>JACTTY020000007.1:6600000-7195563 GCA_014595695.2 Epargyreus clarus clarus | reverse complement strand
CGCTAAAATTTAACAAACCATCCTTCCCTGAGCCCGTCTACTACATATGTAGATGTACCTTAATCGCTCGCCGTAAAATACTCGGCAGTGTATAATAATCAGCTCAGCCGTTTCGTGTTAGAAATATTTTTTTATTATACACGTTTCAAAGACTTACTATTCATTCTAAATGCGTTTCTACATATTATTATAACTTCAAACGCCTACATAGGTACCTACATGAGTTATTAAGTTCTTATTAAGGTTCCGTACCCAAAAGGCAAAAACGAAACTATTACTAAGACTTTGCTGTCTGTCCGTCTGTCACAGGGCTCTATCTCTGGACCGTTTATAGATAGACACATGAAATGAAATTGTACAGACGATGCTGGAAGCCTCCATGTGTGAATTCGACTCATACTCGGAGAATTATTCGTATTTTTAAGTAGAAAGATATAACATAAACTCTCAGATTTACAACAAAAGGTTCGGACCGGCAAAAGTCCATCTTGAGAGCAATACGGCTGGTCAGTATTGTAGCGTTCTGTTATTTTCTCGATAAAAACAAAATATAGAAGAATAAAAACTACGGTAATACGCATAATTTGGGGCACCGTCACAAAGCAAGTAATTTGACGTAATGACTGCACAATTGACCGTAATGAGTCTGTTGAATAGAGAGACTTCAGTAAGCATTCATCTGATATGGCGTAGCTCCGCTTCGCCTGCGTATTTTTAATCTATACAAATAAATAAATTTGAAGTGTTTCTGAATATGGGTACGCCTACTTATATTCTTTATGTTGACGACCAGATGTATCGGTACCTACATAGAGGATTCCAGGTTCGATTCCCGATCAGCCATCTACAGGTGAATTTATATTTCTTTTTGGGTATGTTTAAGGCTTTGGTCATTTTTATTTAATTCTTCTTTACGTTTAAAAGTTATAAAAATTTAAAGTTAAAAACTCAACACGAAAAAAAATTATAATTCCTAGATCATCCTTGCCGCGTATTCTGATAAACTTTTTAAAGAACAATTCTTTCACAAAGATAGAGGACTTTACAGACATTATCTAAGACAATTTTTTCCCCGAAAATATTAAGTATTCCGTTTAAAAATTGAAAATCCGCGCACGGGCGGATTCGCACCGGATCGCTCGTATGAATTAAATTACCGTGAAAGGTCAGCCTGCCTGGAGTCATGTCGAACTACGATTTTATTGACATCAATCTTGACATTGATAGATTACAACTTGACAGTTGCGTACCGATTGGAATGGGATCCATACTCACCATAATGGAATTAGTTTGCTCGACACGCTCGCTCAGTCAACCAACTTTGAGGATTAAAGTGTTTCTGACTTGACAGAAGAATGAGAATATTCATTCAAACGGATTATTTAAATCAGCGCGAAGGAAAACATCGTGAGGAAACCTATATCTACCTACCTACGCCTGAAAGTTCTTATAAAGTAAAAAGTTGAAATTGTTACCTAATGTTAGATTTTCGTCATCATCAAAATATATATTAGTTAAGGGATATGAATTATGACGACATAGACAGGTATTAATATAGACATTACTTTAAACTACCGTGACCTCACTGATAACAATTTTGTGATGTATAGGTATTTATTATTTATATAAACACTTCAGGTTTATTTTTCCAATCCAAATCAACCTAGATGTACAGTTTTGTCTTGTTTTGTAGTCTTACCGAATAAGCAACGTTTTATTCCATAACAGAGCATTTGCTCACGAAGGTATACTAATACAAATATTAGTACAAAGTTATCCGAATAAGGATGCTGGGGCAAAGGAAATAAAAAAATGATATTGGAAGTGATTCATCTATTAAACTAATATTCAAACATCACAATATTCGTAAATTATAAATAAAACAATATCCTTCATCATTTTCTCATTCTCACTAAAATTAAATGCAAGGTTCATGACAATAGCCAATAAATTTTAATAATGGTGTGATCGTGATTAAGAAAACATAAACTGAATAACGTTTATTTTAACAGGGGACTGATAAGAGTTGATGTAAAGTATGTAAAAATAACACACACCCCTCAACTCTGTCAGTTATTCAGTCTACGACAATTGTTCGATATTATGCAATATATAAAAATGTTGGAACATACTACCCTATTGTGTATATCGGTGCATAAAATACATATCACTACAAATTATTCAGGGATTGGTTAAAAGAACACCAACACCCTACTCTACAAGTGACAATAATCTAATTTGTACCATCCAAATGCATTTATTTAAAAAATATTGTCTATAATGAGCAGATAGTTTAAATTTAAATATGAATTCGAAGTAAGCTAACTAAACATTTTATTAATTTTAGAGAAACATGCTAGATTTTATTCGACACTATTGACTGACATTCATTTGAACACACTGGGTCGCACAGCAAGAAAAATCATATAAACATAATACACAACACAAAGGAAACGCTTCAATATTAAAACACTGAAGGAAAATAAAACCAGTTAAACTATCTAGTTACAAACAACAAAAACATATTTAGTCCCCAAACAACTAGGCTACACTAGATGTTGCTACAAATTAATAACATAATATTCGAAAATGGCAAATCTCACATGTCTAGATCAAATATGAGATCATTTTTAAAAGCTACCTCTAAGTATAAACCCTTGTTTAACTTCTCAGGATTGTAAAGATCGGTGTTATGTTTAATACTATCACAGGTAATCGGTTCAACTTTTTTACTCTTTTTCATTGGCTTCGAGGCAATAGGTATATTTTGTGAGTTCCCTCTTGTATTTCCATTGTTATCTACTGTCTCTTGACTTTCACTACCACTATCATATCTTCCATTTGCGTTTTCATCGGTGTAATCAGTTGAATTGTAAGATGAAGCATCGGAGGGTATATTTTTGCAATCGTTTTCCGCATCAGAAGTATCTGCGAGTCCGCTGTCACGTCTCTGCTTCAATACAGATTTCAACCTTGGCTTAGATGTCTGAAAAAGTAAAATTTACGCAGTTGACAAACTAATCACAAGTCACACATGACTTAACTTATTGTAAAAAATAGCTGAGGTCAGTATTATTGAAAAATGTCATAAGATTATTGAATAACCTTATCCAGTGATATCTTATCTATAGAAGATAAGCTATCAGTGGAACTTTGTTATAGAACTAAATTTCTAATCTGGACCTTGAAACACATGAATATTCTTCTAATAGGGATCTCTATATTGTATTGGTAACACATCAATGCTAAAATGCATTGTTGTTTAAAAAATTATAAGTTATAAGAGCAAATGACCATGCTGACCTGATACATAATTATGGTTGCCCATGTATGTACCTAATTACATATGGAACATAGGTTCACATAATAGCGAATATACCTTTGTATATCTGGATATCTGGATTATGAATTTAGATATCTGTCTGGCCGGGGATCGAACCCGGAACCGTCTAGGTAAGGTATGGTGACTGCTGCAGCATGTGGGTCGTCCTAGATTCTATTATATAAAAAAAAAATACCTTATCCTGGGACATGTTATCATCTTCAGCTTCGCTTTCACTTTTACGCCTCTCTTGGTTACGTTTTTTACTTTTCTTCCGTTGGTTTTTCTTTTTCTGACCTTCAATTGATGAATTGTATCTGAAATTTAAGCAAATATATTATTTATATATATCTTGATGCTTGAGCTATTAAAAAACTACTGGATCAATTTTGTTTCAATTTTTTGAATTAAAAAGTTTATTATTAAACTAAAACACAAGGGCTGGAGCAACAGGCATGATTATACATAAAATGGGAACCAACATAAGCTAAGTTTTTCGTTTAATTTTAGTATTTTAAGTATAAGTAAGGAAGGTCCAGTTTGAGCAGCTTTTTCACTTGTTGGTTAGAAAATATAATATGGATATTGATCAAAATTTTAACAACAATATTGACAAAGGTGAGCACAACATAATATGAAATCATAATGATTGTTGATTGTGCCAGATATTATTCAAGAATGTGTAACAAATATTACACAATAATATCTATTGTGTGATCAGCTGATACATATCGTAGGATAAAAATACTGATAACAAATGTTATTAGTATAACTATCCTTACCTGTAAAATTGTCTCGCAATAACATCATTAAATCTAACAGTCTTTTTCAAGCTGGACTCTTCCGGAATGCAGTCTGAGCTAATGTAATCCATCGATGACGCTACGTCACCGACGCTGGATTCAGAAAAACTGCACATCATTGTCAACGGTTTCCGGAGAATACTCTTAGCTCCATTATCAGTACTATTTTCTGTCCAAACTATGTCAGGTTCTTTTTCTTCAGAAAATTCATCATCATACTTATTGGGGTTTGAAGAAACAACAATGTTTGTTTCGGTCCCCAAATTAGTGACCTCAACTATAGGCGAGGTTTCAACTGTAGCTTGGTTGTCGTTGTAGTCTTCTTTCAGACATTTCACATCTTGAGGTATTTCAAAAGACTCTTCTTTCATGTCAGTTTCAGCAAGACCAATCTGGAAAGACTGCGGTAGTTCACCAGCTACTTCCAATTGCAATATGACATTGTTATCCCAAGCCTCTCCTGAAGTGCTTGAAAAACTAATGTTGTCATTAAATACAAGAAGTGCTGCATAGTGAACTGGTACAAAACCTGAGCCAAGTGATGTGAACTTTATGTAAACTTTGTTACCGTCATTTTTAACTTTGACAGAATCAGGTTCTGTGTTCTTGACATGGAAGGTAAACGCCACAATATCATCCAACACATTGTGTGTATATGTGGGTAGTGTATAACCAATTGAGGGGAGTAGAAACTCTTCACTTGGCGCTTTACTCTGCAAGTCAGGTGATGGTGGAACAACTTCAGAAGAAGACAGCTCGACAATATTCTCTCCTGGCTCTTCGTCACTTTGAGAACCTGAGTTCTTCTCGCTTTCACACCACTGTCTAATCTCAAGGTGTTGATGCTTTCATTAGCAAAGTTTTTCTTTACTACAGGTAGAGTTACGATCAAGGTACGTTTAGTCTTATCAAACTTAGCATTACCACTCCTCTTCATCTACTGAATATGGAAGAGTGATGTTTGAGTTTGTAATTTAGCTGGTTCTCAGACACTAAGTCGAGAGACTTTTCCCGTACGTCCCAAAACGCAGTCTTGTGTTGACGATAACAGTGGCAAATTGATTTCAACAATAATAGTGCTGGGAATTGCAGTGTACTGTTTACTGTCTTTGTGGTATGTGTAGTCTTGCATGTCAACAGCCTTTTGCTGCTTGATGACATACTTGGGAACTGTGTAAACCGTTAAACATTGGAATGTGTGAATTGTTTGCTTTTCGTCTTGCATTTCTGTTGGGATTTAGGTTCTGATTGTTTTTGTTGGTTAGTATCTTCAGTTTTTCTGATTGTAAATGTGTTGGGGATAGAGCTTCTCCATCACGTCTGGAGAGTCCTCTGCTTCCTTATCATTGGGTTTGAAGTTCGGGTCTACTTTTCGTATCACAGCAGGTACGGCCATGCCCTTATACTCTGCCTTAGGAAACCGACAGTTGTTACTGTCCAATTCAATATTGTATGTCTTTTTTAAACCATCAAACGCTGTTTTGTTTACCATCTCCCGAAACTGTTGGTTAGCCTGTGTCATCCTAAGCGTGTCCGGGTGAAACACAACGTCGTACACCACAGAACGTTCTTTTTTACTATCGTAATCCTCCCTCGGCGGGATTATTGAATAAGGTAACTGCCAGTTCATACCTCTCTGACCGTTTACCTCTTGAACGCTGCAAGACGGCTTGCCGACGTTTTCGTTACTGCAGATGTTTATAAACGCTTTCCTGTCGCCCGCGACGCTTGTTTTAATAACATAACATCCCTTTGGATTGATGAAAGTTATATCATAGCCACGTTCCTTCTCTAGTTGGGTCATTTCTTTTTGATATATCGCTTGATTCGCCGGGTCACGTACTTCCTTGCAGTAGTCGCTAAGCATTTCTCGAAACTTCTTGTTTTTCATCGCGTCTTGTATAGCTTCGAGATCGGATCTTGTAAGTTGTGAGTCTTCATCTCGAGGTTTTACTCCTGTTGCCATTTTGTCTAATGCTCGGTACTTGGTATTTTTCCGATATAAAAATAAACACCGATATTACGCATAAATACGACAATTTTCAGCTGACGAGTGGCGGTCACAGATCAATTACAGGTTATTTTGTTCTACGCGTGAAATACGAATACATATACAGATTAAATATATATCAATCTCATAGAAATAATTCTTACTTTATCATTTATTTTATTTATTTGTGAAATATTTAAAATATTTTAATATAAACTAGAATAACTATATAAATATTTTTTATAATATTTTTTGTAAAAACCTTAAGGCTTTATCCACACTGTGGATCAAAGTCAATGGTTACTTTCAGTATTTGATGGTTATTTTGAGTCACATCCCTAAACATAAATAGTCTGTGCCCTGCTTTTATTGGAGTAATAAAAAATGTTTGTTTTTGTGTTTCTAAAACTTTGAAGTTATTGAAAGTTTTGTAATTATAATAATAATTGGGGTCTAGTTTTTGAGAATCAAATAGACATTTTAATGATGTCTAGAAATATTTACAGTGTGCTAATTCGAGCGACGTTCAAGTATTACCCAACAGTGATTCCTAGTCAAGGGAGGTTATATAGCAGATGGGCACATCGGAATCCAGCTAAGGTAATATTACCATTTGAACCTTCCACGAAGGTAAACTTGAAAAAGGAAAAAGTCATCAGCCTAGATCCTAGTAAATTTACAAAATCCAAGGAAAAACCAGAATATGATGAAGAAAAACCGGTGCAGAATAATGAAACAAAAACTGATCCTGTGTTTAGTTCAGAAAAAATCAAAGAAATTAAGGAAAAAAGGGAAACGAAATTAAAGAAAAGGAACTTCTATCTAAGCCAGAAAAAAGTATTTGATGACAACAATGAATTTATGTATGAAAAGCTAAAAGAAAATGATGGAAGAGTAAGGTATGCTAGACAATTAACTTTTAACATCATACATGGGGATTCATTTATTAATGTTACCTAACCGAAGGGTATAACTGAATGGTTTAGATATGTGACTCCTACTAACTAAAACTGCCTCTATGACCGCATTGCTCATGTGGGGAAACTTAGGAATCTTTTATGGAGACCCTTCGGCTCTCTTTAAAGAGAAAGTCGTTCTCAAATTTTGATGTTGATTACAATGTAGCCACAAATTTCCATTTTAGTCATAACCAATGAGCAAATTAAGAGCCGCGAACCTAAACAGTTAGTTTTAATTAAGATAAAAAATAATACTCTAGTAATTTTGTTTACATCTGTTTCAGCACTTTACTAATTAAATTGAAATCAAAAAAAGAGAGGCAGCGCTCTGAACAAACGCTGGTTGAAGGCTGGCGTTTAATTGTAGACGGTCTTGAAGCAAAGTGTATGTTAAAATACATCTTCTTCAGTCGTACGGAAGATCTGAATAAATTGCGACCTTTCCTGCCTAAAACTGGAGTTGTTTTGTATAAAATACCATATAAGGTGATGGAACTTTGGTCGGATGTGGAGACACCTCCTGGAATTTTAGGTAATTATATTTCTATGTTGTATAGTAAACATGGTGGTAAGGGGTCACTTTTATCCAAATGTATAATAAGCTCAAATAGGATTTATTGTTACCTCCAGTTGGTGACTTAAGGAGTTTTGTTAGAACTAAGATTATTTATTTATTTATGTATCTATTAATAAACAGGTCACAATATATAACATAAATCAATGTTTCATAAGGAAATAAACACAGTTTGAACAGTGAGAATGTTTTTTATAAATATATTTTATTTACTAAAGTTATTGACTAAATTAATTAAATCACAAAGTGGTCTTCAAACCACTTCTAATTATCACACTACTTATCATCCTTTATTAAAATGTGTTTACATTTTTTCCAGGTGTATTTGAAACACCAACCTTGGAGAACATAAAGAGGCAATCAAAACCAATTCCACTACAGATTATTTGTGATAATATTCGTGTCCCAGGAAATTTGGGGGCTATCCTTCGAGCTGCAGTTGGGGTTGGTTGTGACAGGGTGTTGTTAAGTAAAGGTAATGTTAAGTAGTGTATTTCAGGCCTAATATTTGTGACATAGTCTTTTATTTATTTATATATTTTACAGTATAAGCAGATAATTTGCAACCATAGTATAAATGTTATATTATTTACAAGAATCTTCTCCTCACACATATTGCCAATTCTATTAAGGTTACTACAGATGCCTTATGTTGCTTTGTGTTTCACAATTTACTCATAATTCATAATTTATAGATTTAGAACATAATATTTGTAATTTTTGATTTTTTTTTTATGTTTCCAGGATGTGTAGACTTATGGGATCCAAAAGTTATCCGAAGCGCTGCAGGAGCTCATTTTAGACAACCCATACATAGTTCAGTAGAATGGGAAGAAATTTCTAAGTTGCTACCTAAAGACACATCTGTATTCATTGCTGATAGTAATGCAAGACTGGATGACAGCAAGGATAACAAATACACAGAGATCCAAATGCCAGTTATACCGTACTATGGTGTAGATTTTTCACAATTAAAGCATGTGACATTGATCATAGGAGGGGAGACAGAAGGGATCAGTGAAGATAGTTACAGGTATACAAATTGACAGATCCAATTTTTATTTAAAAAAATATTTCTGTGTTCCTAGAACTTAAACTTTTGGATTAAAGTAACATTAATTAAACACAAAAAAAATTAAACAGAGTTTTCAGTAATTAGATTACATAATTCGACCACCATTATTATATAGAAAAAGTTACTAAGACAAACACTTCTAAGGATTGATGAATACATGGACATCACAAATTATATTTATTATGATCAAGGTGTTTGTGTATCAGAATTAACAACTATTTAACTCATTATGATGCTATATTTTTAAGTTTATCACAATAAAAGAAGCATTTAGAGGAAGAGATATATTTTATAAATCTTTAATTATAACTTGAATCTCCTCTACTCACCACATCACAGCACATCACCACAGCTTCGTTATATAATATTATGTGCATTCTTATTTTCAGATTAGCAGAGAGCAGAAATGGCATAAGACTCAATATACCTCTACAGAGAGGAGTAGATAGTTTAAACACAGGAATGGCTGCCGCTGTGATTGCATTTGAAATTAAGAAGCAATATGTGCAGTATTGGACCAAATTACGATTGGAAAAACAAGCTATACCTGCTACATAATTGGTAGTTTATGAATCTTATGTCTAGGCAATAGTTATGTATATAGAAAGAAATAATCAATTTAAAACTGAGTTTTTGTGTCATTTAAATCCTCATTATGCGTTGTTGCATTACGTGTATTTTTTTAAGAGTGCTATGCTAGTTCTAGCCTAAATATGGCGTTTTATTTTATTCACCCGAGAATGGATAGCTTTGACTCGTTAAAAAGAAAATAATGATGATTTCGACTGAAAAAAATATAATGAGACGTCAGGAAAAATAGATTACCATATTGTAATTTGCTGGTTCAGGAGAAATTAATGTACTGCAAAAAAGTAGGTAGGTAGTATACTTATACTTATTATTCAGTTATAACATTAGAGTATCGTTGGTGTGTTTTATAGTGTGGTTTTATTAATCTTCCTTTTCCTCAACTAAAGCATCTCTATTTTTTTATATTTATTTTTGATGGTCTGATATTTGTTATAATTTTATTATGTAACGCGCCATCTAGCGACTTTTTAATGACTTAACGCGAGCTTAAATTTGCCTGGGACGTTATGGTGTCAATTGGCGAAATTAAGTCCCGAAATGCTACTAGATGGAGCTTTAGAAGGATAAGAAAATCGGTCCCAAAATAGAAGGTACATTATAAAATGTAATTTGGCTCAATTAAGAATTTATTCCAAAATAAAGTTTGCGTTCCAATATAAATGTTTCGTACAATATGTGGGATATTTTACAGGACAAGCAGGAGACGAATACAAATGGCGCTGTTTTGGATTACAATATTTATTGCTACAAGAAATACTGACATAACAATTTGAAAACATTTTGAAGTAATTTTTTTTGTTAACAATTTAATGTATTATTTTCCAAATCCTAATTTAAATTATTTTTTTAGGAATCCTTAACGTCTTTTCTTCATCGTTGTTCACCTAAAAAAAATATTAGTGGGGCAGTCTCCGATTCAAGACAAAAATCGTTGTCCTTAAAAAGTACTTAAGTATCTGCTGGATTTTGAATTTTGGAAGTGCTCCTTAGCTCTCCCCGCGGATCTACAACTAATAACGATGATGATGATATTAGGAAAAACGTTCCTATTAGCACCTATATGTTTATAGCTTTTACAAATTTTACGTTGAAAGAAAATCTGTATGTGCTATGATGAACCTTCTTTTATGAAATATTGACTATTTAGGTAATTATAATCGCCAGGACCTTAGATTATGCGTACGGTCTCTGACCCAAATTCGTATGTAAAACGTCTCTCATCAAAGACAATTGGAACAAACAATTATGTAGGAATTTTTCAGTAGGTATCTACTTGAAAAGCTTTCATATAGAGCAGTTCGAATACGAGGCTTTTGGGGCAAGGCCTTTTCGGTCGCTTTGCTATAGACTATTTGTCGTCAGTTTGAGGTCACGTGATCGTTAATGGAGGCACACTTCCATATCTCTGTTTGCAATTTCCGTAAGTAGGAAACGTCTACAATCTAGAATTCTAGATAGTCTAGATTCCGCGGGGAACAAACAACGAGCAAGAAATTACTTGGTTTTTATTGACGTCATGCATGCGAGTACGGCATGGGAGCATTGTGTGTGTGATATACCTACATTGTTGGAAAAGCAATAAAAATTCTTAGTTATGAGTTTTCATTTGAACTTTATTCATTAGATATTAATTAAAACAACGTCTTGCTGAGCTCGATTCTTAATTTAGACAAACCATAACTAGGTACAATAATCTTATATATAAAATTCTCGTGTCACAGTGTTAGTTACCGTAGGTACTCCTCCGAAACGGCTTTAGCTATTTTCACCAATATGCATATTCAGTAGGTCTGAGAATCGGCTACTATCTATTTTTCATACCCCTAAGTGATAAGGGTTGTTCACCCTTAACATTTTTTTATTTATATAGCAAGACAACGTTTGCCGGGTCAGCTAGTAATAGATATTTTTCTTTTTTTTGTTTGCTTCATTCACTGTACGTAGCTTTATCGGCATATCGCAATCGCAATCGGCATATCGCAATTGTATATGACATACGTATATTACATCAAGTGTGTTATGATTTCGCTTCGGCGACCGCTATAAAATTTTAACATACCTAAGTACTTATATACTGATTTTCCGTACATAGGTGTATAAAAGTTCTCGGCTGTTATAGTTTTAGGTTTGTAATATAGCTAAGCCTTTTGCGAGAAATGGTGCTAAAATGGTATTTGTGGTTGAGTATAAATACCTGCACCACATTGGAAGTCAAAAGGTGTGGTCAAGATTACCAGGCTTCCTTCCCCTTTACCATAATGGGAGACACACGTACCCAGCACTGAATTATACGCGCATAATTTACAATTAATCAAAGCTAGTTATTTAGATATAATTAGATATTATTGGTGGTAGAGCCCTTTGTGATTCGACTCCGGCGGCTCCACCGCTACACCTATTTCTGTCTTATAACAGCAGTGTTAAGCGCTGCTGTGTTGTGGTTTGAAAAGGTGTGGTAAGGGAGACATACTTTTCTGGGGCGTTCCAGCTTAGTCCTCAGGGGTACCTAGTGGCGCGTCAGTGACCGACTTCAGGTAGGAATATCTAATCCTATCTGGTGTTGGTTACTACTTTTCATCAGGTGGACTGCATGCTCGTCTGCTACTCCTATATTATAAAAAAAACATAACACCTAACGGTATTGTGTAATAATATTTTAAGCTTTCTGACGATAAATGAAAATATACCAGCTCTATAGATTTCTACATATCCCAACTTCGAGAATAGAGTTCAAAAGCAAAATATTTCTAAATTATAATTCCCTTTCCAAATCCCTTAGTTTTGTAAACTTTTAATGAAGCTTCCTAGTACTTTTAGTTCACTCTTCGATCTTTGTTTTATTTTTTTGTGTCTGCGCGACTGAATTAATGTTCGCATATACTAGCGAATATAGGTACTAAAATTAGTTTTTTTATTAAAACAAGATAGAATGCCTATTCTATTCTTAATGTGATGCCGATGTCGCCCACATTTATCGCCTATTTGGGTTTTAGTTCTTACGGGCAATCAAGGCATTTTTCGAAATAAAAAATGACCTATTTTTCATCCTGTAGGTACTTTTGTATGGAAATTGTCTTTAAACGGCTTCAGTAGTTTCGGGAATATATCCGTAAACAAAGATAATTAAAAACATTAAAAAAGGAATTCTAAATATTTTGAAATAACAGATGGGAATTTCACTATTGTATTCTCGTTTGACCCGAAAATCTTGTAGCTAATTCTTTTCCAGCCGGATGTCATCATAGGATTCAGGATACAGTGGGAACCTACTAGACTTTATCAGGGATGTTTGCAACACATTTATCGGCTCTTACTGTAGATACGGTAAACGGTGTTAGAATTAGGGGGAGCTCACTGTAGTACCTACCCAATGTAGGTTCTTAAGCTGATCGATACTAAAGTTATGTCATTGTTTATGCTAAGCGATCACTACCGTTAATGAATATTTATAAATGAATTCAAAAGATCATGAGACATTTTAGGGTTCCGTACCCAAAGGGTAAAAAGTAGTAAAAACGGAATCCTATTACTAAGACTTCGCTGTTTGTCCGTCTGTCACAGGGCTATATCTCCGGAACCGTAATAGATAGACACATGAAATGTTTACAGAGTATGCATAATGGTGGCCGTTATAACAAGAAATACAAATACAAATACAAATAAAAATAAAATAAAGTTGAATATTAAAGGGGGTCTCCATACAACAAACCGGTATTTTTCGACATTTTTCGATCTAACAAGGTGAAACCAAGAAGACGGTTGAAATTTTTACAATCCGTTTACTGCTATAACTGGTATTATAATAAATACAAATAAGAACCATAAAACATATTTTAATATAGTTATTTTAATCTTATTGTACGTTGTTTACGTATTATTCATCATCACCCAACGCTATCTATTTGTTGTCTCATATAACTAAGTATTGTTGTAAATAATAAAATGAATAAAAATAAGTAAAAAACAATGAATGGTGGTACGGAAGCCTCCATGTTCACCGAAAGCCGCCAAGTACGAGTTCGACTCGTACTTGGCGAATTATTATTTATTTATGTGATTATACGAGTAGGTATAATATTGATGCAGCACACGGGCATGTAAGCCCATTTGATGGTAAGCGGTCACTATTGCCTATGGACATCTACAACCAACTCCAAGTATAATAGGGGTTCTATCTCGTAAAAGAACGAAACAATGTACTCATAAATATAAATAGTAGGTAATCTTGATATTTGAACATGCGTATTTGTATTAATTAAAATTTGAAACGTGCTTACTAACATCGGGGGAAAAATCGTAAGACCGTATTTAGATTTCGCACGCATGCATTGCCATGTACCTACCTCCCTACTGTTATATTTTTCAATTTTAAGTATAGGTATAGCAGTTCAAGGGAAGTAAAAAGCAGGTACACTAGTTATCCATTTTCTTTATTACTTCCATCATCGCATATGTATTATTGCTATTTCTGAAATTAGACACACAAAGTAAGTCGGTATTAAAAAAAAACTGGTATTTATTTTAATATGTCCAGCAAACATGCACCTAACTAATTTAATTATTTAAATGTCTCGTTTGCACGTGCCGCTCACCACCCTCTTTTTAAGGCCATAAGGAAATATGTGTTGCAACGATTCCATAGTTTTACCCTGCACGTAAGGTTTTGCCGAATAAATTTAACTTCGCTTTATTTTTTAAATCAAATACTTACCCATATCATAGATTAGTAAAGATACTTCGCCGCCTTGAAATTGAATGAAGCCACAAACGGCTTATTAGTAAGTTCTCTTTTTTTAATTCTTGACAAATAAAAACATTTTTAGAGAAAATTTACGAATAAATAACTAATACTGCGTAATTTACATAATAAATAAATAATTATTTCAAATATTTTAGGCACATTTTAGCAAATAGACGTGATAAAACTTTTTTACGCAAGTATTTCAATTTTCAAAACTGGGTACATTTTCTTGTTAGGAGTGGGTAATGTTTTTTGTTAATCTGTGACCCATATCTATACGTTATTTTGTTAGTCTTAATTTTGAGCCTTAGGACAGGTTGCCACTTCTTGCTAGTCCATCAACATCATTAAACATGTTCTGGGATTATCAAAGTCTTTAATTATTGTATTTACTTATTGCTTTTATGCTTTACTTACTTGCTTATTTGCATTAAATTTTTCTGCTATGACGCCGTAGCTTTCCGTGAACTCAAAACATATAAAAATATTTTTGTTGTTTTATGTTTGGTTTAAAACACAATCTATTGTGGTACTACGACAGTCCACACACGATATCTAATGCTTAAAATAACTTAAAAGCCCGCATGTGTAATAATTTAAAAAAATAAATATATGCAATCATAAAGCACCCAAAAGGTCAAGGCATATTTAAAAATGGAACATTGTTAAATCTTTTGCCAAATACCTAGCTAGGCTGCCAGTTCCAACTTAAGTGCCACAGTTTGCCACAGTATTTGGCTGTGCAACAGCAATTGACATGAAATGATATAATTATGTTGACGTCATTAATTGCACACTCTAGGCTGTTAGACGTAGGTTGCAATCAGATCAATGCCGTACATTCAAGCTTGTTCTCGAATGAAACCCTTGAACTAGGTGTAGTTATAAATCAATTTTATTACTTGCTAATTTAGTAAAAATCTATTTAATTTATATTCAAATAAATGAAGTAAATAATTACCTAAATAACAAGTGGGTTACCTAATTAACAAATGGGCACATAGTTGACTCTATGTTGTCACAACAGCCCATGGACGTCCGGTGGATGTCTCGGAGCTTTCGACCTCTGACGTATTGCTTCCCTAGAGGGCCAAGTTAGTACACCCCACATAAATATATCCGTCTTACCACACCCTTCAGAACAGAACATAGATACACTGATAGTGACAGAGACTGTAAATAACGTAGAAATAGGGGTGGTGATAGTGATGGCGCCATAATTTAATATTTTACCCTAAAATTAAATTGCGCGTATAGTGTGGGTCTCATAAGTTTCATTGCAGGATTTTCATGTCTTCATACTACGTATGATAGTGTGTACCTAAATCTATCTAATCCAGCTTCATTTTAAATAAAAACAAACATCTGCTCAGAGCACAAACAAAAAATGTAGCCTTTGTAACAAAACTATGCACATGGCGTATCGCAATCGGAGGGAAGGAATTAGGGGATTTTTCAAAGGAGAATTCGTAGTACCTAGTTAAGGATGTTCAATGTGGGAAGGAGGCGTCGTCGGTCAATACTGTAGGTGGTGCGGAGCGGGCGAGGAGCGCAGGCGCGCCCCCGGCCCCCGCGGCCGCCGGCCCGCTCACGCAACTCGCGAGTCGGCCGCCGTGCGCTGCGATCGCGCGCGACGTAGCTTTGTAAGCTGCTCGAGCCATGTGTGATGTTTTCATCACAGAGGAGACCTGTCAGTTAGCTTTCGCATTCCATATTTTGTAAGATGAATGAGTAGCCGAGTCGGCCGCCACCTTACGAGCCGGGACGTTATCCTGACACTGAGAGGACAGCTTTCGCCGACTATCTAGTTTTTCTCGTAAGCTTGTGGCCGTTGACACTGCAGCGTGCGGGTCCCGCAGTGCGCGAGTGTGTAGTTAATTGGCGAACGTACCGACGAGGAAGTCAGCTGAGTCGCGTAAACATTGCCTTTACAAAATTTAACGAACGAGCGAAGACTATGGCTCCCGCGTAGAGATTCCTGGTTTAGACGATTGAAGAGCAGTTCAACAGAACAGCAACATGCAGCTCTTCATTCTGCTGTTATTAACAGGTAAGAGTACCGTTTACCGCTTGTGTGTTATGATTTTGCATGTATAAGTGTTGTTTTTTTATTTAATTTAAACGAAAGCTCTTCTAAAGCTTGTTCTATACTTGAAAATAGAGTCTAATGAACAGTATTTCTTAAATCTAACGTTTTCTCTCGCCGTCGGTGAAAAGCTCTAGTTTAGTTATGTTGTAGATTAGATATTTGTGAAAAATGTACGTTTGTATATTAAATACAGCTGCGAAACTATTGTTTAAGCGTCGTAAATATATGAGACTCTACAAGGTATCTTTTATTTAGTTCACTTAAACTACGTAATTTATAAAAGGTTATTATGATAAATGTGTGAGTAATATATGAGTAAAACATTTGAATTATTCGTAGCAATAAAATAGAGCGTATATAATAAGTAATTTGGGGTCTACTCCCATGAGAACTAAGCGTACAAGGTTATCAATTTTGTTTGTATTTTTATAGACTGTCGCCTACGAAATATAAACTGAGAATCAATAAGATTACTTATCGATTCTCATTTTATATTTACCATACTGGACGACGGTTTTTGAGTTTTAGCAACTTAAGGTCTCAAAGGAGTTATTACGATAATAAATATAAAATTGTTACATAACTTATCTGTAAACTAAATCATCTTTTCTACATATTCATCCTTGATGAAAAAAATGTACAATAAAACAAATTAAGGCTATTTTTCTACAACGGAAAAATACCTTAAATTAGTAAGTACCATAGTAAAATTACAGCAAATTACGGTGTCGTAAGGCTCTATTCATAATTTTTCAGTAAAACGAGAACAATAAGTCAAAGGTCGTTGACAAACCCTTGTTTTGCGTTGTAAAAAGAACAATCAGGGTAATTTAAAAAATGGGACAGGATTTTTCAACTAAGGCCTATACAGGAAAATGCCTTAATTCTGTAAAAAATCCCACTGCTAAACATTAAGGTACGTAGGGCATGTAATGAAAGTAATCTAGGTTTTAGTCCACCATGTTATGGGACTACAACGCCATGTATAAAAGCCTCTTTTAGATTGCTTCATAATATTTTAACTTTACTATCACTGTAATGTATAATGAATATCTCATACTTAACAACTAACACTTGTTCAACGTGGTGGACTATGGCATTCTGGGAGGAGACCCTCTTATGACGTCGAACAATCATAGGCGTACCATAGACACGAAGATATTCCGCGTGGGAGGCCAAAATCCATACTGAGCTGCTTTCTTATTATCTTGCTTATTTTTTTCTTATTAATGTTTTTATAGTACGCAAATGCAAAGATATCTCATATTATTTTCTCCTTGCTTAAGTATAATGCTTCAATTAATTTATTTTCACTCTTATACGTTTTTAATGTACAGGCGCAACTGGAGAGAAAAAGCATTGTAAAAAATCATATCTCAATTATTTCAACCTTTTACATTTATTAGGCAAAGGACTAATAAATACAAAGTTACTAGAAACATGATATCTTTATAATTACTCAGAGTCTGGCGGCTCGAAAGAAAAACACATATTTTAATACCCACAGAGCTCTCATCATTTATATGAAATTGTTTATTGTAGGCATGTAGACCTATTGCGTAAGAACTTTAGGTCTAGGTCGACTGTTAGATAACACAACTAATAAATTATTTCGATGTCTCGTATATTAAAAGCTTCTACTTAAGTAAAGGACAAATATATAAATGTAGCGCTCCGGCGGCTCACTCGTTAAAGCTAATTAGCTTACTAAAGGCTTTTTATTATATTTTTTATAAGAAAAACAGCGCTTTTTTTGGTAGTCAAAATGACATTTAAATTTCTGCTCTTCAATACCAAATACTGTCAAAGAGTAAAAAAATATACGCGACGAATAGATAACCTCTCTTCCTTTCGGAAGACGGTTAAAATACCCTATTTCGCTGCATCGCCAACAAAATAGTTACTTGAAACAGCAATCCAGTCTACGCTTAAGATAATTTGCCGTCGGAGTCCCGTTCCCAGCGACAGGTGTTTAATGCAGGTAAATCGTTGAGAACGTCTGGCCGGCAGCTTTTGTTGGAACCTCAATCCCTTACACAAAGCTCATGCAAATTATTATTACTCTTTTAAAACGTTCCTCGTTTTACTACTGTTTTTATGAGTTTATGAGTAGAATTAGTTGGTGCTCAGATGTATTCCACTTAGTGTGAAGTGGGAATGTCATTAGTCATTGTATAATCCTCAATATAATACTCCTATTACCTGAGATTCATTAAAAGGTATTACGATCCCTATAAACCAAATTGGATCGTCTCCTACAGTGTTGTCGTTGTCATTGCCGTTTTATGCAAGAACAACCTACTTTGACCACGACTACTTATTATTCGTAATAGCGTAGTTACGTAGTATTGATTTTCTTAAAGAGTTTTATCCATGTTATATAATTTTAATAAAGATATACCTGTATTTAGTATACATAAGTATACACGTATTAGCAGGTAATGCCCAATGCCCATTTTGCCAGTCGAACAGGTCTTGCTTTGAACCCCATGTAGAGTTCAGGTCACACATTGTCTTAAGAATGCGCAACCGAGATTATAACTTTGTATTTAATTCAACTCGTTAAATGTTTTGTATTTAACTGTAAGTTACTCCCATTCTATAGAAATATTTAGTTAGATTTATTAATTATTTAATTTTCGAAAATTAGTGAGCCACTGAAAATTATAATAGCTTTGGATTATTTGGTTTGACACAATCTCCATGAAAGTAATCTGGATTCTATTACTTTTTATATTTTGGGTGAAATAAATTTTCCAAACTTTTAAGCTCAAGTGATCTTGCGACGAATCTCTGCTTCTAACAGTTTTGATAAGTTGCTAACTTTTTATGTAAAAATACAAAAGTTACTGAGCGAAATTTTCGCTTTCTGGGCACCCTCATCAATTCTCTCTTAGGCAAAAAATACATAAGTTTCAAAATATCTTTCTTAGAATGGATTGGAGAAATGGTTGATCTTTTTCGAATATATAAATATTTATCAGCTATGTTATGTAATGTTAATAAGATTTGTTTGATATAAAAGTTATTTTCTCCTGTATTGCCAAAATAAAAATATTTTCATAAATACATAGGTACTTTCCTAACCGATACCAATATTGAATTAAATAAGAATGTTATTACTAACAAAATCAGAAATGTTATTCAATAGAAAAGAATAGCTATAAAAATCATAATAAAATGTGAAAAGCTTGAATCCAAAAAATAATTAGTTGCAAAAATATTCCTAACTAAATATTCATAATAGGTACAGCATCCATACAATCGCCAAATACTGTATGAGTGGAGAGCGTTAGGGTGAGATTCATCTCAGACTACAACTGGTTTTTTTACACCCAAGGCGGATGCTACACGCACCTGGCCTCTACACAAAGTTTTTCAACTGGCAGACAAGTCACAGAATTATTTTTAGTGCAGCATTTAAATAAAAGATCTTTTTTGTACGAGCAAAAAAGGGCATCTGTCGTCAAAGGTGCATTTGGAATATAAGAATCTTCTATTTAGTTAAGGGTTTCTAACTTTGTTATAATATTTGGTTTAAAAAGTCATAATTTTGTAATCGATACCCAGAGAACATTATATTACCGTTTAAACTATTAAGTCGTTTGATCTCGGTAAGATGTAATTAATATTATGTTTAGCAGCGACTTAGAAACGGCTTAGTATGCTTAGAAACAGCTGAGAGCAAAAACAATTGTAATTTGCATATAGAGTAATAATATGCGTCTAATCTATTCGCGTCTTGATTAGAATTCTCTCTCAAAATATTGGGAATAAGAAAACGACATTAATAGATACCAATAGTAAGTAGGTACTTAAAGAGGCACAAAGCTTTGTTTACCACCGTCGTTCTTATTGACTTACATTCCTTGATTTTTTTACGGATTACCTCATATTATCCATGCCCATCAACTAATTTTCTAATCATCGGTGAAGAAGTAACGAATACATTTTACAAAACCATTGAGAACAGTTCAATTAACAAACAACAGAATGCAACAGGAATGCAATTGGCTTTAAAATTCACAAAACATAAATACACAACAGTAAAAGACCGACGATTAATCAACCTACGGCAATGAAACGAAAAAGACATAAGAATGTGCTCCGACGCCTCGTTGCAGGCTTAAGGTCTTATTGTGGACAAACTGATATCATAGAACTTCACAAAATAACACCCATTTTAATAGGGCTATATTAACAATAAAAATTACTATTAAAAACAAAAACCCGACTGCCTAAAAGTTTACCTATGTCATTTCCATAATTTAGACGTATTTAACGATACCCCATATTTCAAAATTCGTTTAGGCTGCAAAACGTGCCAAAGAATGAGACATACCTACATTATTGTGCTCGAAAAACATTGCCCTGCGAGAGTAAAAAGGAGAAAACCAACAGAATAGTTTAGGTCCAAATCGAATAAATTCACCACTCGGGATCACAGAAACACCACAATGCAGGCCATTAATCGATCTAGACCGGTAGCGGCACAATAAAAGCGTTTAAGCTCTGTGCCGCCTCGTTTTAGTCCCATCGCCTCGCTGTGGTCGCTCCCACACTGACGAATGCCGTTTGTTTAAAGTGAACTTCTATTATGTTGTTTCTATACGTTTGCATTTACTATAAAATAAACTACTCCACAGTCCAGAGGATTGTTCTATTTTCTTAGAACTCGGGCGACCCGTTTCGCCCAGTTCTTTTTCGTTTTAAAACAGGCAGTATGCCTAATAAGCCTATAATTACACTAATGCCACAATAATAGAGACTATGCCATCTGTTTGCATCTTTTGTTATTATTTCATTTGTAATATAACTGTTATTGATATTTAGCCTATTATACAAGAATTTAAAAATACGTTAACATTTAAATTTCTCACAATGCTTCTAAAGTATTAATCATCAGCTAAAAATAGTGTTTCTCTTTAAGTATTAATGGTATGCGAGACTTCATTGAAAATAAATGCCGTATCCGACATTGTTTGTTCAGATAAGCACGTAAGAATTGATGGAATCTGTAGACGACAGATTGAGTTTATTTTGGGGTGCTGACAACGTTCGGAGGCAGGGAACCGATAAGTGGGCTTGGCGCCGGCTTTCATCCTCGTACGAGTGTTTACGATCGCCCTGCGCCCGCGCATCTAAGTGTTACAGTGCAAGGGTCGCGGTCGCGAATGGCATTTTACGATTACGACTACATATTATAATTGAGAGCTGCGATTTATGTGATGTTGTGATATGTACGTAGCTTGATGATAAGCAATATGTCGCTAGCTTTAATTATGACTAAATTACGAGTTTAAATTGATATCTTCGGACTTGAATGCTGTATACAATTTGCTTTGCTTTGTTACTTATCGGTGTACACAAATAAATATATTTTAATTATCTATCAGGGATTTAAAAATGGCAATAATGATAGGTTAATGTATTATTTGTTTTGTACTTATTCTATTTAATTACGCCTCGTTTATAGAAGAATTACCACGTGCACCTAATGGATATCGACGTCATACAATATTTACATAAAATTCACATAAAATTTATATTGAATTACTTTGATTTATGTTAAACATATAGTACAAGAATTACCAAAAAAGTGAAACGAATGTTACTTATTTAATTTTCACCGCAGAAGAAAAGCAATCGTGTATATGATATTACACAACTTTTCTCATTTCTTCCACACGGAACCTTATTTCGGAGAAAGTGGGAGCTTGTTATGTGTTTCGTACAGAGAAATGGTTTCCGTGTAAGATATTTCAGGCAAACTGAGTCATTTACGAGTATAATTAAGGCAACGTAAATTTAAAGGGGGTAGTAAACTTTCAAGTTTGACGTGGACGGCGCACTCACCACCAGTTCTGCCTTACAATGACCATCGAGCACTGCTATGTTTTGGTTTGAAGGAGGTGGTGAACGTAGGAGGTGTGGAAAGGGGTCATAGATTAGTAAAGCTGACTCAATCCGAACAAGAAAATGTAACCAGTTTTGACAATTGAAATTATCACTGTCAACTATTTTCGTGTTTGAAAAATATTAAAAAAATATAGTTTATTATATCGTCTACGAATGAAACGATATTTTACCGCTCTTTTTCTTCGATTTCGTGTGTTAACTGCGCATGTCGGCATTGTTCCGCGTAAATTACACCACAAGAGCCATTAAATGGCTGACAGAATTGTCAGCCGTTTAAGCCATTGAATGGCTTCCTTCAATTACAAGGCGGTGAGATATCTATACTTATCTATGATAGGGGTACGAGATATTTAAATTAAGTCCTTAGTTTCAGTGCCTGACTACTATGTATCCATGTGCCATGCATCTGAAGCCGGTCTCAGGTTGTACTATATTCTTAACTGGAAAACATTTTATTGATATGTTAAAGATTCTATTGACAACAATTTCTACCTGCCATCAGGTGGATTCATTTGCTGCCTTTACAACTACCTTTATTTAAGATACAAATTATTTAAAAAAAGTATCTATTCAATTATTTCACGCGCTTAAATTTTTCGAGCAGGAAAAATAATGTTATTTTTAGCGTTTACAAACCAGACACCAAGTTCCAGGAAGAATAATGCATTATTAATAAAACGACGGGGTAATATAATCTAAAGCGGGAAGCGGATGATAAATTGGTTCATTTACATTACACCAATAAGGTCCATTTATATCCATAGACAGACAACGTGTCGTGCGAGATGAAATCACATTTTTCTATATAGTACTAGTTGACCCGGCAAACGTTGTGTTGCCATATAAATAAAAAAATGTTAAGGGTGAACAACCCTTATCACTTAGGGGTATGAAAAATAGATAGTAGCCGATTCTCAGACCTACTGAATATGCATATAAAATTTGGTGAAAATCGGTAAAGCCGTTTCGGAGGAGTATGGTAACTAACATTTTGACACGAGAATTTTATGTATAAGATTTTGACATGTACGGCCGTTGCCTGCGCGGTCGCGTAATGAACGATGTTCGTATATGTTGTATGACGAAATGATTTTGTTTTACCACGACCTGTGTCTCACACATACGATACAAATGCACCATTAAGCAGATATTATTATATCATTGCATGTTTCAGAAATAAAATATTAAAAACGAAATAAGATACATTTATTCAGAGAATAATGTTGCTCCATTTGTTAAAATGAACATAACGTATTCGCATAGTTGGCACAAATGTTTAATATTTATAATGGCAATATTATGATGGTTTCGCTAACAATAGATACGTAATTAACATTTCTCGGAATTATCTACTTCAACATCCATAAATTTAGTTATCTCTTCTACGAATTACTTATTTAACAATAACTTATCACCGCTCGCTCGCAGTGAAACTCTAGTTATAATTTTGCAAGGCTTACAACTTAGATTCTTCTGTGAAATGCAACATTTAGAACCCTCTCACGTAGTGGAACCTCGAGTATAGCTCTCCATAGCTCTGATTTATTGGAGCTTTAGAGCAGAGAAGGCGAGATATTTTTATTACGAGCATACTTTGTTAAAATCTTAATAGGTATTGTTGGGGCCGCTACATGTTGAACTCATTAAGAGCAATCCGATCAATTTAAATGGCAAACTTTATTATTCGACCGAGAGTAGTCGGTGCCGGCTGTTGCCTTCGGGGACGTACAGCTTATTGAGAATTTAATTGCTTTTAAGTTCACCAATGACTTTCTGCTTAATTGGGAGAAACCCCTGTTTCAGTTCATTCTTTCAACGTTAAACGCTGTATTTACTTTTGAGTGGAACAGCTTCTCAACAACAATATGAAGTCTAAAATGGAACTCAAGTAAGACAAACAAAAAGGGAGAGGAGTAGTTATGAACAAAAGAGTGCGTAGCGCATAATTATCGACCTTGACAAGTTTAGGGGAGCCTGCAAAAGTCGGCACGTGCGTCAAGTAAAACGATAATGATATAGTGGCTGGAGGGGAGCTTATAATCAACTGAATAACTAATTCAAACCATTACACTTTACCCCGGGCTGTGGGCCTTTTGGGGCACCCTACAATCTATTGTTCTTATGTAGGCAGGGGTCATTTCAAGTGTTTTTGTAAAAGTAATCTGCTAAATAATTCCGCGAGTCCTTTTCAAGACTGCGCCGTTGTGACACTATGCTGAGTAATCCTATACTGGTTTAACGTGGAAAGAGGAAGCCCTTTTACGTTAATAAAGACCCAAGATCAATTTCACCATTGTAAAGGTTAAACCCAGAAAAGGGCAACAGACTGCCTTATGTCTTTTTGAATGGGCGAAATTTATGAAGGAATATGAACAGTAATTGAGATTATTGTTACTGTTATTGAGGCAGATATGATATACAATGAACACGGTAGAGTTTACATAATACATAGGTATATACTTTGGTCTATCGTGTATTGTACATAATAAGTATGTATTGTTTTAACCGTTGACTACCAAAAGTTGTTATTGCACTTATGTCATCATCGTCATAGTTAACCCATTACTGTCCCATTATTGTCCCACTGCTGGGCACAGGTCTGTCTTGGGGATTTAAGCCGCTGTTATCTACCAATTCACGCCGGTGGATTGGGAATTGCGAATTGGTAGGCTTCGCACACCTTTGAAAATATTTTTTTAAAGAAACGATTAAGAAACCGAGTTTGAACCACAGACTCTTACATATGAAGATTAAATTCTTAAGAGTAATAACATACGTCTGTAGAATGGGTATGTAAGTACAAAAACATAAAACATTGTATGTAATTGGGTCAAAGAGGTGAAGGGCGGGCCCAGTGGGATGGGGCAGGGTGCGAGTGTTATTCCACAGTGCGTACGAATGGCTATATTCTAGCCTGTGATATTACAACACCACATTCCGTTGAAAACTTTATGGAAATGTGACTCACGATGGCGACCCCTTTGGCAAAAGAAACTTGGCTACGTTTCGCCTTCTCATCTACTTGATTTATGCTTTTAATAACAATAGACGAATACGAAGCACTGCTGCCCCAAATTAGGTATGTCTGCTAAAGTTGATATTAAGTAAATATGATGCTGGCGTCCCCTAGATGGCACACTGTACTACAAAAATCGGCTAAGCGCGAATCGAACTCGCATAAGGAGAGTTCCGTACCAACATTTTTTTTATTTTTTTTAATATTTGAATTTCTAGTAGTTATAGAATAACATGCATTATGAACGTTTTAAGGGTCTACTTATCATGATTCCATATAACTTTACGGATTATTACTGGTCTTTGTTGGGGATCCCTCTTTAATTTTAATTTTAGTATTTGTTGTTTTAGCAGCTATAGTAAATATACTTTATATTTGTCCGTCTATTATCGGTCAAAGGTAGAGCTCTGTGATAGAGAGACAAAGTTTAGTAATAGGGACCCATTTTACCCTTTAGGTACGGAGCCCTAAAAATCAAACGATAAAATGTTCTACGTACGGTTAATAGTATAGGGGATCGGCTGGATAGTAATAAAATTTGATTACAGTTGATCATAAATCTTTTTTTTCATTATCCCGCTTGGCGTCGCGTGGCCGTCAGTGGGAGACAGCGACCAAATCCCCATGTTTTGACATACATACCCGTCGTATTTATGACACAACTCTCTTCTGCCGATCTGACATGAAATTTATGAAGTCACCATGTGTGCTTTGGAGATTGGATTGCTTTACGCAATGTTACACTTTTATATAAATGGTGGACTAAACGTTGGTTTTCGGATTACGTTTGTTTTTTCTATAACCATAAAGGATGTCTAAAATTTTAATCGTCGTCAACCTATTACTGTTCCACTGCTGTAAGGGTCCTCTTTTAAAGTGAAGAGGGCTTTAGGACATAGTCCAAGGCCAAATGCGAACTTTGAGATTTTTTAAAGCAAATTTCGAGCGTAGGAATACATTTCCTCAAATTGTTTTCCTTTACCGTTTTAACACTGTCCGATTGAGTGGTTGCTTTTTAGGTTATTACTTTTAAATCTGCGTGGTATAACACAAAGAGGTACCTACTTAATACTTCTTTTTGTTATGCCATTCATTAATTTATTGAATTTGTACTAAGTAGATTGCTACTGTGAACGAATATTTTTAATAGCTCTTAATGCAAAATTCTTCTGCACTCAAATAGTAGGTACTCCAATTAGCAGATTCGTAACTAAGCATTTCCTTCATGCGCTTCATTAACATGGGAGTTCTTTCCTCTCGTTGTTTAATTAAGATCAATTACATCTGCATGTAATAAAGTACGATGACTAATATCGGCCCTCAAAGGTCTTGCGAACAATGTAAATCGATGAATACTACAATGGAGCCCAATAAACTTGTTTTTAGGGTTCCATGGCGAAAAGGTAAGGACCTTTTTATTACAAAGCCGACGTCCGTATGCAAGAGAACTCTTTTTCTTGAACCGTAAAAGATAAACACTTAAAATTTTTAAAGGCCACTATTATAGCAAATAATGAAAATAAAAAGAAAGTTTTAGGCGTTTTTCAGTATAGTAAAATCTTTACATTTTCATAATGCATGTGCATATCAGCGGAATGATATCAAATACTAAATATACTATTTAAAAATACACGCAGGGAACCCTCCGTGTGTAACTTAGTCTCGCACTTGTTCGATTATATTTATATTTGTTAAATAATAACATGTTAACATTTATTTTTTGGATCGGTATTAGCTTTGTTGTTATAAATGCACGCAATATATAAACATCCAACGCGACATCTGGACCTCGTTTCTTTGGGGATCCATTAGATTTACAATCTGCTGACTCACATTTGCTTTTAGGGGCGCCCCCATATTGAACGAGAGCTACACAACTTTTGTTACATGCAAGATATTTATCAAATACGCTTAGTTATACAACTATTGACTTTTGTTACGTTTACTTACAGATTCTGTTGCACTACCATGAGTCCACAAAAGTATTACTCGCTAGCGACTGCGTAAAATAAATGTATGAAAAATTGTACAGCGCCTCTGGTGGTTACTCGTAGAACTAAATTCCGTAGTGTGAGCCACTCGTAACGTAAAAAACCTATCGAAATCAAATCGCTAGCGAATGTCATTATGATCTATTGCCATACAAATTCGGTCCCATGAGTCAATAATTTGACAGACGTTGTCAAGAAATACCGCAACGATAGTAGTTATGTTATTCACTAGGAAAATGACAATAGTTTTCTATTTACAATTTCTATAGTGGCGTTTCTATGCCAACTCATGGTAGTGCTATGATTGTGATATGTTTGTGTCTAGTAAAACGAAACAAAAATTAAATTTAAGCATATCGTACTATCATCTCAACAACTAGCATCCTGTTTACAATTGACGCTAATGACTTTTGTTGGGATCATTTATTTTCATACAAAGAAAATATTTGGAGTCACCCGGTCAGATAAGCCAAAGTGATTAAATAACCATGTCTTACTTCCGGACCGAAGCGGATGGTGGAGACCGGACGAGTTGGAACACGAAAAGCATTTTAAGCGGGGCCACTAATATGGTCCCGTCTGTTGCCCTATTTGTGTCGAGCGCGACCTATTATTGATCTTCTGTCGCGATGCAAATCGCAATTTAAATATAGATTCGGAGTTTACGCAACGCTACGAAGGGTTTCCGAGATTAATCGACTTTAATGAAACAATGAATGAGAATGATGATGATGATGATGATGATGATAATGATGAATGAAACAATGTAACGCCGATTACAAGATGGTAGAGTGATGATGATGATCAGAGTGTAAGTGATTAGAATGAAACTGATAAAATAGAAATTCAATTATATAATATCTCAGGAAAAGCAGTTATAACGACTTAAGATATAGATTTAATTACTTGTAAAAACAGTATTCATTACTTCACATTAATTTTTAAGTAGTATTATGGTTTAAAAGATTTAATATCGCATAGAGATGATATAGAGGTCATTTCTAACGATTACGCAAGACTTAAAATTCGGTATTTAAGGATAACAGACATAGTGAGCACTTAACAAGGGCAACATGAACAATTGCCATTTTATTTAACTATTACTAGGCGTAATTTACGTTATTATAAAAATAGCATCAACATTTGATCAGAGTGGATTACAAAATTGAATGGTGAGCGTAAACTGAGGTTAGCGCAGAACGCTTGCGGTGGCCCATGAAGCCACACAGGGTATGTAACGCACTGGGAACCCGATACAAATCACAAACGTAACACGAGGCTTGATTAGGGTTCCGTAATCAACTATAATCCTTAATCTAGCGCTATATTTAGATTGGAATTAAAGTTATACATAAAATAGCAAAGACCCATTCCTATCAGTTTATTAAGAGCTTTGAAAAATATGTTTCTCAAATTCATATACATGTCATAATATCTGTCCGCCAATATCCCAGTTGTGCATATATAAGAATTAAATAAAACATTAACATTATTTTGAAAATTGCTTAAGTTCCTTCTGTTAATCGTTTTGATAAATCTATCTTCTAACTGTCTTGAATACACGATATGCTCGATCTAGTTAAATGGATTAGGTATGGGATTTAACTCTGAGAGTAGCAATTTGTAACGGAATGGAAGGTCGATATTTCGCTAAGCTATCACTGTTTCAGATTCAAAATAAATGAGAACCAATTAGTCTCGACTATCCTCTTTCGTTCTTGGAATAGAAACTGGATCTATTCATGATATTCTAGTATATCAAGAAAGTACGTATATATTATACAATCGTAGCTGTTGAAGTAGGATAAGATGTCGGCATATTGTAGTACAAATAGAATATCAGGCAATTGGCTGAGATTTCGCTATTTGCTCTACATAGCCGTGGCTTCAAATATGCGCCAGTGGGGCGGATACTCTTCATTTTTTTCGTTACTTATAACAATTTTGATTTTATAAAACGAGCCGTAGACACATCTATCTTAGTTTATTATTCAATTGCAAGGCTTTGATTCAAGCAAATCGTCACATCAATCAATGATCTTCAAGTAAAAAATGAATTTTGTTTAATTGGCACATTAATAGCTATTCATACATCAAATAAGTACATTGTTCATAATGGAAACAACAAATAAAATGACTTAATTTATTATACATATAAGTAGATCACGCGCTGAATATATTAGTGCGGGTTGTACCTACATAGCCGCCCAATCATGAATCTTGTAGGTATTTTATTGTTTCAAACTAAACTAATATTAGTAATATTACATACATTTAGGTGCACGTGCGTTATATGAGTAAACTTTAGACGCTGACGAAGATTAATTAAACGCATTGGAATTATTATATTCAAATTACAAATGGATATACCTAATGTGTTTTCAACAAAAGTTTGATTGATGGAACATTAATAGGCAAACATTTGTAGGTATATTCATGCATATAAAGAGCATATTATTATTGATTGAAGTGACGTACCTATCGATTAATAGGTACAATGGTTGTGTGTTTTCTATGGACTGTGAAGAATATTAATCGAAGATATTGAAAATGTGTTCGATTTGCAAGAAAGTCGTCGAAATTTTGTCGCGATTATCTTACTTCCTCGGCTAAAACGGATTTTTTGATAGAACTCCACGGGAACACGGGAAAATACTCAATTTTATACAGTGCAACACAGAATGATGAACATAATTCAAGACACAATAATATTTGCATAGTGACATGGTATAGGTTACGAATTATCAACAAACTATTGAAGTTTTTCCTTCGTTTATCGAGTTTATCGACTATTGATATAATTATATACCTTCTCATAACCTTGATGACTACATTTAAATGAAATTTTCTTTAATGACTCCGAAAATACTCCGAAATGGAAAACCCACGTGGCGGAGCGGTCACCATGTCGGTCTGACGCGCAGAGGGTCCCGGGTTCGATCCCCGGCCAGACAGATTTCTAAATGATGAATTTAGATTTCTGTTTCTGGATCTGGGTGTTTGTGTATTCGTCTCTATGTGTGTCCATAGCACCCACGATGCAGAGAATCCTAGTGTGGGGCTGTGAGTGTAGAAAGCGTTAAAAAAAAAAAAAACACAAAAATAAATTATAATAAACGTATTTCGCTCTCCAAAAGTTTTTTGCGATACTCAGTCCAAATTCATTAAAAGAGATTCCAAATATTAGGAAAACATGGGTCGGGGCGTAACTAGATCCCAAGCAGGGCTCCAAGATATTTGTAACTTTAAGTTGGAACGCTTAAGCAAGTACTACCCTATACCCTACTCTAGTGTCGCCGGATAGATTAAATCGTCTGCTTGACATAAAGCTTCCACGTCACATGTATGGGCATCTGGGTCTTAAGTGAGGGGACGATTCCACCCTTCACTATTTGTAGCTATCGATCTGGAGACTCGCGGCGAATTCGGTTATATATGTACTTTTTATGTCTCTTGGGAACTGCTTTCAAATATTTTGTAGTTACGAAGGGATCAGCGCGATAGCTAATTTAAGCGGCTTTGTCGGTCTCTTATCGTCGGTCATCAATTAAACTGCATACATTGACCTCAAGTGGACCTCGGATAACGTTATTGATGTAATTGTTCACAGAGAACCTATCGCATTCATTCATTCCGATGTTTATGACGTCACTGAATAAATTGATGGAATATTTATTAATAAGTATTGTTCTGCGATGAGCGACGCGACAATATCTTATCATGGGTACTTACATGGAGTTATTTAGGTTATATAAGTATCTTAACTTATTTTGTATATTTTAAGGATCTTTTGACATTGAACTGTTGATGTGAAACATCTATAGCCGCACGTAAAACCGATTTCTGGCGTCGCCACGCTATACGATGGTATATATATACAGTCTATATGCAGTAGTGTGTACGGTGTGGCGACGCGTGGCCATGCGCAATAACTCTTACCGAAGTCACTGATTAAACGAATTCAGTAGTCACGATTTGAAATAAATTCGTAAATTTTTGTATTTAATGAAAATAAATGTTTATTCAATAAATAGTCATCGTTATCTGGAAAAAAATCGTAATATTTTATTTTATCATTATGACATATTTAGTTCCTATCACAATATGGTCTTTCCTGCATATTACTTTTACAAAATAATGTCGATGTTTCACATTGCCAGGCGTCCCGTGAAGGCTCACATTTTTTTAGGTTATATGAGTATCTTAACTTATTTTGTATATTTTAAGGATCTTTTGACATTGAACTGTTTTAGTAATCGCATGTATTTTTTGTATCATTTATATACAGAGCTCTCTGGCGTCAGTATACTAATATCCATATGTAACTAATACTAGTGCGGTCAGTCCTTCGATACTTCTGGAGGCAGCTTCCCACGAGCTTTTTCGTTATTCGGCCACGTTAAACGTTTCCGGCCTACCTCTAATTAAGCGAACGTGCCCTTTTGAGCGATAACAACACTCAAAAACCACTTAAAACAGGCAGATAGGTATACAAGCTTTTGGAATAAGCGAAAGAATAATAATGTTATATTGTAATTCAAGGATTTATAAAAAAGGAAATTGCAATATCAAATATTTTTTTAAAAATTATTAACTGTGATTTGTTAGAAACTATGTGGTTACTAATAGTAACTTACTATATGGTTTGTAAGAATGTACGATAATTTTCAAAATAAATACAAATTGTTGATTCAATGTATTGTATCATTTTTGATTCTCGTTTCATTATTACGTTCTAGCTTAATGTAAGGGGACAGTAATAATTTATTCTTGGATGTCGGTCGGGTCCGTTTTTTTCAATCCCCGGCAACCCTTTTGCAATTATATTCTAATCCTTGGAGCCTAACGGCAATCGTTGTCGCCTGATTTTATTTCTCCTCGCCGCTTGGTAGGACTTTTGAAGCATTTTAATTAACAGAACGATCGAACCTAATTCTAAAAACGTTTTCGAAGTCATTCAGCTAAGTGCGTTCTGCAGTAACAGTTACTTTTTATTGCAGTTTCATATTTATTAGATGCTTTTGGATTTGCGAAGTCATAATTTCAATGTAGCAGTTTTTATGATGAAATAAACAATGTAGTTTGTCGCTATTGAACATCTATTTTATATAACAAATCCAACATAAGTTCGGTCACATAGATGTGTTTTAATCCTTGTGAACTACGCTAAGATTTCATGTACCAATTTAGCCTTATCAAGACCGTTCTAGAACGAAGTAATGCCAAATTGGCTTTCCTTTATCCAATATTATCTTATTTAGAAAAAAATGTTATAATCCTCATGTATAAGCGTACTACCAAATATATGCCACTAGCCAATGTAGGTATCACTATTTATAAGACAAAATATTAAAATAAAGTTTAGTTTATGTGTCACATTTAGTGATCGAAGGTCACATTCAATCTATTTTTAACCGACTTCCCAAAGAAGGGAGGGTACATTTAGGTACGACCTATGTCTTACTAGTGCAGTCTCTACACAAGTTCGTATGTGATATATCGGCCTGATTTTATTTCCTTTATTTCATCTATGACCCTTAATCATAGATGTTCAATTGAATTACGTAATTTCATTTGACACACTCATTGAACTTTCAACTTGTATACAATTCTGACGTTCGAAGTTCAGAACAGCGAACTAAGTGGCCTCGTTTCAGTCGATCGGTTATGATGACTCCCAGATCGTGTTCGGCCAGTTTGAGTTAATCAAATTTGCTTGCAAGTTGCCTGTCGCAGATCTTGTAGAACTATCGTAAACCCATCAGTCCTTAATACGTAGTCAAACGGAATGGAAAACAAAACACATAAGTAATATGTGGATTTTAAATTCAGTTTCTAATAATTTCCAGGCTCATCCTTGCTATTTGTCCGATACTGAAAATATAAAAAAGTTTTTACAAAACATTTATCTCTAATATGTAAGGGTTAGTAAATTGTTATAGATTTGTCTATTTCTGTTTAAAATTTGAAAGATTCCTAATCTTTACCAATTTTTGCGAATCAAAATTCGAAATTTGGTAATTAAGTAGGCCACAATGTCAAATTTCGTCAATAAACAGGTAAATTCAATAAATAAGTCTATAAATGAGAAGTTCACTCTGGGTCCACTAACAGAGAGTGCCATTAGAGATTAAGTTTTCCCTTTGTAACCCTTAGCTTAAATATAAGAAGTATAAAAAATATCAGTAGTTCCACATTTCCTTAATACCAGACAATATATTGAATAACTGAAGTTACGTGCCACTAAATTACGTTGAAGTAAATATGGCCATACGCCAATTCCTGAAGCATAACGAGCTAAGAATTGTAGACACGATCCTACGTGTAGACGTAATACTCCACAGATCAAAGTATTCCACGAAGTGTTGTCAGGGCATAAAATAATTCGGAATCGGGTCATACGGGATACATTCACATAATTCCACTTGAATGAAATCGGTTGCAGAGACATGTCTTAGCAATAAAACTGCAAGACTACGAAGCACGGATTTACTGAATTACGCGGCAAAACTATTTTGACTCAATTGTATTCTCTATTCTTTGGAATAAAGCGTTTTAGAATCATTTTAGAATCGATAGTTTAGGTAAGGTTAGTTTAGGTTAGCATTGGTTAGATAATCTCTTTTGTGTATTCGATGAAATTGTAATGTGAACTTTGATTTAAACATTTTCCACATATAGAAATGAGACCAAAATTCTTATCAGTCATTTATGTAAAGATATACAACAAATTGTCCGGTAGTCATAATCTCATTACTGTCCCATTGCTGGGCAGGGTTCTTTTCTTAGAATAGGAAAGATTAGATCATAGTCTACCGCTACTCAAAATGTAATAAAAAAAATTATAAAATGTAAAATGACAAAGTTAGTCGCGAAATGTGTGTTAAAACTGTGAATTTAGATTTTTCTTAGAATCATATAATGTTTCCTGTTACCTACTAAAAATAATTGCTTCTTAAGTGGTAATTTACGAATGGGCGTGTAAGATATTTGTCGGCGTGAAGCGGTCACTTTGGCGATCCACTTTCAAGTAATTAACCAAGTGTGTCATTAAAGATTTATGACTCGCTGCAATTATTAACGCGTACACTTTAGACTGAAGTATTAAAAAAAAATCTCCTTAAATAAAATCAAAATATTCCTGCATACCGTTATTGACAAAGCGAAACTTTTTGTATCATAGAATTGCTAACAAGCACTCAATCTACTTATGGTAAGAAGCAACTACCCATGGACATTGGACGTCTATAAATGACTCGTGAATGAGACTTACTTGAGGTTGGTCACAAATGCGTTGTTACTCCAGAGGAACTAGGTAGAAAGTCTCGTACAAGTATTTTTTTTGAAACCCTTCGAAGCTAATAACCCTAAGAAGCTCTTAATACTGTTCTTATAACATAGAAATATATGTGGCGGTAGTGTCTCCGGAGTCTAAAGGATTCTACTTTTAAACACTTATTATCTGAACAAAGTCATTTTCCACTACATCATACGTTTAAGTAGTAGTCCTCCTTGCTTCCCGATTGCGGGTTGCGCTTCACACAACACTTCACACACCTTTGAGAACTTTGTAGAGCTCTCAGGCGTGTAAGTTTTCTAACTACGTCTTTCTTAAAGCAAGTGATAATGTACTTCTACTATAAAGGTACCATAGCACATAACATAGAAACTTCAGTTTTCCCAGCCCAAGAAAATTTTCGATTTACAAATTTCCTATTATATTCACCAGGCAATAATGACATAAGAAATCTGAGGGAAGGTCTTCTTAGGGTTCCGTCCAAAAGGGTAAAAACGTAACCCTATTACTGAGTCCGCTGCCTGCCTGTCTGGCCGTCTATCCGTCTGTCACGGGGCTCTATCTCCTGAATCGAGATATACTTGATTTTTTTTACAGAGTATGTATAAGGATGGCTGTTATAACAAAACGTACTAAAAATAGAGGTACGGAACACCCCGTATGCGAGTTTGACTTGTACTTGGCCAATTTTTATGTAGACATGTATGTGCTTTCGACGTCTAAAGCACAAGGAATGCCAAAACTTTAGAATAGTAAAAAAGATACAAAAAGATAAACTATTTCGAAATATTCGCATAATTTCCGTTGAATGAAAGCGGCCGTACTGACATGTATGTGCTTTCCACGTCTAAAGCACAAGGAATGCCAAAACTTTAGAATAGTAAAAAAGATACAAAAAGATAAACTATTTCGAAATATTCGCATAATTTCCGTTGAATGAAAGCGGCCGTACTGACATGTCTAAGCAATAAAACAGCGCTCGGCGTCTCTACCGGCTTTATTGCATTACGCTGCGATGCAATTTCGACTCCATTAATCTTTTCAGTGGTTCGGTGCTCCGCTCCTGATCTTTGCCTTTGAACTAACTGGCACGTATTATGTGCTGTTATATAACAGGGATTCACTGCTTTCGCTCGTTTTGTTTGGGAGTTTGAGTCAGATATGTTTTTACCAATCTTTTGCTTGCATTGTGAAAGAGATTTCAGATTAAAGTGGAAATGCATGTGAGTTCTATTAATGTTTCAATGTTTATCAACTCGAATTTCGTCAGGTGGCTGTTTGTGGTCAAAATATTTCTCGTTTTGAGAAAAGGTGACGAGGACGTATTTTGTCGGTCGGACGTAAAGGCGATCTTTGGGAAACAGAGTCGATACCGGTAACAGAGTAAAATTAAAATTTAGTGTGATGTTTGAGCTTAAACAAAATATTATGTCTATTCGAAAGGTAACCAATGCATAAGACGTTTTATATTTTTTTCTAACAATATTTTAACAAGATTTTCAGAATCTCTCTCAATCTTCACACAGCAGCATTGCAAAAACTCGTATCTACTATAAAAAAAGACGTAGGTGCGGTGATAATAGTGTTACAGTCAATCTACAAATACAGATCATAATTATATATTTTAATTATTATCTTAATTAACTTTAGTAGGTCATTCTATCATTTATCACGTACGCAAAGTCTAGCCTTATAATTAACCTTGTAAAAATATGAAGTGAGTTGTCTGTAATTGGTTGCGGGTCAATAACCTTGGCAAGCCAATATAGACTTGTTTCTTATGAAAATACGACCCCTCGGGGGATTAGCCTTTCAAGCCACCCCTTGGCAAACTAACAAACGACGACGCCAAATAGGTCATCAAATATATTATGGCACTACACAATATAAGTATGTCGCAATGTCGTTATCACTCTGTTTATCAAATATTCCCTAAGATTAAGGACATCTATTTCTGCGCAATAACATCAGCGTTAAGAGCTCTTTTGGTGTGGTAAAGAACACACTTATGAACCAGGCGTTCCAACATAATTTGTGGCCGACCTCAGATATCTAATCTTTAGAGTTAATTTTATAGATGTCCATAGGATATTTCCGAAACTCTTTTGGAGACCTATCATCAAAAAGATTTAAAGACACCTATCATAAATATAACAGCGTGGAAGAACGGCTTCATATGCTCTGCATAACTAGAGAGCATGCAAACCTATATCTACAGACATCGCATGTATCGTGTTAGACCAAATCCTATTTTTCTGTACATTTCGTAGGCACGGCTGTTTCTATGCGGTCGTGATGTGGGAGATATTTAAATACGATCATACACATTCTCTCCATCATCCATCTTCAATTGGTAAATGTCTGTCGATCTATGCGCACTTCGGTATTTTCCACAAAATACTTATACAGTTTGCATGGTTTTTTATCTTTTACCCCATCACCATTTTCCCCCAATATTTCACAGATATAAATGTGCCAAGCAATTAAAATTCTTTGATGCGCTCGTTTAAGGAGTCTAGGGGAAGACGATAAGGCAGGACATTCACGAGATTTATAACCGCTAAAGTTAACGGCACGCCCGTTCGCGACACGCACTGTTGCTAAGTTGCTCTGGGCGAAAAATTAACTTTTAAAATTTCTTAGAACAGCTTTGTGTAACGCCAAGACGTGATCTAAGAAAAGCTCTCTCGCGTTTGTTTACCGCCGGATGTAGCCACCGGAAACGAGCGTGGAATTTTCGCAGAAAGAAATGACAATTACTTCGGAAATAATTTGTGTACACCACTGTACCTACATTCATACGTAGAACATAATTATAATAAGATTTTGTTATCAGAATTGTTAACAATCGATTAAATGCCAAGAGTGGTGAAGAATATTATATCTATATTATTTTCTTTCTTTCTTTCTTTCTTTCTTTCTTTCTTTCTTTCTTTCTTTCTTTCTTTCTTTCTATAACATGATTTGAAATGATTTAAAATAGGACCCGAAAGAAGCAGCTGCACAATGATTGGTATGGTATGTAAAATGTACATGCTCATTATCTAATGATGTGCGTTCAATCATAAATTTATAATGCCTGGCTACATTCCATACATTGTTTACGTAGCAAAACTGCATTAAAAGCCCTAAAATGTAATTCATATGTTTTACATTCTCTGTAACGTGTTATTGCGAAAATACTTATAAAGAAAAGTTCTTAGACCTTAATTGATGTGTACATTAAAGCAATAAAGAGGTGTTTATGATTGAAACGTATCGTGATTTACACGGTACACAGAGCGTAACGCAAGCCTCGTATAGGGATGGCAATTATTTCCGAAAGATCGATTCGAATCGAACTGTGATGAATCGATTTTTTGATCGATCGATTTTCCAAAAATCGGTCTTCGATCTATTCAGGGCTGAGGGTAGCAAAAAATTGCTGAAAAGAGTATCTGTCAGCAAAAATGTCTAAAACATTTGTTAATATTCGATCAACTTCGAAAAAAAACGAATTCCGATTTTCTAGGTTAAAATATCGATTCACTGAATCGATTCATTGCTGGAGATCAATTAAAAAAAATTACTTTTTTTGTACAGATCGCCATCCCTGACCTCGTATTACTAATGGAAGCCAATACTCGTAAAATGATTCACTTGTAAACATTAGTATTTCATATTATATACGCGTCAGAAGAACTAAAGAAAACTGATTTATCGCTTTCGCAATACATTAAAAGCGTTCGGTTCTTTTATTTAAGTTTGGAGAAATGATTTATATGGTACACACTTCTTTATCTTTATGCCAGTGAAATTTATTCAAGTAAAATATGGCCACTGTAACGATACCTTTATATCAAAGCTAAATCTTATTGCTCATGTTTTACTTAAAAATCTATGTATTTACAGTATTAGAGAACCAAAAGTACTTCGTGGAGTAAAGGAGATATCTTTGTAACAAGGAAATAACAGCTAAATACCCGTCAGTAATAATCCTCTTATAGTCGAAGTCCCAAGACGAACGCGTAGTTCACATTATATTAAGTGGTGACTAAATCGGATACCTGACATTTGTCATCATATCTAAATTAGACTATTCTACCCATTCTTGATAACAGGTGTGTTAATATTTTCGGACCAGGAGCCCAATGTGACAAGTACTGGGGGCCTACCACGATCTTTAAAAAAACACCATAGTTCAGGAAAGTTTTATTTCAATATTGCAATAACATTATTTTGTTTCTTACCCCGACCTCCTTAAAACATTATTTTCAATGTATGATTAAAATAATATTGTTTTAAGAGATGGTAGTAACCCCCTAGGTCTATTGACGAGGTGTTACTCTAGAGAACAAAGTATGGATTCATTATTTAATTTTACGTTTTACCAGCTTGCTGCACCCTTCAAGCCTTCTATAAAGGTAGAAATACGGCGGTAGTAACGTCCTACTCGAACCACAAATTAGATTATATCAAACATAATTTTAAACAGAGTAAACGTACCTACATATCAGTATCAAAGAAAACGTAATTTCAGACGACATAATAAAGATTACTCAGAAGACGTGTCTAGAGCATGCCGTTTTAAAAGCAAATAATCTGTGTATACACGGAGCGGCGTTAATGCGGTGGATAACATCCAACTGGCGTTTCAATGCACAAATCGCTATTATGGTTTCAAATGGAAAGGAAACGTGAGTACGCGTGTCTTAGCATTAAGCAGTTCTTTTGTGGGTTAAACGTTTAACTATTAACTGAAACGAAATCTATTGTGCTCGAATACTCCCCACAAAGCCCGGTGCAATAAATAGCAAGTCCAGAAACGAGGCGTTCAGCATTATTCAGTTTTAAGAATGAATAAAAACAATCCCCTTGTAGCCATTATGTTCAGACTTCTAGCAGAAGTTTAATTCCCTCCAATTTACCGCGTAACTGCATGGAATGGACTTTAAAATTTTTTGCCAATTCGAACTTGGTGTTACTCTGGAAGCTATTTAAAATTGAAAAGAGCAATTTAAAGTCAATGTCTAACAACTAGTAACGAAAGCGGAAGTAGGTATAGGAGAAGTTGAACGTGCAAGTTTGCCGAAGGGAAATTGGCGGATTGGCTCTTTGTAAGAGGAAGTATTCGTCGATCCAATAATTTGAATGATTTTCATATTCTTGTTCCTTACATACCTTGTTACTTACAAGCTCAGCGACAATCTAACAAAGCTACATAACTACTCTATAGTGGCAATAAGGGAATAGTTACATTTTAATCATGGGAATTTCTGTCGCTAAGCTGGATATCAGAAGTACTTACTAATACAATTCTGTGGCGAAGTTTTGCAATTTGTAAAGACATCATCCCTACGTCAAGGTCCCACAAATATTTCTGCATCATTCTAAAGAAGTATCTTCGACATCTTGCATATATATAAGCTCCGAAATAAGGCTACCGGAGTAAGGCCGCTCCAGATGGAATGATAATACGAAGAACACGGTAGGAGTCTATTATTTTGTCCCTGTAGTTCCGGGACTTGAATAGGGCTACGGTATCTCCTGCCTGTCGTAAGAGGCGACTAAAAGGGGGCTTCCGGGGTTGCGGGCGGAAAGAGTGGGGGAGCTCGAACCATCCAGTAAGCTAGCCCGGGAAGGACGGCGGTATGTGTGGTCGCATACCGTCGTAATCATCAGATGTTGTGGGAGGGGCGAACGCTCCCCCAGGGCAGAACCCGATCCGGGCATCGCGCTTGGAGGACTCCGGTTGTGTCCCGGAGTTCTCCAACAAGCGCTCAGGACGGCCATCGGGGAGGTTTTAGTGCGGTAAAAATTCCACATAACCCGGCGTCGCCCCCACGTCGTCGGGTACCTTTTAAAGGCTTCCTCCTCCAAAAGAAAAAAAAGGAGTCTATAATTTAGATGGTATAGGGCCATGAGCCAATTTATGTGGAGTCAATTGAGGGAATATATCGCTAAATAGCCTACTTAAGCTATATTCGCAACCTAACCAGCGATTATCTGGCTGTACCTTTACTAGTGCTATACGTAAAAGAAACGCGGAATTTTCCTTTTAATGGGATTGCTCCCCTATTGTTTCCCTTAACGCAATTATGTGGTTTAATTACGTAGCCGCACCAATAAAGATTATGGGTGCGATATGTTAGCGATATACGCACTTCTAAGTATGTAATAAGTATTGTGGGCGGCGGGGATCCTCTGTTTTGTAGAGAGTATTGATCGAGAGGAAAGTTTTCCGTGTTTGTCTTGGCACTCCTTTGAAACTCAAGTCTGTCATCAGTTTGAAAGTAAGTAACGGAAACGAGTATCTACGCCTTATTACATACGGAAACAAGTAGCTAAATATTTTACATAATGAAATTGTTTTCCGATAAGCAATCAATTAACCAATGACTATTGAGGTGATATCTGTCAATGGCCTGATTCAGTTGGCAACACACGGTTGGACGAATCGATATACAATGTGTTTTCAATTGTGGTTAAATGTGGTCCATTTTCACAGAATAGTGCTGGTGTTTCTACGGAGTATGTATGTTTGTATACTTGATTCTGCTAATGACGTATACAGGCAATGGTTATTGTTTAACCCCACTCAATTGAGTTTTGCCAGAGCTGCCAATGTCTTTACCCATTCATCTTTAGAGGAGACCTATTGCGCTTTTGTAATACCAATGCAAACTTGTTGCATAACCTTATATACGGGATAAATAAATCTTTTCATTCTTTTGAAAGATGGTAGTTCCATAGTTTGACAGGGAAGGTACATACTAGTATCACCGTCACACTAATTTCTAGTGATTAGTGTGAAGCAGATCTATGTTTCGGTGGAAAGATGTAGATGTAGGTTGACTGACATATGAAGTATACCACCATCAATGTTCATGAACATTGAAGGTGGTAGAACCCTTTGTGGTTCGACTCAGGCGGCACCACCGCTACATCTATTTATGCCTCATAACAGCAGTGTTAGGCGCTGCTGTGTTACGTTTTGAAGGGTGTGGTAAGGGAGACATACTTTTCCGATGCGTTCCAGCTTAGTGCTCACGGGTAGCGGCGCATCTGTGGCCGACCTCAGGTAGGAATATCTAATTCTATCTGGGGTTGATTACAAATGTCCATGGGCGGCAGTAGCCACTTACCATCAGGTGGACTGTATGCTCGGCTGCTACTCCGATATTATAAAAAAAGAACGAGTGATCACTTATCATCAGATCAACTGCAAGCTCGCATTCTACTCCCATCCTGTAAATCTTACTATCTTACAACAAATACAAATGAATGTAAAAGGAGATTAGGGTGGCTCAGTTCCGTAACGAAGCGGTGTGATGGCACAATACGGAGCCGCGCCGTCTCGCCATTCACATCACACTGACGCCGGCGCGACGTATGTATACATACATAATCATACATACACATACGATTATACATACATAGTCATAGCTTGTTATGTGAGGGTAGGAACACCGATTCCACACACACTTGTACAAACAGCGCTGTTATTTCTCTTGTTTACACATGATTTGAAATTCCTCTCTGGTAGCTCTGTTATTCCGTTTTCATTTAAATACGGTCTTCATAACGGCAATCTGTGTAAAACGTCTAGTTGTTCGTGACTGTTAAGCACTACAAGTAAACACGCAAGTATATGCCATTGAGCCCATTTTCTAGGCACGATACGTAGAGTTTTATGTCGTTAGCTGTTTTATGTATGCACATTCGATAAATATTGTTGAGCGAGGCTTTATGTGGGTGTTTTATCGGTGCTGTCAAATAAAATATGTAAAAATACTTAACCCTGATGTTAACAATTCATTGATTTACATATAATGAAAGAGCGACAGGTTTTAAATTAAAATGTTACATTGATAACCTTTGGAAGGAGCGGCTTTCTCTTTTGTGTTTAGGAAATGGGTATGGGTATGTACCTACTTAGTTGCAATTGGATTGGCTCCGGCCCATATAACATCCCACTACTGGGAACGGCTTTCATCCCAGCTCGCGGAGATCTGGCCCATACACCCCCATGTTGCACCAATTAATGAGTGAAGGCGGTATGGAGTAGAGGCTAATCCGTGCGAGATGTTTTTAAACCATTCATAAAACCTCCGATAAGGTTTAACTACTACTATCGTGGTCAACTATCCTATCCTATCGTAAACAACTGGAACCTACGACTTAAGGTGCCCTTCGAAACAAGGAAGTGCGCTAGAAAATTTGCCACTAGCGTTCATCCATCCAACTTCCGACCACGCTCGACCTTGTCTATTATAAATCAGTTGAGATCTACACAAGCCGCGGGGCAATGCTTCTACAAATGGATTAAGCGCCTGAAATGGGTTTTCAGCGTGTCGTATACACAGCTGTCGTAGGCAAATCGATATCTTACCAGATGGCGGGGAATCCTTGTAACGACATTTTATCCCTTTTGGGGTAACATTCCTACGAACCTTTCCCAGACTACTTTGTCCGTAAAAGAAATATCTTCCAACATTCCGGCGATGGCTGTAACTATTCAGTACCCGTATCTTTAATATTGGATATAAAAGATATAGAAAATATATTGAGCCGTTACGTAATTTGTAAGCCTTAGGCAGTACAGTGAAACTAACAAGTGGAAATACTTGTGAACACTTTAGTGTTTTCGTGGAAATATCTCTAGGGCGCCGTCGTCAACCCATTACTGTCTTTCCTTTGAAATGTAACACAGGTTTATGTTCCTTGCTTACAAGTGAATCAAACGGTAATATCAAAATGTTGTTTTTATTCTAACAGTAACATGAAGATAGTAAGTGTAATAACATAGTTTTGTCGGTATATTAATTCAATCGCGGCCGATCAAATCCGATGTATTATAAGTTTTGTGGAGATATTTATGATCCGATGTATCCATGTATTATCGAGAAACATAGTGTTAAAAAAACAAACTTATGAATTTGTTTTAATAATTAAAAAGAATGTCCCAGTGCTGGAACATGTCTCCTCCCAGAGTGACGCTTAGGCCATAATCGACCAAGTGCACATTTGTTGACTTCACACACCTAATAGAACTTTATTTTAAGGAATTCTGATTATGCATGTGATAATTTTAATATGCAAATAACTTAAACCGGAGGTGACGGGAATTCGAACCTCGGGCCCCCAGTTAAGAGGCCGAATTTCACACTTCTATCTCTCATATCTTTCGCTACTTACTAAAATTTTCCAGTGCCATGTTCGGGCCTGTCAGAAATCTGAATGTTGGTTAGTTTACTTCGAAAACTTGTTTCTTGTAAGTTGGAGCACGTCTCTTGAGGAGTAGGTTTTCGAAAGCGTCAGCGTTGTACGCTATAGCTAAACTTCTGACACTATTTTCTGCAAACTTTATTTCTGATTAGGTCGCGAAACTTGGGTGCTTGCTACAAGTTTTCTGAAATCAACATTAATGTTTACGGTTATAGCGCAGTGTAAACTAGGCCAACTGTAAGGAAAATTAAACGTATAAATAACTAAAAAGTTAATATCTCATGTGGGTACAGTAGGGAAAAATATTAAGGTTTTTGTAAAGAATTCTACTTTTTGAAGATGTCCATGGGCGGCAGTAGCCACTTACCATCAGGTGGACTGTATGCTCGTCTGCTACTCCTATATTATAAATAAATTTAAAACCTACTTATAATATTTATGCTGATTTTTTCCAAATACAGGGGGTATTTTTTTCGAGAATGTGTGTATGTAGATATGTCTTTTTCTTTGTCGTGCTCTGCAGTCCAAACAGGTTGACCAATTTAACGTATAAAATGTCGTGAGGTCGATTCGTCTAAATTGTGGGTGTAACATAGAACATGTTTTTAAGCAGTAGCGTTTGTTTATAATAATTATCCAGTTATATACCTCTGCTGAGCACGGAAGGGTAGCAGGGGGAGGCCGGGGGCGTTCTTCACCACGTTACTCCATGCGTATTTGCAGAGGGATTCAATAGCTGTTTGGCTTATGTACGTAAAAATAAATTTAAATTGTGTACTGGATTACGACAATAATGCCCACACATGCGGGTCGATTAACCAACAATCAGCTTAACAAATGACATCGGGGCAAATTAAGGGTTTTGTTCGTGGGAACACTAAAAAAATAGAGTGGTGATAGAATAATGGAACTTTGAAGTTTCACGTCGGGGGTGAGGGTTCGAATCCCAAAACTTTAATTTTTCGAAGTTATTTGCGTTATAAATTTATTATCACACGCTTTAACGATGAAGTAAAACATCTTTACGAAATCGACATGCCTGAGAAATCTAAAAAAATCTTTGTTCCGTGACTATTACGTAATCCTTCTCACTTTGAGAGGAGATCCGTGCTGAGTAGTGGGATAACAATAACTTGATTATGAATAAACTTTTAAACAAAAATGTGTTGAGAACGTATAGGAATGTAATTTGACAATTAGACTAACTCAAACCCATGTGGTACATAAGAAAGGAACTAAACAGTTATTTCGAAGTCCATGTAGGTACATTACACAGTAACACACTACAGTAATGACAACAGTTACAACAAAACCAAATGTATCTAACATTGAAATCACAATACTTGTTTTTTATTTGAGTTACACGCTCCATAAATCATAGTACTATTAACCAGTTTGTTATAACGAGGCAATTCGATCGGGAACACATCCTGTGTGGTATGATTAAGTGGCTCCTCCAACGGTGTTCAATCACTGGTGTAGCGTGTAGTTGCGGGGTTCAATAAGAAATAATTGTATTGTATGACGGTTTAATACCTTTTGGGATTTTACAACTTTTTGGTTTATGCTTACATTGGCTGTAAACCTTTTCATGCCCTATTTTTGAGCACGCGTCGTTTTATAGAAGCAGCAAGGAAGTAAGCACTCCACTTGACAGTTAAGCAATTGCCGCCTATGGCATTCGACATTTGGATATCTATCCCCATAGCATAAGATTAGTGGTCTACCGAAGGTTAGATACAGATGATTTGCTACCAATGAGAAATAAGTTAAAACGCTTCGTAAAAGTATTTATCGCTTACCGCTTCCATCAAACTAAAATAGCAGCATCTAACACTGTTGTTATGTGGTGGAAATGCTTAGGAGTAGTAAGTAAATAATGTAGTATTCTACCACTTCTAAAATGCTTATTTAGTTGCGTCGGGACACCTGACTAGAGAAGCCCGGAGTACACTCTACTAAGCTGTTTCAAATTGAAGCTAAAACACCCTAGAGTCCTTCAATAAGGGCTAGCGGCTGCTATTCAATGATTAAAACCGAGATCAGGTTACGTACTCGCCGAATTAGAGTTAACCACGGAAGCGCGCATGAAATTTAACCACTAGCGGTCACCCATCCGATTTCCAACCGCACACGATGTAGCATAACTATATTGATTCGTTACGCTCTACAGTAGCCGCAGGGCTATGGGCACTTCATTATATGCCTAATCTATTTCATCTCCATATTAAGTACTATTAGTATGTATAGAAATAAATAAACATGTATGTTTGTCTGTAATTTAAAAAGATTTAAAGATCGAATATTGAAGCTTTGTCCATTTACATAATCACTTTTGAAAGCGACTGAAATTGTCTTCAAAAAATCTCTCACGGGAATATTTGGAATTAATAGGTTTTACGAAGATAAAATATTTTTAAGAAAGACCTTACGAGCATAGATTAGTAAAGATACTTCGCCGCATTGAAATTGAATGAAGCGACAAACGGCTTATTTTAGTAAGTTCTTTTTTTGAATCCTTGACAAATAAAATCATTTTTAGAGAAAATTTACGAATAAATAACTAATTTACGCAATAATTACGTAATTTACGTAATAAATAAATAATTATTTCAAATATTTTAGGGACGTTTTAGCACGGAGACGTGGCAAAACTTTTTTACGCAACTATTTCAATTCTCAAAACTGGGTACATTATCTTGTTAGGAGTGAGTAATCTTTACTAATCTATGCTTACGAGTGACAGTCTTTGATTCCCACACAACAAAAAACAATATCAACTTAATTAATTATCTGGTGAAATGATGGTCTTCATCCAAATCAAAACAGATTCGTCAAAAAGGTGCAAAAAGAGCGCTCCTTCAAAGCCGGCGATGCATTGGCGACTCCTCTGGTGTTGCGACGTTGACTACTTTCCATCAGGTAGCACGTCTGCTTTATCGTTAGGCTCAAATATAAAAAAAAATCAACATAACGACTGATTGATAATACGCAATACTCTCCTACTTCTAAAAAAAACAAATGTTTGAAGTTAATTAATAGAAGATTTATGTTCATCCATTTCGATATAACGACAGATTGACGTCACAATACTATCCCGGTACCCTATGCCGTGTTACAGGTTACACGTGTACTAATAGTTGTTAATTAACACTAATGTTGATTTAAGTCGGCACGCTTGGCGAGATAGGCCGGAATTATTCATACAAAATGATCTTAACTAGCAATTTGACAATGTTTATTCAACAGGTTGGAATATTAAGCCCTTTGATATAAAGCAATCTTGTTTGTATTATTTTATTAAAAACTTTAAGGTACAAATATTGAGTAGTATTATTAGAATTTAATTATCATTTGCTTAAACGGTGAATTAAAACAGCGGAACGAAACTGGACTCGCCTTAAATATTTTGACTGTTAATTATAGTTAGTTATTGTTAGTAACTGTTAGACGTAGTTGACTATTTTAAATAGATTTTTTAATTTTTTGTGAAGTCTACCATTCCGCATGTGTCCAGTGGAGCTGTTAGCTGGAGTAGAGTCGAAATCCCTCTCAGACTAAGAGGAGACCCTTGCCTAGCAGCTTTCCTGCTAAGGGGTTGGCAACATGTCTACGATACGACCATGTTGACATAATACCTCTGAGTCATACTTAGCATATAATTTGAAGAGTGTGGTAACTTAAGCGCATTCCAACTGAGTCCTCAGGGTTAACAGCCCATTTGTGTTCCACTTTACATTAGGACTCCTGTTCCATTTGCATTTAGGTACATGTCCCTGGGCGGTAACCACAACTTAGTAACATCAGTTGAACTGCATCAGACATTCCAGTTTGTCTTCTATTGTAAAATAACCAACATGTACGACTCCGCAAGCTTGAAAGGATCAATTGGAGCGGAAAAGAGTATGCATGAGTGTTTCCCATATTCTATTGAAATTCTAGACTCGAATCTCCTCTCCACGAAGCAACTAAAAACTAACTAAAATGCTCTATGAAGGAATTAATGGAGTGGTATCAAAGAAACGTCTCATACAGAAAGGTTAAGCGATGTAGTCGTCAGAAAGAAATGTAAATTTGGACGAATATTTGGCGAAATTTTGGACGAATATGTATTAGGACGAGGGTATAAAAAACTATCGGTTGCCTGCAGACTGGGTGATAAAACAGCTATCTTAGTCAATCAAGGCTATGTCTCGTAAAGTCTACCTTAGATAAAACCTACACATGTTGATAATAAACTTTTCGCCCACAGCCCCGCCTATGTCTCTTTGTCGCCGAATGAAGGCGGACATAAACTTTATGGGTAGGTTCTGTGGGTAGATTACTTAGTATGTTTTGTAATACCTACCTTTGTAATTATTAATCACTAGTTTCTATCCGTGGATCTTCGGATAGAATCAGGAACTATCAAGATAAAAATTATTAGAATGTTAAATCGAAAATAAGAAATTTACCTACTTTGTGTCCACTTTGTGTTCAAATATGAACTGGCTCAGTACAAGTACCTACTTTGATCTTGATGTTACAATAAAAGGAAAGGCGACAAGACCTCGGCTACTTTTATTACCGTAGAAAGAAAACGCTGTACGATGTACATTTTTAAGGTATGATTTTTATCTGTATTAACTCAATAGTATTCGATACCCTGGGGTCCACGTTTCCACTACATTTTCATAAAAGAATATCGCCTGCCAATCTCGAAGTTCGGGCGCCTCCCTTCTCCCTCAAAGTAGGCTTAACAAAAAATGCTGAGTTCGACCTTTCAGTTCAAGACGATAAATTCATTTAATAGGGACTTCCAAAGTCTTAAATCATCGTTGGAATATGAAGGCAAATAGAAGTTTGAAGTTTTGAAACAGTTTCTAGACTCTGACAGCGCTTTATCTGGAGGCACGGCAGTGCCTCCGCCAAGTCGAGCCAAAAGAAGCGATAATCATTTCTACTAATTAATACGCGTCCATGAAGAAGTTTTAGGATTTTAGTTTTTGTTTCATCTTGTCTATTATATTGGGTTATGTTCGGTATATTAAATAATCTGCTTCCAAGGTCTTTTAAGTTGTAGCTTTTTAAAATTAGTATCCTAAGTTCCACTAGGTATAGTAGTTACTAGTTTCATAAACATTATTAAATAATTTTATGCTGCTGTTATATTTTATCAAAATATAACAGAAGCGTGTATTTTTCTAATAGCATCATATTAAATTAATATTTTCATTATTTTAAAACCCTTGAATATATTTAATATTGAAATCAATCCGACGCATCTGCGTCTGGTTTGTCATCTTGGTCTCCACAGAAATAACTCTTTATTCTGATAAATGCATAACATTTAAAAATATATTTAAAAACAATCATAAAGAATCAACCACTTTATATTTCTCTGAGTTTGAATTAGAAAAATGGTGACAGCTTTTAACGGAATGTTCCTTTTGTCATCAATTTCTACCCTATTTTTAGTATAGTTCAGTGTGGTCGGTCTTTGTTTCTCATGCTATTTCGGGATTTAGTTGTACTATCGCAGGGGTTCACAACATTTTTTTATATGAATGAGCCGTATACCACGTTTTTATCTTACCATTGCCATGCCAAATCACTTCGCCTCTTAAATAAAAATAAGACGATTTTCGTGTTTAATCTGAAAAAATAATCGTTCAAGGTCCTTCCATTTCGCCGGCATTCCTATTAGAATAAAACATACAACTAGTAATTCATTTAAAACATCAGGGGCCACTTCTAGTGCTGCTGCGGACCATAGATTTAGAAACGCTGTACCTACCTAGTTTTACTGCGAGCATTATCTAATCTCACATGTTCAAGTATTAGTTGGTTCTCGTCTAATAAAATTCTTTCTTACCTAATCTTGGAAAATACATTTAGATAAGCACACTGCAGCAGCTTTTGGGATTGATAATTCTTTCGTCAAAACTTTATTTATGGCTGTTTTTATGTTCGCGCCAGCTGGAACTGGTTTTGTACTACAGAGCTTACCGGGTGCGCTCTAGCGCAGTGTTGCTCAACATGTGGGTCATGAACCCCTAGGGGATCAGAGTCTCTATTGGTAATCAATTTGAAAATAATTTTGCAAAAGAAATGTTAAATAAATGAGGTAATTAATTATTTATTTGACCGATCAATGGATAATTAGGAAAATAATTAAAAATGTTGTACGGTAGTTTCTTCTATCATTATAAAATACAGGTAAGAAACAAGACCCCCTGTAGGGGGTCGCGAAATATTTTCACATCATAAACGAGTCGCGCCATAGGAAAGGTTGAAAAACACTGTTCTAGCGAATGCAGCTTATTACAAAGTTTTTAAATATTCAATAGCTATCAAAATAGCTCTGGGTCACGACTCGGTTCACGACGTTCACGTAAAGTTTAATGTTAAACCCTTTTCTTGGGTTTTAAATTATCTATCATGTTCATGACGAACGGCGAATGTAGACTTTCATTTCCGTTGTTCGGATTAGAAATACGGGAACATTGTACGAACAGGTAATACATCTACTATCGAAGATTGGAAGTGTCGCGGAAACCTTGCGTCCTACATCTCTATGATAGAGTAATATTGGAATAGTCATGTCAAAAACATTTATATACATAAGAAATATACATATTGGTTATGTGTTATCCGTACTTTTTGTTTACTTACTTATATATACTTTTTTGTTGCCATCACAGCTTGTAGGTACTGAATTTCTTAAAATATCTAAAGATACTCATGTAATGTTTAGTTAGTTAGCAGTAACTACAAACCTTTTATTAATGTTTAACTGTATTAAAATAAAACACCGGGTTGTACTCCGGGAGTGCCGGCTGAGGTGAAAAGTTTCGAAACCTAACCGGAATAATAAAATATAATAAATATAAAATTAAACTGACACCCATTGACATGTTTATTCTATGCTGACACTGGATGACATCTTGACTTTTGCAGTTTGCTTTGCGGTCTTACGAATTTTCGATCAAGCCACGTGTGCTATAGTTAAGTATTACTCTGAGTCCTGATGCCAGTTTAATATTTTTTACCCATGACAATTTGTCATGTGCACGACGCTAAAGAAGTTTTCACTCTCCACAATAAGTTACACCATGATAAAACATTTTAATTAACTATCTGTCATATTGATTTTTGACACTTTGTCTTTCTGCTTTATCATCTTAAGCGTGCCGCGTCTGAAGTAATTTTGAGTCGTATAAATGAAATTCCAATTTATTATACTCGATGTCAAAGGGAGGTACCTTTTAATATGTTGTACGATATAACAATATTGTATCTGGAGCCATTAGTAACGGTGAAGCAACTAGGGATGCCATATAGGTACCAGCGATATTACTTTGCCGATTTATCGATACATTTTGGATTTAGCGTTATAACTTATAATAACCATTGTGCAAACGTGCCATCCTCGCTCGTAAGTTAAAACTATTTTTACTATGTTTTAAAATATTTTGCTATTTTAACACAGTATACATAAAATTTTCAAAACATCATATTATATTTTTTTTAATAACAATTTCCAAAATTAACGTAATAAAGTTAACATTCTAAATTGATATTATTTTACACCTATTTATATAAGCCATGACGTCTGTATTCTATATTTTCGGCCACAAATCCTCAGCTTTTTATACATTTTAAAGCCTACAGAAATGGCTTCGGTATCTTCGATACTTTTAAATAACGGTATCAGTATCGTATCAGAAGTGCGTATAACATCCCTATAACAACGTAACACCGTTCCATTGAGTCCGTCCATAATAGCCTCGCGACCTAATGACGTGAAAGCTCTCAGGAAGGTAAGCTCTCATGATATTAATAACGGAAACCCTAAATTTGCGTTCACTTGATATGAGTAGTTGAACTCTATCCTATGAGCTTTAACAGAGCATGTAATGTTTAAACTTTGATGTAGAGTATACAACCTAAGTGTTAAATTTAGTTCTAAGTTAACTAAGATGTTTGGAAATGCTTAGTAAAGATGTTCCATTCTTTATGAACTTATAAAATATATCTTAGTAGGTATTTATTGGCGTAGAGTTCAAAAACGTGAATAACCGGACGAGCAGCATTCTATCCCAGCCCTTTAGATTAGCAACGGTAGGGCAGCTATACTATTTTATACCTGAATTATGTATCTATTTGACATGGAGATACTTATTGAAGATATAAGTAGAACGAAATTACTTTAATGAGCCAATATAACTCAAGTATTACAAAAAATCATATACATTTTGATGCGCTCAGAATTGGTTATAGAACCGGCCACGCACGATGCTTTTCCGCCCGAAGCTCGATTGTCATACACACACACAAACACACACACACACACACACACACACACACACACACACACACACACTTATTATAATAGAAAAGACAGGAGAGAAAACTCGCCTGAAAGGGGCATAATGCTTTTTCCTTGCGTGACGTTAAAAAACTTGCGTTAAAAAACTTCGTACCAAAAATCGACTGATAAATTTATTTTACGTCGCCAACCAGACGGTTGATATTATATTTGGAGTACGTGTGAGTATGCTGGTATTAATTGGATGCATTCGGGGCTCTAGGTGCATTGGCCGCGGTGACATTTAATTAAATTGACTGGTGGCCGCCGCGAATCGCTGACCCGTCTCGTGCGTCGGCGGACTACAATCCTTTTTAATTCCTTTTTATTCCGTTCCGATAATGTTGTTTGTTCCCAGTTATTTCGTTACATTGTGACACAATGTGGACTTACAGTTTCATTTCACATGCAAATTAAGGATTTTCCTTAATTTGCATTATTATGCGGTATTGTTATAAAAATAGGTTTATAAGGTGGTAAAACGATTTATGGTTTGACTTGGGAAGTACCACTGCCACAATCTCTGCCTTATAAAAACAGTGTTAAGCGCTGTTATAGCCTAGTTTAAAGGGTGTGGTAAAGGAAAGACATAAGGCGTTTCAATTCTGGAATAGTAAGTCATCTGTGGTTGTGGAACCTGGTGACCTCAGGTTGTAATCCTATCTTATTTGGGGTTGATTATAAATGTCCATGGGCGGCAGTTGCCACTTACCATCAAATAGAACGCGAGCTCGTAAGCTAGTTCTATTAGGTATACAAATAAAAATAGTCTAACGATTATTTTCAATCTAAAATTGAAGTCATTATCGATCGAAAGAATCGAGAGAGATCGCGAGAATTACTACGACATAAAAATGCGACTTTTACTTACTTTACGACAGATCTTTTGGAAACTTATCTTTCATTTAAACCATGCAAAATGTATCAACAGTACATAATATATTTTAAAGTAGCGTAAAGGCATTGTCCAGATCTCTACATTTCGAATGGATAGCGCGCCTCGAGGGCGTTTACACTACATGTACAACAGCTGCCGGCTGAAGTCCTTGTTCAGATTTGTTCAATATTTCCCTCTAGAATACATTTTGCTGAATAGAATTTCTACTCTCTAGTCTGACAATTGAGATACACGGAGCGTACGTATTTGTCTAACTATCTCTAGGCTAGTAAAGAAAATGCATACAGTCGACAATAGAAACTCGAGTTTGGAAATGGGTTAAAAAGAAATGATAGGCTGGTTTGTAATTCAGTCTTTCAATTGCGGGCTGAGGTTCAAATTCTCGGCACAAACTTCAGACTTCTTCAAATCCATATACGTATTAAAAATAAATTAACATTTGATTTAACGGTAAACGAAAACATCGCGACGACACTGAATACTTTAAAAAATGTTTTTTCAAAGATCACTTGGGTAATATGATAACTATGGTCTAAACCTCTCAGTCTAGAAGGGACCTGTGTCCAACAGTGTCTTTGTGACGTCTTCAAATACAGTATTTTCGATCTATCAGTCAATGTCCCTATAAAACGTATTATGCAGTTATGCCATTGGATTATCATTGAAAGAAAATGCAAATTTAAGATGAGTCATCAACATTACAAAGCTTGTTCAGCTAGATCGTGTGGTCCATACGTTATGTTACATGTAACACTATCATACATCTAAGAAGCTCTATAAAAATGTCCCACTTCCTCATTCGATGCTTATGCGAGCATTAATGAGGTAGAAGGTGCGGTTTATATTATGTAGTAACAGAATTTGTAGTTGTTACTGTGTTTTAGGGATGGGCGATATTTATTTTTTTATCGATATTACTTGATCAGGAACGGCTAAGTGACTCAAGCCCGTCTCATCTCCCAAAACTTAAGATTATTCATTTAATAATTAACTTATGTCTATCCGTAACTTTTTGGGCCCGGTAGAATTAGGACGAGGTTTTTACCGACTTTCGACTTATTTTGCATATCTACTCTAGAAATACCTTTTATTGCCGACATAGGTCATGCCTTTCCTCTTAGAAATGAAAGAAAATAAAAATTAAAATTCTTGACTGCCTAAGTTTACTCGATAGAATCATATCGTTCGAATCGAATTTTGTATCGCTACGTGTATTGCTCGATATTTTCGATCGAAGATCTAAGCGCTTCACATCGATACCGGAAACATCCGGATCGGGTACATCACTAGGGTGTTCGGAGGCGGTGTGCGGTCGTACAGAAAGCAGACGCATTCTCGTCCAACACAACATGAGCAAGCAGGGTCAACGGTCGGCTCGCTGTACGCCTGGGAACCAAAGATAAATATTTGAATTTCAACACTTAATACATATGCTTAGCAAATTGAATATGAAGTGTTCTGGCAACCGCCGTGTTTACGGTGAGGATTGTGGGTCGAGCTTCCTGATCTACGTTGTATCTGGTACAATATTTGGTATGTTATGAATATTTCTTTTGTTATTTTTAAACAATATTAGGAAATGTATAGGTAACTGAAGAACTCTTGATTATGTTATGAAATAACTTTTGATTTTATAAATATATTGTGCATTCGTACAGTTCTTTTTCAATATAACCTTTTGTTTTCCAATGATTGTGTGTACATAAATGTTAAATAAATAAATATTTAATTTTTTATAAAACCAATATATAAAAAAAATGTAATGAAAGGCTTATTATTATATGTATAGATAATAAATCATCTTTGTGTGAAAGAGATTTATTTTTATTAGTAGCAGCAAGTCGGTAGCAATAGCGGTAGAGTTGTTTGGTTAATAGTAAATTTATAAAACATGAATCTCAATGATATACCCCAAAAATATATATGTTTTTTGCCACAAAAGTCATAATCCATTCATCCATCATTCAGTACTCAGTCGGCTTAATATTTCGAGTTTGTAATAAGTCGCTACAATCAACTCGGGCAGAATACAGAAAGGGTCGTGAATATTTTCCTGTGCTTCCTTCTTATAAAAGGAATTGGAAGTGGGCTTTGAATATTGAATCAGGCGTATCGGTGACAAAGCGGCTGATCAAAACATGTTATAATGATAATTTTCCGGTCATAAATATTAATGCATTCTTCGAGGATCGATTGGATTTATAGGGCTTTGATTTATTGTATTTTCTAATGACACGCCTATCTTAAGTTACATAATCTTTGTATTTCACGGCTGTTCAGATAACTTATTATACTGCTTACATGTGTTTTATTGTAACGAATTGGTTTTACAAGTTATTTTATTTTCACATTCTATTTTCTCTATTTTCTCTACGACAATATAATTCGCTATATCGGGTTTATTAGAGTATTGTAGGACCGCGATTAGATACGGTTCTACGTCTAAAGCCTTCCCGAGGAGTCTATGTAATTTCGCTTGCGATCCTGTATGTCAAGGGACATGCGAGAGTAAAGGGAAAATTCTAATATTCTGGCTTTACTCACTTGTGAACAACGAAGAATACAAGTGTGTGTAATATAAAGCTGTACGTACTTATATGTCAGAAAACTCTTACTTAACATTGGCCACTGCTCCTTAAACATTGTTGATGGGAGTTCAGGATGAATTCCATATATCAAATTCAGCAGGTGTTTGTGAATGATTAGGTAATGAGTCAAATAATTTATCGTAATTTTAATTATTTGCGTCCCAAATAAACTGTATAAAATGATATATAAAACTGTAATAATTATTATGAAACTGATCAGAGTTTTAACCTCGGATTCAAACTGTGTATGTTAGACCATTGTAATAAAATCATGTGGCGCCCATAATACAAACGTTAATGGTAAGATATTGTTCACTCAATTGCAAGGAAACGTTACTCACTATTGTGTGAATACCGATGACATTATGATAATAACTGTAGGAAGGCATGCATTACAATGAACGCGCATATGAAATTACTCTTCGTCTGGACATGGTACCGTTCCATATTGGATAGGGTACGTTTAAAGCACGATGTGACATATTTCGATTTTCCGACACCATTGTCCTACTAATAGCGTAGTGTTGTATGGTAGAATTTATGCGGATATGTTGTCTGCCTGATGTACATTGTTAACTGTAGCTTATGGATACTGGGTCACCAAATTCAAATATCTATATGCTAATGCTTTCCAGCTTATGCTTTCTTTCGGTTTGGCCTCAGATTGTCAATTTTAAGCGTCGGTGATTGACGATTTGGCTGCTTTTCGGAAGCTAGGTGCGGCGATCAAACGCGCCGATTGCAGCGTTAAAGCTTTCTCTAAAAAGCTTTTGATACCGCAATTGAAAGCACCAAGTCGACAAAACGCAAATTGCCGATGCTAAAAGTAGCAGGTAATATCAACGGTGTTAAAAGGTGTTATGTTCTGAATTGAAGGATGTAGTAACGTATAGACATTTACATACGAGGCATTTGACTTAGTACTTAAGGGTAGCAACGTATTTGTGATCGACCTAAGGTTGGACTTCTGGGTGAATTACGTACGTCCATATTTATATAGTCAGGTGGATTGCTTGCTCACTTGCAACGTCTATATTAAAATAATTAGGTGGCAGTGTTGTTTGACCGACGCAGAGTCCTACCTTAATTTTTACTGCCGCTATTGTCCCACTAACAGTTTATTGTGTTGGAGGGAAGAAGAAAGCTAATAGTTGACCGCTCACGTACTCTAATTCCTACCCTTGTGCGGGGAATGTAATAAATGTTATCTTCTAAGATCGGCATGCGACGTGCGCGCTTTACACGCGAACCTAATATTATGCCTTGGGTCTATGTATTTATTCGTGATTATACCATTTTTGTCCCGCATACTAACAATAAACTTTTATTAGTCGCAAGTTAAATGGTAAATGTCAAAATGTCATGTTTGTTTTGTGGCAAGTCACTTTCAAAATTAAAGCATAAGCGCGTGTTTCGTCTCACGCGTGTTTATACGCACGCATCTCATACACACAATTCGCAGCAGTCACTTAGCAACCGTGTGCGTATGAAACGATAGCAAATAGATTCAAGAGGCGAGCATGCGGGTGACACGCGCGTGCAGGCTTGATCACGCGTGACAGGAATAGCGCTTTATAAAGATAAGCTAGTATAGTCCGTGTAAAACTGCTAGTCCGCACTAAATACAGACATGAATCGCGTCGCCATAGCAACTTGTATGATCACACCTGCTCGCGACAAGTTCAAAGTGGACTAGCAGTTTGGCGCGGACTATAATACGTAGCCATTCTAACATAAAAATTAGATTATATCGATTTAGAGTAGAATTATTGAAGGCATAATAATATGTTAAAAATCAACGAAGGCAGTTGTATATGTAATTGTAACTTTGGATATTGCCAAGAATCTTATCAGAGGCCATAACAAAAATTCATGTATGTGTTCGATCAGGGTACCTACCCTGTACTTTGATAACCACTTTGCCATGCCACCATAAATCCGAATCCAACGACACGAAGACAAAAAGGGTATTGATTCGTAAATACAGAACCTTTTACGCTTCGGATATTACAAAGATTTTACCTCGGCGTGGTAATGCACGAATCCTAAAGGAATTGTGTGCTCGAAGTGGCCGTGTTCAAATATTGTCTCGAGTTGTAAACGCCTTTGAAAGCGGAGAACGAAAAGTTCCTTTATACTTACGAGTGAAAATTTACATGTTTTGTGTATTTGTATGTACTTTTCTGATACGAGTTTGTATGTATTGGGTTTTGAAGTTGTACTAACAATCCTCCCCCTGAGAACTAAGTTAGAAGGCAAAGTATGTGCCTCCCTTACCACACCCTCCAAGTGAGAAGAAGCTACACTGCTATTTTCAGATAGAAATATGTATGGTGCTGGTCATATAGAAGTCGAACTATAGAGGGCTCCATCACCTTAATTGGGACAAGAAATAGACACGTAGTTCAAAAGTCAAATGGTTATCAGCATCCATAGATATCTATAACCAACATTAAATGAAATCGGAGCTGGAGATAGGAAGTATCATTCCTTGTCCCGTTGCCGCTTCCTACAAAATACAAAAACTCGACTTCGGCTATAAAGCAGAAATAGAAAATACGAACTTTTACGCTATCACGCCACCAACACCGGGAGCTGGAAAATGACAAAAGATTTGTTTTTTTATTTATCGTCGCGTGCGAAAACGAGGTACTTTACAAACAAGCGTCAAGAATACGATCTTACGCTGGGTTCACATGGCGTTGTATTGCACGTTTTTGTGCAGGATAAATCCTGCCGAATAAATCGTGGCGCATTTTTTGCATAGCACCCTTCACACGACTTTTGGTCTACAAAAAATCGTACATCGCTAAACAAGTTGATTGAATACTCACTAGACTTACCTACTCGTCAAGCATACAACGCATAAAAATAACTTTTCTACAATCTAGAGCATTGTATTACACAGTGTCGTGCACATAGCGCGATGCCACAAGTCTTGTTTCGATTAATATTATCATTACCACAAGGTATCGAGTAATATTTTTAGATAAGATATAGATTAAACAAATATAAACGTCCTTTTGTCCTTACAAGAATGAAAATTGACCGTATAAATATCCTGATTGTGCGTTAAAATCGAATACGATAAAACGTGCAGTACAATGTCATGTGAACCCAGCCTTACATCCTACATGTCACAGTGTACGTTTTGAGACAGTCTTTGAAACAATACACTGTAGAATTTAATGTACCGAGACGAAAGACTTATGTAGATGGTACGCTTGAAGGATCATTCAGAGCTCTTCGGGCTCCTTCCTCCGCTGTCACTTTCATACACTTCATTCTTTTATTATTTCAAGTACAAGTAAAACAAGACTGTTTCACTCGCTTTTTACACATTTGCAACTTTGTCTTATGTGTAGGGAGGAATTTACAAAGTATACGTATTATAATGTACTAGGAGTAAGTTACTTAGAAAATGATGTAAATGGTCTTGCAGGCCGCCAGATATCTCGTTCTTAGACCTCTCAGGACTAAGTCTTACCAGTTTATTTTAACTAAAACACAGTGACAGGGATACTGCTCCAGTAGTTTAATTACGCCGAGCATTACCACATAAAATAAGACATTTTTAATGTTTTATTCAACAGAATTAAAACGCAGATATTCGATCTTAGTATGATATCGCCAATGATATGAATTTTGCACCTGTTTGAGTGAACCTTAAAAATAAGTACAAAAGAAATAATATTACAAGAGAATTGTTAATAAGATCATTTGTATTTCTCACTCCAAAGCCATACACACCTGTTCATAATAATGTACGAAACTTTTTTTATTTTTGTACGAAATAAATATAAATCTTCACGCTAACGTGTTTTGAAGTGCCTCGCGCTGTTCCCGGTCACCAATCGATGGAGCTCGTGTTGTTTCAGAGAATTGAGAATTATTATGGTTTAAATGGACTTCGGTCACGGCCTATGAAAATATGTCCACTCTTTATTAAGATTTTGTATGATAATCGATTTGTGATGTGTGTCCAAGATATAAAGTGTGCGTGTGTCCGTGGTATTCACAAACAGGAAAGATCTTAGTATGGAGTGGAGTAGAATGTTATTAGGAAGTGTTTTTTTACCCGAGTTTTTTTATAATATATGAGTAGCAGACGAGCATGCAATCCACCTGATGGTAAGTGGCTACTGCCGCCCATGGACATCTGTAATCAACCCCAGATAGGATTAGATATTCCTACCTGAGGTCGGCCACAGATGCGCCGCTACCCCTGAGGACTAAGCTGGAACGCCTCGGAAAAGTCTGTCTCCCTTACCACACCCTTCAAACCGGAACACAGCAACGCCTAACACTGCTGTTATTAGGTAGAAATAGGTGTGGCGGTGGTACCGCCGTAGTCGAACCACAAAAGGTTCTACCACCTTCTGCGGTGCGGTGTAATGTGCGAGTGCGGAAGGTAATGTCTTTTGAGCGTATGTATGTGTCATTCTTTGGCACGCCCTCTGTCTTAACGGCTTAACGGATTTTAATTTATGAAGTGCCGTTCGATTCGTCTAAATTGTGGGTGTCAAATAGTCGGCTTTTGTGTTTATTATCTCTAGTAAAATTGCATTCCTGCTTTCATCCCCAGACAGAAGGGAGTCCAATACAGAAATATAGTGAACCCCATTCAATTAATATAGTGTTGTAACAAAGAGAGAATCGTTAGAAGTGGCGATTCGCCACTTAATAGTAATCGATAGAGTCAGTGTTATTTCAGGCGGGAATTATTCACGAGAAGTACTCAAGTACTCTTCGGGAACAGAAGTGAAGTGGAACCTTACAATTTATGCGTTGTTATTTAAACTTCTAAATGCACTTCAGGAATTTGTTTAAATGTGATTTATGTCTTGTATTTCCGTCGCTAACGGAACGTTTCGTGCTAATGTATTCAGCAGTGTCCTTCTGATTGCAAAACAGTGTCGTATGATTTATGCATATGCGTATTAAAAGTAACTTATTATGGTTGTTTATTGTCTCTTTGATAGGCGTGGTTCTTCCTCAGAATAGGAGACTTTATCTCTTTGATAGGCATAGTTGATAGGCATTTGATTTTAAGGTGGACTATACCACTACGCTAGTCAAATTTGGATTGGAAAACTTCACAGACCTTTTAGAGATGTATTTTTTCTCAGGCATTTAGGTTTTCTTTCGATTTATTTTTCACCGACAAAGCAACTGATCATTAATTTATAATGTACATACTTACATCGTCATTTCGACAATGTAAGAGGTTTCCTGACATCCCAGAGACGGTGATGATGTAGAGGTTCCTGGCATTCCAACCTCAAAAACCAGATGAAGAGAACGAATTTAAAACTACTAGGCGCTAGGCTGTTACTATGCATTACGTACCGTAAGTACTGCTAACTGTACTTTATACTAATACCCAGTGAACAAACCACTAAGCTCCTCTGCTTAACAGTAGAATTATTTATAAACTGGTCAATCAGATTTAACATCGCTCGAAGCTTATGCGCTGTGGCCGGTCTCCCAATCGATAGTGTGTAGATTGGGACGAGGTGTGTTATTGTTCAGAGCCATGTTCCCACTACGAAAACATAGCTGTACTAGTTTGTAGTACCAGTTAGGATTACCAGTGCGAATTTGTTGGCATGATGGTGCGGCGTGTTGACCCACACTACCGTACTTTTAAAGCACAGTGACAATAAGATGTAAATTGAGGGAAACAAATCAATGTGGTACAATAAAGGAAGATAACAATAACAACCAATATAAGCAATGGATACAGATGTCAATCAAGAATCAAGCTCACGTAGGATTGAAGTGCTTCAAGTTAGTTCTAGCTATAGGGGGCCACCGAAGCTATACCTGTGGGTTAAGTTAGAACTCTTCAAAATAAAATAAAGCAGTGCTTAACATGGCTATTTTAAGGCCGAAATTGATAGTCTGATAAATCAAAGACTCCGTAGGCGCACCATAAGGCGAAGACATTTCTTTCTATACGTGGCAAATGTTGAAAGATGTCTGCATCACAGTTTGCTCTTTTCGTATAGATTTATTTTAGTTACAGCTATAAAACTAATTAATATTTAGTCGCAGTGTAGTCTTCCATATGAGCTAACGCTTCGTCAGCAATTAGGCTTTCATGTCATTAGGTATGAAAATTTCCATTTCGTGTTCCCGTACATTCATAGTAGGTATACCATCTACATACATAAGTTCCGTAGAATATAGGAACATTGAAATGATAAACTTTAATTTTATTTTTAATTTATTATAAGTGCGATATGATTAAATGGCGATTAATTCACTGCTACTTACTTAGGATAATTCTTCTTGCTAGCAGCAGTGTTAAGTGCTGCAAATGAAAAGGGAGTCTTATTTTCACGAGGCATTCCAACTTAGCCAATCTCAGGTAAAATATTATCTGGTGCTAATGGTGCTAAACAGATGTCCTATGCAGCCACTTACCTTTAGGTGGTAGTACTCTTGACTTTTTGAAGGTGGTAGAACCCTTAGTGGTTCGACTCCGGCGGCACCACCGCCACACCTATTTCTACCTAATAACAGCAGTGTTAGGCGCTGCTGTGTTCTGGTTTGAAGGGTGTGGTAAGGGAGACAGACTTTTCCGAGGCGATCCAGCTTAGTCCTCAGGGGTAGCGGCGCATCTGTAGCCGACCTCAGGTGGGAAATCTAATCCTATCTGGGGTTGATTACAGATGTCTATGGGTGGCAGTAGCCACTTACCATCAGGTGGACTGTATGCTCGTCTGCTACTCCTATATTTAAAAAAAAAAACTTGAATTTACATTGAAGATTAATACCGCGGCTTCATAATTTTTCAGGTATTTAATTTAAAAATTCGGAACGAAAATCTCCAACGTGGAGTTAGCGGGGAAATTGTTTTAACTTGGGAAGTTGTTACCTATCAATTAAGTAAGCATTTCTAATTAAACTTCGGGCGCTCTTCCTGACCCGTTTCAGACTTGTTAAATACAGAGTTAGCGACAACACCAAAATTGACTTTTTAGATTTTCTTTTTTTTACAACTTTCGAAAATCTTTTCTCATAATGAAGTGGAATATTCAAAGTTACCGGTAGATTAAAATAAATGTTAATGAAGAAATTTAAATATCAAAGTTTCTAACAAATCTGGCACATTGCTTTTTTTAACATTTTTAACATTTATTCATTTGGGTAAACTTTTTAAAACTAATCATTTTTCCTATCTCGTATTTTGGTCTCAAATACAAATAACATCTTTTATATTAGAATTTATATTAGCGTCTTTATGTTGAAGACATATTAATGTAAACATTTCGTAACTGTAAAGCTTCACTTATTCGTTAACGGAAATGTAATAATTAATATATGAAAAGACCTTACGTGCAAATAAAGCTTACGTATGCTTATTGAAGTTGGTATATGTTCGGAGCAATACCGTTTCATTCGTAAATTATATAAAAACTACATGTTATAATATTTTTCAAACACGAAAATAGATGACAGTGACAATTGTCAAAAGGTTAAATTTTCTTATTAGGAGTGAGTAATCTTTACTTCATGTAATTTTTTATGTAAGTTGCCTCTGAAATGAGTAGTCCATGTGCCATACACATCGTCCAATTAAATGAATGGCACGGTAATTGCAAGCACTCCAATTTAAAAAGAGCTAATGAGTAATTTGGCACCAATTTCAGTAGGACGACATTTTCTAATAGGAAATAGACACAGTTTCCAGATTAATTACGGAAATGACTGGCGGTAGACCGCAGCGTTCTGAATGTCCAAAACGTGTATTTCATGTTAAAATAGCTTATTTGTCAACATACATAATGCTACAATAAAGCTCCTATGGTCCGGGATTTCTGAAGTATGTTTTTAAATGTTTGTTCTTTAAGATTAAGAACAGTTATATGGGATGGAAATAAAAGGTGAACTCGACCCTTCCGCTACGTTCCGTTCAACATAAAATTTTAAATCCTAGTTATATTAAATAGGTACTTTTACAATTAAAGGGGTAATACTAATTCTGAAATAGTAGACGTAGCCGATAAGCAAATCTAAAAAGACCAACGCCCGCTATTAATTAACAAAATAATCATTTTTTTGGTTACCAAAAATCGAACAATTTCTAGTAGCCAGAAATTAATTGCGGGCATTAAAAGAAAATTTTAGAGTTTTAAGAGACATTGACTACTTATAATAAGTCAATATTTATACAAACGTTTAAAATAACTTAAGCGGATTTTTATTTTCGAAATCGGATTTACAATTCACACGTGATCTCTTAGAAAATCTTCAACGTGAAAGAAATGATAATTTTACCTTTAAAAATTTTCCTAGCAAGTTGTTCGTAGCCGACCGGTAGCGGTCGATACGAGCACGTTGCCAATTAATTCCGCGACTTAAACTGCAAAACTAACTGCCATCGCTTAAATATTTGCTTTGTGGCTCTTTCAGCGAAATAGCTTTTCATATTGAAAATATTCGTATGCAACAACCGTGCTTTTTATTTTATAAAAGTGACAGTATGATACCTACTAGTACCTATGTATGTGGGCGCGCCGGTAGGTAGATCTACAATGGTATTTCGATTCAACTAATTTAACCAATATTTATAAAAATATAGTTAAAATAATTAAATGAATAAGCGTTAATGCCACCATAGTAACAATAACACCCAAGCAAAATACCAAACAGTTCAGAGCACCACCGTGCCGTGCCCACTATTGGACAACTTCTGATCTGTTGACAGTTGCGCGCCCCTTTTTTATACCATGATACGGGTAGCCAATTGTTAATACGGAGCGGTAGTTCGAAATTAATATCATGTGATTTTAAAAACGGAATATTTATATATATGAAATGAAGCATTCTCCCACACGGCCATTCTGACGAGCAGCCGTTACGGCTCGCGAACAAAAGTTTAACAAAAATCAAATTCAATAATATTAAAGAAGTGGATAAACTACTTTAGATTCGCGGATAATATAGTCTCAATTTTAACCACAGAAGCCAAATCTCATGGTACACAAAACACGTAACTTTAATTGGTTAACCCCATAACCGTTGTCTAATAGTGTAAATAAATGGTCGTGTCACATGAAAAGAACTGCCAAATCACATGGCTGATGTCAAGTCACATGACATCATAAATTCGCTAAGTCACATAGCTTACGTACATAATTGATTATTATCTGAAAAGAATTGCCAAATCACATGGCTGAGGTCAAGTCACATGACATCATAAATTCGCTAAGTCACATAGCTTACGTACATAATTGATTATTATCTGAAAAGAATTGCCAAATCACATGGCTGATGTCAAGTCACATGACATCATAAATTCGCTAAGTCACATAGCGTACGTACATAATTGATTATTTCCTGAAAAGAATTGCCAAATCACATGGCTAATGTCAAGTCACATGACATCATAAATTCGCTAAGTCACATAGCTTACGTACGTAATTGATTATTATCTGAAAAGAATTGCCAAATCACATGGCTGATGTCAAGTCACATGACATCATAAATTCGCTAAGTCACATAGCGTACGTACATAATTGATTATTTCCTGAAAAGAATTGCCAAATCACATGGCTAATGTCAAGTCACATGACATCATAAATTCGCTAAGTCACATAGCTTACGTACGTAATTGATTATTATCTGAAAAGAATTGCCAAATCACATGGCTGATGTCAAGTCACATGACATCATAAATTCGCTAAGTCACATAGCGTACGTACATAATTGATTATTTTCTGAAAAGAATTGCCAAGTCACATGGCTGATGTCAAGTCACATGACATCAAAAACATTCATTAAGTCACATAACGTACGTACATAATTGATTATTTCCTGAAAAGAATTGCCAAGTCACATGGCTGATGTCAAGTCACATGACATCAAAAACATTCGTTAAGTCACATAACGTACGTACATAATTGATTATTCCCTGAAAAGAATTGCCAAGTCACATGGCACTCGGGTTATTATCAAACATAAACATGACTGTTGGCCAGACAATCATCGATATGCAAGACAATCCCGATAACACTGAACTTACAATCCACATACCGTTCCAAAGTTCGCAGGTACTCAAGAGAAACACAAAGTTTTTACCAGATTTTTGACTGTCGATACTGTCATTGCTTCACAGGGTTCACAGTCATCTGACATGTTCAAATAGTTTACTTTCCATAGCACATGTTCTTGTAGTCTGAAAACACATTACATTATATGTATAGTCAATAATTATATACGATATAACGAGAGAGCTCCGCGTTTCGTTCATGGTTTGAGAGTAAAATCTACAGATCTTTTCGTTTGGCTCGCTTAAATCTATGGCATAGTCTTCTGCATCGCCAAACGTACACTGGGTAGACTCCAGATACCCTTGAGAATATATTTCCCGATGTGTAGTTCTTCACGATGTCTTCCTTTACCGAATTTGTTATAATGTGTCTGACTATCTCAGACAGGATTTCTTGAAAATCATTTATGCCTTTTAAGTCAGCTCATTTGACTATGACAGAATTTTATAAGAAACTATTCGAGATCTGCTCAAAACCATGCACGAGTGCTTTTCTTATTTAGAACTGTAAACAAATAAGCTGTAACAAGCATAAAAATAAAAAAGTAAAAGTTAATTTCAAACCGAAAAACCTGATGTCTACAACACAAATGTGTGAAAATAATAATAAAGTGAATTGTCATGTTCAAAACAGTTTTAATGTCAACTTTACATACAATAAAGAAAATATCAGAGCAGCAAGTACTCCGTGGTCGTTATTCTTAATAAAATAATTAAAATACTATTGCCTTACCATAACATGAGCTATAGTTCGTACCGTTCATGTGGTGACGTCAAATGCCAACGAAATAACACTCTGAATTCCACAGTTACATTACAACGAAAACCAGGTCATTAAACGTAAAAAGTTATTGGAGTCATCCTACCTTCATTATATTATTTACCTTATATCATTTTACTTTTACCTTGATTATTACTTCGTTTGTGCGATAGGCATTGCTGAAACAAAGTCTTTACCACACAATAATGATCACACATTGCAGAGTCCAATTTGACAGTAGTGTATGTACTCTTGTCTCTTTTTCTTTTTGCAGTATTCGATTTTTCGAATTCTATCAGAACTTGCAGTAGGTATATAATTGCTCGTCCGAACCTGACTTTGACTTATAAATCTGCAAAGATATACATTTTAATTCGTAGAATAACAAACAGCGGTCGAAACAGTATGAACACAAAACAATAACGAATATTTTCTGGTATGAACCGCGAGTTCCAATAGATACAATATCTGATAATAATAGAATTACCTATTGCAATTTAATATAACACATACGTTACAGTATCTGTTATCACCAGAAATTGTGAATAACTTCCAAAAGTTATTGTAATTAACCATTTGCAAGAATAATAAGTATACCTACAAATACCGTTATTTCGTCCCGGATTGATTTATACATAATACTCGCTCACACACAAAAACTTTAAACCAAATTTCAGAAGTAGCAGACAAGCATGCAGTCCAACTGATGGTAAGTGGCTACTGAGGCCCATCAATATCTTCAACACAGCAGAGCCTAACACTGCTGTATGGTATTGGTATTGCCGGACCATAAAGGTTTCTACCACCTTTACAAAGTTTACCTGCTTGAGTGTAACGACGATAAAGTTATGAAAAGGAGAAAAACATGCCGAACAGTTTCGTATCATATAAACATTGCGTGCGTGAATTTTCTGAATTTGTTTTATCCACAGCCGTATATCTAGACGTAATGTCGCCATCTGCACAGTTACGAAATTAAATGAAATAACAATAAACTCCTTATGTCAATGAATAATTAAAACGTTTAGATTGTTAGTTAGATTACATGATGGTATAGTTGACTTACCACTGTTAAAGTATTCACTAAAGGTACCAACATAATATAATTTCACACGTAAAGTCTAGGATCGTGATGTACGTCATCTCGAAAGGTATTATTTAATAAGAAAGAAAATCCAATAACAATTTAAACTACTGTAAAACAAGTTCAAACTTTAAGTTATTATTAAAAATACTTGATCGACTCCGAGCGAGGCTGATGAATTGTCTTTATTAAATTAAACCTTTAAACACATTTGACCGATCAAAATGCTTACAGCTTTGCACCATTATAGTAACTGTTTTTTTTTTTTTCTACAGTCAGCTAAGCTTCGATTCTCTTTACTTCTGCAATTTTTAAAGCGAATAGCAAGTAATAGTTACACATTATGTCACAAAACAATGTTAAAAACACAGAAGACTAAATGTTTATTAATAAGTTATAACTTAATTCACCGTTTTTTTTTTTTGCCTAGTCCAATACACCATTTGGGGTGATGCGAACGTTACCAAACTCCTTTTCTTCAGCTTTACCTTAATGTATCCTTCGCAACTTGTAACCTTTATAAACCAATAACCAATAACTTTAAATACACAAATTTGTAAGAGCACAAAGTCGCTTACCGATAAACAACTTACTGACTCACCACCAGAATCTAAATGTTACATTTTCATTCAATTTTGGTCCACGTCTACGGCGATCACAAGTCAAGTGTTGTTACAAAACCCCCAATAAGCAGCTTTCATTTTAGTTACAGATTCTGGGAACAAGCGCTAGGTAAATATTATTAGATAGCATCCTACTAAAAATGACAAGCGCTGGTTGAGAGTACACCTTTCAATGAGCACAATACATATCTCACTATCACGGTGTTCCAGGTGAAACTAGAAATAAATCTTACGAAATTTACGGCCATGGAATTGCGATGGCAAAAAGTATGCTACCTGATTTATCAAACCTTTTACTTCAATAATAATCTTCATTGTGACTAGTTTTATTTTAAGACTGGGAGTTTATTACGAATGTTAAATGCATTACAACGAATACATACAAAAGGGTAGATATCAGAACTTGTATTCATAATCGTAAAATATTTTTTGGAACATAATAATTTAAAACAATATGATCGTTGTTCATCTACTTATTTAGCATAAGCGAGCATCGCCTCTTAAAGCGTTGCTATAAGTAACGAAACTGTGAAAAGCATAGTTGAAATTACTCGAATATTTTAAAAAGCCAAAACATTTCTAAAAAAATGTCGGTACCTACACGTATGATTGTTAATTTTTTCGCGCATAACCAAACATTTTCATATTAGTGATTCTTATAATCTTTAACAACTTTCAAAAAGCAAAAAATAGCAAGTTTAACAATTGAAAATATAAAAACCATTGGTTTGATCATACCGGAGCGCCAATCGTTCGCCAATGAATCTCGGCACAAATGAGTCTTAATTACGTAGACAGTTAACATGGATGATGCGAACCACCTTACACCTTCTCAATTTTCATACCCAAGCTACTTCACACGCTTGCGGTAGCTAAAATAATGCACATACAATTATTACAACATTTAGACAAACCGTACACATTACTCACGCAACCGGTTCATCGTGTGTTTCACACACAGCTCCTCCAATGTCGAAGGCCTCGTCAATATCGCCTTCATTGCGCGTCCCAGACTGTCGTCAGGAGTACAGCCACGATAAATTCTTCAGTTGAACACTTATGCACTATACACGCGGTTGATTATCTTCTGTTACCGTTACTTTAAAACTATTACGTAATAAAAGGGCGTATCCTATCCCGATTCTGATGTGGGCGCGCCGGTAGGTAGATCTACAATGGTATTTCGATTCAACTAATTTAACCAATATTTATAAAAATATAGTTAAAATAATTAAATGAATAAGCGTTAATGCCACCATAGTAACAATAACACCCAAGCAAAATACCAAACAGTTCAGAGCACCACCGTGCCGTGCCCACTATTGGACAACTTCTGATCTGTTGACAGTTGCGCGCCCCTTTTTTATACCATGATACGGGTAGCCAATTGTTAATACGGAGCGGTAGTTCGAAATTAATATCATGTGATTTTAAAAACGGAATATTTATATATATGAAATGAAGCATTCTCCCACATGTAGTACTAATAGACTTTAAATAAATTACATATAATTATAAGTTATATGTAACAACTGGTGTTGCCTTATTTATGCCAACAATAGCAGTATTAAGCAATTTAATCTTAAACTTGATATCACTCTATAGTAGTTCTGTCTGCTTCCCTACTTTTTAGTCTGTTAATGCTTTTGGTTCCTATTTTATGATTCTATGTTTAATAATTGGATAATAAACATTTGTAACTTTAACTTAAGTACTTGTGCAACATGAAGTAAAGTTCCCAAGATAAGCAATCACTTCGTGCTGTACCTACTTCTGAGAAAGTTTAAATAAGAAGAGTAAATTTACGGCAGCACACTCTTTACTTAGACAAGAAGAAAACTTTAAAGTGATTAAGCCTCTCACAATTACGCTAGTAAGAACATTTCTATAAAATTACAAAGTTATACCATTGAAATTAATTAGTGAAATTTAATTGGTACACTGCTGGACATAGACGTCCTCTAAAAGGGATTTTTAAAGAAATCTCAGGTGAGTAGGTTTCCTCACGATGTTTTTCTTCGTTCCGTTATAACAAGTTATAATCAATTCATATCAAATATACATAAAGTAACTTTAAAAATCAGAGATACGTGCCTGGTATAAGAACCTCAGACCCCTAACTGAAGGCCGCGTTTCAACCACTAAGCTATTAATACTTATTTCGGAATGTACAAATTCATTCCGGAACATAACATTCTGGAATAAGCAGGAAATAGAGAGAGGGTTTGATGAAGGCACTTAGAAACGTCATTTGATGTACAAGATAAAAAGATTCAGCATTATTTCAAAGAGCAAAATATCTATTTACCTAACAATTGACGATGCAAAATGCCTTGTCTCTTTTCACAACTAAAGCTTATGAATACTACGGCTACCTACTGATTTCATATTAAAATTTATTCACAGTAAAAAATAGCACTGCAGTTGAAGTGCAGCTGCCGTGTTTTGGTTGAAATACGTTCGGTTTGAGTTCACGTTAACTTAATAAGTATTAACGTAAACCGTTTGGTTTTAATTAAACCACTGATTTTCAGCTGATTGCGAATGTAAAAGGCAAATTGCATGCACCCGAAGTTCTTTAAACTTTATTTTCGAAATACTTAACGAGTAATTATTTACAGGAGCAGATTTTTCTAAGTGTAGTACCAGATGTTATTGTTAATAAATGTTATTTTAATGGCTGTGCAATTATTTATTTTAAATTTTAAAAACCAACTTACTATTGTCAAATTAAAAAAAAAATGTAATTCCTATTTACTCGTATGTCTCACTTTGAAATACTTAAAAAGTAAATTAAATTAGCTATTAGACAGTTTTTGTGTCATTCATTTATTGTTTTTGAATATAAATAGATAAAGATTGAAGGCGTTTGGTATGTTTTCTCGACAAAAAAGGCACTTTTTGCGAAGTCAACATGACTTAGATGCATCATTACGAATCGAGGAAAGTCATCGCCCCAAATAAAGAAAAGGTCGGTATAATTTTACGGAGATTTTGTATTTCTACGATCACCCCAATACCTACCTACCTAGCGTTAGGATTTAACTGATAATTCGAAGTTATAGGTAGCAAATATAGTATAGTAGTAGTATAGTATAGGATGAGACTAATAAATATTGAGCTTACTGGAAACCGAATTATCTGTAGATACTACTTTTTCTTCGATTTCATGTCTTAACTGCGCATGTCGGCATTGCAAATTACACCATGACAGTAATTAAATGGCTGACAGAATTATCAGCCGTTTAAATCATTTAATGGCTTCCTTCAATTACAAGGCGGTGAGATATCTATACTTATCTATTCATGATACAGAAACTAGCAAACTAGCATGCAGTCTATTTGATAGTAACAAATGCCTCATCAACCCCAGAAGATTAAAGTCTCAAGTAGGACTCTCCGCTGAGATGCGTTGCTACCCCAGACTAAATTGAAACGATTTGTATGAGTAGGTCTTTATAATACTCTTAAGAGCAGAACAAAACAGCATTTAACACTGTTGTTCTTAAGTATAAGAAACTCCCTAATTACCAATTCATATATTATGAAACATCAATTCTTAAAACCGCCACTGTACACGGCTTTATTAATGCGGCGTGCATATACCGCTCATAAATTTCTAAATAACTTAATTAACATTCTAAAATGATCAAGTTGACCTCCTAGCGAACTGATAAATATTCTTAAACAACCAAGTTAAAAACTTTTAGTAAAATTTAATGTTTTTATTCTGGGTCTGGCGCTTTAATTGATATAAAAATATTTTTTTACACTTCCACACAATACCACTTAAATAGGTATCTATACAAATTCGGAAAGTAAACCATTGTCTTTATACAAAATCACTAAAATCGATCTAGTGTATCCAAAAAATCAAATAGTGACGTACATTTTCATATACCTTTCAACGAAGATTTTCATTTTGAAGGTGGTAGAACCCTTTGTGCTTCGACTCCGGCGGCACCACCGCCACACCTATTTCTGCCTGATAGCGGCAGTGTTAGGCGCTGCTGTGTTCCGTTTTGAAGGGTGTGGTAAGGGAGACATACTTTTCCGAGATGTTCCAACTTAGTCCTCAGGGGTAGCAGCGCATCTGTGGCCGACCTCAGGTAGGAATATCTGGGGTTGATTACAGATGTCCATGGGCGGCAGTAGCCACTTACCATCACGGTGGACTGCATGCTCGTCTATTCCTATTATTATAAAAAAAAGTTATGTAACTATGTGAAAATTTATATTTATGTAGCGTTCTCTACAAAACTATATGAAAATTTATCGTTGAAAGGTAGTAAGGTAGGGTAGTGTGAGGGACTTTTTTTTTTTTTTTTATAATATAAGAGTAGCAGACGAGCATGCAGTCCACCTGATGGTAAGTGGCTACTGCCGCCCATGGACATCTGTAATCAACCGCAGATAGGATTTAGATATTCCTACCTGAGGTCGGCCACAGATGCGCCGCTACCCCTGAGGACTAAGCTGGAACGCCTCGCAAAAGTCTGTCTCCCTTACCACACCCTTCAAACCGGAACACAGCAGCGCCTAACACTGCTGTTATTAGGTAGAAATAGGTGTGGCGGTGGTGCCGCCGGAATCGAACCACAAAGGGTTCTACCACCTTCAAGAACCACCTAATGAACTGCAGTTATTATATTATTACGAGGGACATTTGGGAAATCAAATAATTATGAAGTTACTATTGCGACATATTTATAATTCAAGTTAAATGTTGTTTCCCGTACTATATAACCAATTCAATGAAATCGTGCCTTTATCAAACATGGCTTCGCCGCATTGATGATGTAACGTCACGTAAAATACTGCATGAGGGTAACCCTTATGTAAAATACAGTTTCGTTTGACAGAACGAATAATTACTGCATTATTTCATGTTAACTTACTATATATATATATAACTTCTGCTTGAGATTTTCGACGAACGCATTTAAGTACTTGGATTGAGTCATAACACCTTATGTTTGCTCTATATAATATTCAAAAAGTGCTGTCCAAAGTATTCATTGAATGAAAACAAGCATATATGCCCTTTTCTTACCCCTTTAAAACAAAAAAAAAACAACACAACAAGGTGGTAATGTCGCAGTCGGGCTACTACTAGTCCTAAACATCTCCATTGACGTCAAAATACAGTAATTAATTTTTTTACCATTAAATTTAAACAACCCCAAAATATGAGAAAAATCATTTCGTTTTTTTTTACTGTTTTCTCTTACATCCTCCCAAGTGTTATTATTTAAAGTAATATCCTTTGCCAAATAACTTGTCACTTTTAAATGAATCGAAATAAACGAATGCTTTTCAATGTTTTGTTAAAAATAAAACGGAATGAAGGCTGTTACAACGTTTTCATCGAAAATGTTCATACGCTCAATTTATCCGCCCAATTAGAGCAACGAAGGTAGTGACACATATCAGGGCAGGACAGTATGCGGTTTTCATTTCGCCGTATGAGCGAGCGTGCATTATAAAACGGAACAAAATGCATGAAGTACATACATAAATACTTGTATGATGCTTCTGGTCTTTGCAATGCGGCTACATTATTCTAGTAGTCGCAATTTTTCTGTGCCACATGAATAGGTTTTTCTATTTTGCTGTTTTAATTCCTGTTCAGCGCTCTTTTCTTTTGTTTCCGTGTAATGTCTTTGTTTTGTTGTCTTTGATTAAATTGTCAACGTCTTTTTGATTATGATTGCACGTTAACGTGATTTAGAACTTCGTACTTTACTAACGTCCGTTATTAATATTCAATCTATCCAATGTTTTGCCTATCAAAGATCAACATCTGACAATATCTTTAAATTAGGTCACATTTCGATCTTTGGTAAAAAATGGATAGATTGATTAATGGGTATTGCCTAATTATGAGTTTAAGTGTTTTTAAGAAGTTCAATCGAAACATTTGGCAACATAAAAACCTTTAAAGGTATATTTTTACAAATTATCTGAAAATATTGTGTTAACGGCAAAATCTGTCACCAAGAGTAATAATATCTTCCACCAAGTTTATTGTGGAACGCTAGCACGGAAATATTATTTGGGGATGGAATATTTTCCAATTAAAGTTTTCTTCCCAACTTTCCGGAGCGGACGTGACAACGAGCGAGATCGCAGCTCCACCAGCTAATAAACGTCATGCGCGAAACCAGCTTGCAAATATGCTGTATGAACTATTATTACATGAAATATACGATGTTTCTTTTTTCCGTAACAAAATATGATAATATTATAGTGTATTTACACCGCCATACCTATTTCTAGCGTACAGTAATTCTTGTTTCGATGGAAGAGTATTGATGCCAGTACCCTTACCATGAGTTTTTACGTTTTGAAAAATATGACTGTTTTGGTATTTGTATACGTATTTGCCCATACTATTTCCAATCAGCGCCCCTAGCGGATTATATCAGAACTTGGAAATTGTATAGACCAATACGTAATCAAATACCAAAACAGTCATGTTTGTCGAAACGTAAAAATCATGGTAAGGTTACAGTTAACTTTCATATGAAGAGACCATCTTAATCAGCTTTAGGTAGAGCCTGTTATATTTGGAGTTTCACAGTGGAGGGTCACAGATGTTTACGGGCGGTAGTGGCTGCACTGTGATCACCAGGGGATTGCAATGTGGTTTACTACTTAAATCTTACTTAAAAAGTAGTCATGGAAAATCCATGAATAATTCTTTTTGTTTTTCTCTCTTTCTTTTTGTTTGTCTCTTTCTGGTTTTTAATTCAGGAAATTAGGAACTCATTAAAAACCTTTGTGACAGTAGTTCAGCAATATCACTTGAAGTGACATCTGGTGATACATTACATTTCATTGAACAGTGTAAAATAAGCAAACAATTGAGCTTTCATCGCCATAGTTACCTTTATAAATGGCAAGACTGTTAAGCGTGTCGAACTATCAACATGTATGTTGAACAATATTACTCTAACGACTTAATTACTTTCCGCTATCTCTACAAGACACATATTGAATACAATTAACATACTCCGTGTATATTCATAGACGTCGGAGTGACGCGTGAATGTATATTATCGAATAAGCAGTGTAAGTTAAAGTTTCTATATGTCCTGACACCAATATAACTATTATTGACTTTGCAACAGCGAAACGCTCATGGAATGTGTGTTAAAATATATAATAACTTAACGGATGTCATAAAGAAGGAATCATCTAATATTTTCAAATCTAAATTTAGGACATATTTATTGTTGGACAATTTCTATGCAACTGATTCTATAGACATTATAATTGTATTTTTTTGATAACTTTTTAATTTGCATGCTACCGGATTGTTAGCAGAATAAGAGTACCTAAATTTTGTAACACCTGATTATATCTATACCTATTCTACGCAAATAAATTATTCTATTCTATTCTACTGAGTAGTTAAAATAATTGATTATTCGAGTTTATTACTGTTTTTATAAACTTCACTAACCTAACTAAACTAAATGTTGCTAAAACGTAGGATGATTTATTCATTTTTTTTTGTTTTAGGAGGTATTGTTTCTAGTTCATAGGACAAGAATTGTAAAATTGGTTCAAAAATTTCAGCCCACCAGGCCAAGCCCAAATCGTAATAAGAATACTTTAAAATAGATCACAACAAGCCGTTAATAAAAACGTGAAATACCTAGATCTCTTCCAATGTTTTTCTAGTAGGAAATGTTTCTCGGAAGTATTGTATAATAACAACAGCCTCTCGCGAGCTGGTGCAATATCTTGAAATGAAAACGCCTACGACGCTGAAACTTCCGCAACAAGAACAAATTACTTGCTGTATTTTATTCGTGCTGAGATCTGTCGTAAACTTTAATTGAAAACGCAATATTAGGGACACATTTTGAATGGTATTGATTCATTTCAGAACTAAGATTAATTTTCGTTGACGATCAAGTTAGTTCTTATTTTGAATTATTAAATGCTAACTTACCTAAAATATTATATAGAATAGTTTTCAATAGTCAGCTAGTGCACAGTACTCGTATGTAGCTTATCTTACTACAATCACTAGTAAGAAATTCGATAGTAAATATGTTATGTGATGTAACGATAAACAATCATGAATTAACCTAGCGTGGATCGACTGACCTCTGACAAAAGTCAGAGTAAAACCTGTGATCGGCGACTGACGGGGTTCTGTCCCTGAGGACGAAGTGTTCCAACACTTGGAACGCTTCATATTAATATGTTATCCTGACCATGCTCTTCCAACTAGATCACAATAACTTTACAGTGATGTAATAAGGCAGAAATAGGCATGGGAGTGTTGTAGACACATATTACAAAGTGTTTTATTATCGAGGTCTTAATTGTAATGGTTACTAGAACGGAATAAAACTTATTCCATTTTAGTATGAGTTGTCAACGTTAACTTAGTATGAGTAACTTGTAACTATTAATACCACAGTTATTCAGTCATAAACTTGTACGCATTTAGCTGTGATTATGTAATCATGTTTATGTCAATAATACGAAAATATTACCCACTGTACATCGTAAAAACGATACGGTATTATTTTACAAGGCATTGGTGTCAAGAGGACCGACTGGTACGTGTTTGTACTCCAAATATTTGGAGAAAGGGGTTGAAGCGTAACAATGGGAGTGCTTTAACATACAGCTCGTTACTTTGTATGTAGACATACTTCTCGTACTCTCAATCGTGAAAAAATATTTTGTCGTTTCTTGTCTAAAAATGTAAGCTTCTGTCGTGTTTTGATTTACATCGCTATATAGATTTCGTACAACGGATGATATATTTATTAAAAAATATAGTTTAAAAAACTAAATAACACGCTATAACAGAACTAAAAAGCAATAATTGTTGCAATCTAATAACTTTGCGATGAACTTTCTCTAAGGCGCTCGAACAATATCTCCTCGAAAATAGTTAATTCTGAGGATGTCGATAAGGACAATGGTACAAAATTATTAAAATCGTGTATTGTCATCGGTTTTTGATAATTCTTCAAAATTTTGAATTAAACTGAACGTTCAAAGTAGATAGAAATCGGGTTCAAAGATTCCGTTACTTAGTTTCATACATACCTACATACATACATACAACCCAAGCTAATAAAAGCGTGTTAAAAAGAAAAACATTTTAAATGTGGAAGAAATTAGTGAAAATCTATTCAAAATTGCTTTTATAATTTTAAAAGAACCTCAATAGATTCAAGATTCATATTTATGATAATGGTTTCTAGTTCATTCAAAAATAATACAATAATATTATGCTTAGGCATCGATTCATATAAATATTGTGTTATGTGATACATAAAAAGGTCATACAAAGGTAAAAGTCATACAAAGGTAATACAGAAAAGAAATGCCTATCAAATTTTCAACGAAAAACTGACAATTACAAAATTTGTATTTTTCATTTTTTTTGCCTCATAAAATAGAAAACATTTTCATAAGAAAAATATTCAATAGTGTACTTTTATTTTGTTAATAATGTTGTCTTAGGAACGTTATGTAATATTAGTTCTAACGACTGTAGTATTACTTTCGGGACAACTTACATTAATAGAGCGATTACGTAGGTGTTCGACCCTCGTATTATGTCTACAAAAATATACTTCAGTATTAGTATCGATTACGAACATAGGTTAGGGTGATATCACTTGAGAACGCGAAATTTACCCTTCCACCATTACGGCTCCTTTAGATTATATTCACATCGTCGAATAATAGGTAATAATCTCAAAAATCCTAATAGCCATTAGTAAATACTTACGAGATATTTTAAATAGAACAAGTGCCGCAAGTTAGGTACATTTGTAATCCCTAGAGATTGTTGTTTCTAAAAATATAAACCATTTTCATAAGAAAAAACATTCATTCGAAGAGTTACGTGTAAGCGACAGCCCTACACGTTAAGGCTGCATCGCGCCAGCCCTACACCGTTCTCACGCTGCATCGTGCTTGCGCTGCATCGGGCCTTCGCGGAACGGCCAACGCTGACGAGGCGCGCAGGTGGCCGTCCCACGCGCGGGTGGCCGTCCCACGTACAGGTGGCCGTCCACCATGGAATCAGTTCACCTCCATCGCGGAAAGTGACTCGACCTATCCCATCAATTTATTTTTTTAATTTCATTTTTGTTAAAACTTGTGTGAAATTTGTGTTAAATTTAAATAAAAATTTAATTTGTTCGCGAAATAGACTGCAATTATTTCCTCGACGCCCAGCTCCCATAACTGAAGTAAAAATATTATTTTATGAAAATATTATTTTACGAAAATAATGTTTATATTTTTTATTTCTGAAGTAGCGAACGAGTATGCAGTGGAATTAATTATAAGTGGCTTCTGTCGTCCATGGACATTTGTTATCAACTCCAGATAAAATTAAACTAAGTACTAGCTTAGGTCGGTCGTAAATGCGTTGCTACCTAAGGACTAAGTTGGAACGCCTCGGATAATTATATCTCCTATACAATAACCCTCCAAACTGGAACAGGGCAGCACTTAACACTGTAGTTATTGGGTACAAATTGGTGGTGATGTCTCCAAAATCGAGCCACAAAGGGTTCTACCACCTTTAAATGTTCTGTTTGACCCTCGTTGTTGTCTAGAAAAATGTATACTTTAGTATTAGTATCGATTACGAACACACGTTAGGGCGATACCATCTAAGAACTCTTCAAAATGGCCACCGCTTCACCGTTACGACTCTTTAGATTATGTTCACATCGCAAACAGAATTTGGAATTAGGGTTGACACCTTTTTTACTAAAAAGTACTTTTGGAAAGAATATAGTAAATCTAAAATACAGTACAACACTATTGTAAGGGTGGCAACCCTAATGGTAATTGTCGTCACACGGTAATTTACATTGAACTCACCACAATCGACGTAGTAATCTGCGAAATTACTTGTAGGCATTGGTAAATACGAGGTATTTTAAATGGGACGTGTGCAAATAAGATAATTTGCATGTAGCTCGTTAAAACTGTCTGACTTTTAGCGGTTCGCTAATTAAGCCCCGTTTATCTACAGATATTGAGCGTGACAGACAAGGGCCGTGGCATCAAAATAATATATTTTTCTATAATATTTTGACGGACATGAGCCGTACCTGTGTTGTTGATACGAATATCGTTATATAAGAGAATGCTGTTTTGTCTGTCACTGTACGTGTCTGTCACGCTCTGTCTAAAGATCTACATCTATCTGTAGAATCTAGAAGATAGTATAATCTAGTAGATCTGTAGAAGATCAATTTATCGGAACACGTTAATGGTTTTAGTCTTTTCGGGTCTTATCTGATGCAGTGCATCGGAGTGCTTATCTTCATTAACTCAATTTGTGAATATCGTTTGAGCCAAATTGCGGTGAGAACTAGTCTGCGGGCTCCGTGAATAGAACTGCTAAATGCGTACGCCGTCGATAGAACCTCCCATTTGCATAATGGATATAGACGTTGTCTTTCCAAGTGGAGTCGGGAGTTTTCAAGTAGAAGAGAAGAAAAGTTGGTGGAGGTGCTATTACTGCGACTATTTCTAGCGTAAATAAATTTTGCATTTCGAAGAGTGTGGAACACTAGCTTATTGAGTCAAGTGGTGGAAAAGTGATAGATGTGGCATCACCACACCTATTTCTAGCGTCTAGCGGTTTTTTCCTTTCGGTGGAAGGGGGTGGAAAGTGGATGTCATTAACTTCTTCATGAGGCGAACATCTTAGACCTCAGAAGTTGTAAGGCATCTATGATCGACTTCAGGTGGAACTGTTGTTCTTTGTCAACTTGCTTACAGGTATCCATAGTGATCACAGTGATACCTATTTCTACCTAATAACAGCAGTGTTAGGCGCTGCTGTGTTCTGGTTTGAAGGGTGTGGGAAGGGAGACAGACTTCCGAGGCGTTCCAGCTTAGTCCTCAGGGGTAGCGGCGCATCTGTGGCCGACCTCAGGTAGGGGTTGATTACTGATGTCCATGGGCAGTAGCCACTTACCATCAGGTGGACTGCATGCTCGTCTGCTACTCCTATATTATAAAAAAAAAACTAACTAAGAAATGGACGGCGTTTGCTAGTACAATCTTATGAAAATAGCCTGTCAGCCCACAATTCAAGTGTCAGAGAAAACAAACGGCCTTTGAAACTATGCCATTATAACAACAAAGTTCTGTAAACTGAAACTTGAGTTGTGGGGTGCCACGCCGAAAAACACGAAGCGTTGGTCGCCATCCGTCTAGTCACGCAAAGGATTGACCGATTTCAAATTAACCTACTTTCCACAGGTCGTAAACTAAGTGTGGTTTGGTTGTGTTTTAAAAGGAAATGTTGCTTTACATGGACTTATCTAGCGATAAGATAGGTCCAGAAATAAGATAAATGTAAACTTTCAAAGTAGTTACAGAAAGTCATTAGTAATTTGGTGTAATGAATTTAAATATACTTTTTATTTCATGTTAAAGCGATTAATTTACTAAATTAAAGTTGAACATTCTTTATTATATTCTTTTTACGTTATTAACTCAAATAGTTTTTTGAATAAATTAGGGTTTAAGTATCATAGGAGACCCTTCTAAGTGAGCAATAAACATAATTTAATAGTTTTGATATGTACTATATGAATATATTTTTGTTTCAGGTAACAACTTCAGTACGCGTCTTTGGGTAAATTATAAATGACAAAGCTTGTTTTATTTTAAGACGTAGCACGGAAGTAGCAAACTGCCATGAAGAACCTAACTCCTCAATACTCCTAGTTTTTATTGGTACCTGTCGTTTGCAGAAATTTATTATTAAAGACAGGTAGTATAGCTGCAGTTGCTCTACATTCCTGTCTGCTGATAATCACAGATACGCTGCATTCTTTAAGGATTAACGTTCAAGGATTCATGTAGGTAGGTGCCATAAATGAACAATTTTATTTTAAAACTGGCGATGCATTAGCGACTCTTCTGGTTTTGCAAATGTCCATAGGCGACGATGACTGGTTTCCATCAAATAACCCGTCAACCAATTCTAAAACTTTCAAGAATCTGGATTTTATTAAAAACATTTTTGCTGACATCGTAATATAACCTTATCCTACGTTAAATTATAATTAACGTAGAACTCTAGGAATATGATTAAGTTTGAGCTTCTCCGCTCTTGGTTATTTACTTTTTCATCAAGATTTATGTAGTTTGCAGCCTCAAACGATCTAAGTTTAAATTACATAAGACATAAGAAAATTGCAACGTTAGAGGGCTGCGTGCGGCGAGATGGCACGACGTGACGTGTCACTTTATATTAGGGTTCCGTCGGTCGAAAGCTAAAGGAGTCGTTATAACGTCACTTTCTTATCCGTATGTCCATATGCCAAGCTCTTTTTCTCAGAAACGCGTAGAAATATAAAAGTTGCAATTTATATCAATTATTATATCTATATCTGTATCATCTTTCAGCTTTAAAAAAATAATCAAACGTGTAATCTTCTAATCTTTCTTCTCGTTGATCTATGATCATGAAATTTGGTAAGTAAGAAGTAATATCGTAGGCTTGTAAAAAGAAATATGAAAACTATATTTATGTGCATGTACTTTAATAAAAAGAATTTTCATTGCTGTTACTTTTACCTATTTGTTCGTACAGAACCCTCAGTGCGTGAGTCCAACACACTTAGCTTACTTTTCAACGGCGAGCAAATTTCACGGTTGTCGACGCTCCGACGCCATTTTCATACCATTTCACACCACCGAGATGGGCGTTCAGCGTTTTTATCGTTGCTCCCGTGCTTTCCACTGGTCGTTTAGTAAACCCTCGTAGTGCCGACAATGGACCGTTTATCGACTTACTTACCGCCTCCTTCAGACGCATACACGTCGTTTACTGGTCATACAGTGTTGCGCGATGGATAGTTATGTATGAACTTTTATTCTCTAGCCAAACATAGTTTCCATTTTAGGATATTTCAAGGCGCTGACAAGCGTTGTCTCTTAAAACGGCTTTCATGCCAAACATAGTTTCCATTTTATGGTATTTCAAGGCGCTATCAGGCGTTGTAAGAGTTCGGCTTTCCATTTCGAGAACTGCATAAAAAATGTGAGTAAGCTTAAAGTATTGAACTGAGAGAATTTTCATTTCCTGTATACAATGTTTTATGACAATAAAATACACCTTTGCTATTTGTATTTACAAATTGCCGAACATTAATATAAACTTTAGTCAGCAGTTAGAAGTTGTAACACTAATAATTTTTATACTCGACTTAATGTGTAATTTATACTTATAACAATCTAAATATATATAACTCCAAGGTGACTGACTGACATAGTGATCTATCAACCCACAGCCCAAACCACTGGACGGATCGGATGAAATTTGGCATGCAGGTAGATGTTATGACGTAGGCATCCGCTAAGAATGGATTTTGATCAATTCTATCCCCAACGGAATAAAATGGGGATGAAAATATTACTTCGTAACGCGAGCGAAGCCGCGGGCAAAAGCTCGTTCGTCATAAATTGTCTCGTTACACGAATGCTCTTCATCAGTCCTTTACGATTAAAGCAAAAACAAATAATACAGGTAAACAAACTTATTACGCTCAATCAAGATTTCAGTTTTATACGAGCCCGCGAGTGCGTGCGACTCGCAGATAAAAGTAATTTAGTACCAAGAATGTTATCTGCGTTGCTCCGTAACTCTGTTTACCCGGTCGCCTTAACAAAGCAACTCAATATATCAACTTGTCGACTCGACTTACCCGAACGTGAGTTACACGAAGCTCTGTTTGTCAAGTTACGCGACGCTATTATAACAGCTTTACTGCTGAAACATGTGTAATGTGTAAATGCTTCATTCTCTTCTACGCTATGTAGGCTAAACATGATAACGCGTAGTATCAATTTATTTGAACAGTTTAATACATTTTGGGATGATATTTAAATTGTAAGGAAAGAGGCTTGAAGGTTTTCGGGTAGTACACATATAAAGGTTATTTCTTTATCGTTCATTTGCTATGGTATCGCAGCTCATTGACATATTAGCAAGTTGAGACCAACGGAAATATGATAACGTTTACATAATATCAATTTACACTTAACGAGCGTGGTAAACTGTAGCCACCAACTTTAAAAGGAAACATTCCCAGCAGTGGGACCGGTACTGAGTGTGATTACAATTTAGTTTCCAAGAGTAGCAAATGAGAACAATCGACTTAATTTTTTATAACATAGGAGTAACAGATGAGCATGTAGTCTACCTGATGGTAAGCAGCTACCGCCCCCATGGACATCTGTAATCAACCCCAGATAGGATTAGATTATGATCCTATCTGAGGTTGGCCGCAGGTGCGCCGCTACCACAGGACTAAGCTGGAACGTCTCGGAAAAGTATGTCTCCCTTACCACAACCTTTATACCAGGTCACAGCAGCGCCTAAAACTGCTGTTATAAGGCAGAAATACTCATAGGCGTGGCAGTGGTGCCGCCGGAGTCGAATCACAAAGCTTTCTGCCACCTTCCGGCTTATTCAGGGTTTATTACAGATAAACTTATACAGTTACATAAAGAGGTACAAAATATTACTTGTGTTAATAAACCTGCTTGAAATTACGCCCGCCTTAAATAAGTTTTACCTACTTAGAATGTAAAGTGCTGCAAAAAATGTATGCACTGAATTTTTAAATTATGTTCCTACGCAAAGTGGAACTGCAAAGCCCGTTTAACCCAGATTTTAAAGTAATACGACCCGGTATGACCTAAGAACACTTCTTATCGCTTCTTAAACTTCTGCTATTATGACGTAAAATTTGGAATTTTACTGAGCTTTAAGAAAAAATGAATAGCAAAGCTAAGTGAATTAGTGTTGGCTAGTAGATGAAATTTAATTAAAGTCAGAAATTTCAAAAATTTCATTATAACGCAAAAGCTCGTCATTAGCAATAATCAACAAGGGGTTGAAACCCCTTGTGGTTCGCCTCCAAAGAGACCACCGCCACACCTATTTTTTTCTCTGCCTTGTAACAGTAGTGTTAAGCGCTGCTCTGTTCCTGTTTGGAAAATGTGGTAGTCATATTTTTTTGAGGTGTTCCAACTTAGTTCTAAAGGGTAGTTACGTACTGCAGATCTCAGACAAGACTCTAATGTCATTTGGGGTTGACTAAAATGTCCATGGGCGGCAATAATCACTTACGATCAAGAGGACTGCATGCTCATTTTCTACCTCTAAATTACAAAATAAGAATGTAGTATAAAAACAAACAGTTGACAAACAAAGCGAACAAAGTTTGCCTTTGAATTTATATGTAGATAATTTTCCAAGCGAGGAAGCTAAGAAAATGTCTCGCTAATAAGAACGAAAAACAATTTATTTCCACGTCATTTCTTTATAAATCTTATCCGGCATTGGAGTTTTCCAACGGTTCAGTTGAGGTGGAAATGAAATAAAAGTGCACAAATCACGCGTGAAATTGAGTTCGATCGCTGCTAAAGTCATTGTTCGCTGGGAAGTGGCTGCCAGCCTGCCACTCTCCTACAAATCGGTACACCATCTATTGACACTCCATTACTAGTTTTCTGCCGGCGTGCGAAATTTCTTATTCCGCTAAATACTGTTTCTGTTATGTACGATATTATATAAATTCAATCTAAAAGTTTCAGCCATTGAGTATTTAGTGGTGGAATAAATATTGGTTAGCGATTTCGATAGTTAATCAGTAAAGTTGGTATCCTTATTATTATTATAAATCCTTGTCTATTTGAACATTAATATATTCGTTTATTTGGTATTCTTGTGCAAATTTTTCATCTTGCAAAGTTTTATGTATATTTTCTTTCTAGTTTAGGAGTCTTATATTTTTCCATACAGTGATGGTTTTAAACGGTTCTACGCTTAATGGTTTTACAACGACTTTATTATTATAGAATGTTTATTTGTATGTCATAATATTGTGGTTTTTGAGCTTACATTTATTGTTTCGCGGTCGAGAAAACAGACATAGCATGTTAGCATAGGACGGAGTTGTAACACATGTAATACATGTAACACATATTTGTTTTATTTGTTACATTTGTTTGAATCACGGAAAGTATATTATTAAATACGACAAATAAGTATAATTCTTATGCAACTTCTTACTTTACCATTAAATATTTTATCGAACGACGCCATGACGTATCTGGATTTATTTTACACATTTACGAAGTGTACAAAAAGTTGAAAGCATACATAATTCAAAAGGCAGGGGAGGTGGCAGCCGGTTGGGGTGAAAATGTCGTCAAGTTTCACGTTTTCAGCCAAGATGACGCCCCCGAGCCTCATTTATCAACCAAATAATAATTAATTGAAATTCACTGTCACTTTCCTGTTACGAACACACATCCTCGGTATTTCGTTTTACGTTATTATATTTGTGATGTTTTGGTTAATTTTGAAGTTTTTGGCTTTATTTTAATTATAATTACTGTAGCTGTTACTGTTATAAAATGTAATAAAAATATTATAAAAAGTTACGGAACAGGTGTTTCAAGTTTTTGTTTTTAGAAAGCACTCATTAAGCGTTGATTGGAAGCCTTAAAGTGGTATTAGGTTTCTGAATATCATTTTAACCACTGATCCTTTGCTAATCCCTATTATAAGGCTTGAGTTTTTATAGAGACGAACCAGTTTATTTTATATACCTTAGTCAAGATAACACATAAAATAAGAGAAAATCGGTATCGTATTTATCTAGATGAGACGAGAGCTTTACCGTTAATAAAATGCACAGAGAAATAACATTTTACTGAACATTATTTTACTTTGACTTCGTTTTATGCATATTTAAATTAAAACCTTATCTACAAAATCTGAAGAACTTGCTTGTAATTCCATTGCTTGTAATTTGATATAAATATATTTTTTTTAATAAAATGTATGCAGTCTCCTGGTCTGACCAACAGAAGATTCCGAGTTTGATTTGCGGCCAGGAAAGATCTTTATTATAAATTATGATCTCTGTTTTGGTGTCGTTTCTTTGTTTTGTCATCTTAGTATGTAGACAAGTGGCCACTGTCGCCCATGGACATCTGTTATCATCCCGATTTACGATTGGAGTCCTACCGGAAATCGGTTACAAGTGCTTTGTTACCCCTATAGACTTAAGTTGCAATGCCTCGTATAATTGTCTTCCTTTTTCACACCCTTTACCAATCAGAACACAGCACTTAACATTACCCGTCATAAGGCAGAAATACACCTATTTGTGCCTGCTGAGTCGAATCAGCAAGGTCTCTATCACTGACAATGTAGAGTTTTAGTATGGGTTTAAGACACTTTTTGAATACACAAAACAACAACTTATTCAAACGGCTTTACATTTTGGCGCAGTGTACACTCATTTACATGGTGTAGTTGTTAGAACATCGAATCGTAGCGTTGATGTCAATTTTGAGCACAAGCGGCGCTCTGCCTTGCAAAGCTGTGAAGTCATTTCCATTTTATTCGTGACACGTCCGGCTATGCAAATCTCTATCTAGTGCAGTGAGATCACATGTTAAACTTATCTGCCTCAGCTAACTCTAACTAGCGATCGCTTGAAATGAAAGGAATTTCGTGTAGCTTATTCTGTGGTATTTTATGGTAGCCTGTCCCAATTTTTAATTAAGAAATTCATATTTCTGTATTTAAGGACATTCGTTCATTTGATTTGAGAAATCACATAATAATCTTCCTGACTTGAATGTGTTTTTACTTTAACCTCCATAATGTAATTATCATCTCTGAAGTTGGAAAGTTTCATATAAGCTCTTAAAAACTATAAAAAGTTCTACCGTCGTTTTCTCCTTTTCTAATAAAATATTTGGGCTACATTTTAAATTAAACCGACTTATTTTAATGAATAGTTATATAGATGCAGTGAATCTCCGATCTGTCTGACCTCATTATGTGGGTCTAGGGCGACATTTGCATTATTTGCATTATGAAGTGCGTTAGTGTCGTCATTAAATACACTACCAGCATTTTAATGACTCTCAGCAATAACAGCTGATACTTGAAACAGCTTTTTATTACGAAAAGTCAAGGCTGAAACCCGAAGCGAAATAAATTAAACCTTTTTGTTCATTAAACCTTTTTGCTTACCTGTTAGTCTTCAATTCGGTGTTTATTACCTTTGTCTAAAATATTTTAGTCGTTCATGGCTTTCATACATTCTAACCTAGGTAATAGTAGTTTAAAAATAAGATAAAAAAGGGCAGGCAAAAAATCAGTAATTAGTTTATTTATTAATATAAATTGTTACTATGATAAACAATATATTAAAAAAAGAAAAGTGGTAGAATTCTTTGTGTTTCGACTTCCAAGGGACCACCGACACACCAATGTTTCTTTCATACTTATAATAGGCGTTCCAACTTAGTCCTTAGTATCCCTATAGTATCCCTATCACATCTGTGGCTGGCCTCAGTTGAGACTCTAATCCAGGGATGATTATAAATATCCATGGGGCGCTGTTTACCATTAGGCGAAGTGTATTTATACTGCTTCAATAATATAAAAAAATCGCGAAAAAGCTGGAGATAATTGTAAGTTCCCACTTATTTTTAAAACGAAATATTGAATACTACAAAGCAGTAACAATGCAGAATTAAGAACCTCGTTTTTGAAATCGTTTAACAAATAAAGTTCGTATACTCTAGAATAGGTGCTTTGGTGTCAGCGGATTTAGGTTTGAACCGACACGTTGCGAGCTTGTAAGCAAATTGCGAGTTAACGCTCTGTGTACTGAAACACTAGTGTTGTGTAAATAATTCGCACCCCTAAATGCAGTTAATTAGTATGGGACCGGCTTTAGTACCTAATGGACCATAAACCATTGAGAATGGAAACTTGTGAGGATGTATGCTCATTGTAGGTTACGAGCAGGTTTAAGTTGCTTAGAATTTTCGATAGAAGAAAGATAATGGTTGTGTATTTCACGTGGTGTTGTAGACATATAGACAACTAGTTTTTGCCCGCGGCTTCGCGCGCGTTTAAAAGAAAATAATATGACATGCATAAAACTGAAAATTCGTACCTTCATTGGAATGACAGTGGCGCCATCTGGCGAAAATTGTTCGTGCCAACTCTGAAACCTTCGTGGGTTCATGGACATCAACTTTGCTATAGAGCATCACTTGATCAAATGCATAGTTTACGATTCAATCCCTTCTAATATCGATTAAAATAATCGATGTTTTGGGCCAAAAGATCGATTCTCCGATTAATCGTTCTTAGATCGCCATCCCTACTTCCTGTGGGATTTCCGGGATGAAAACTATCCTTTCTCGGGTCTTAGACTATCTTTGTACAAAATTTCATTAAAATCGATTCAGTGGTTTAGGCGTGAAGAAAAGACAACCAGACAGACAGACAGACGGAGTTACTTTCGGATTTATAATATTAGTAAGGATCATCACTTACTCGGTTTGGCAAGTTTATTAATAGTAACCATATAGGTACACAATCGAACTAAAATAAATTAAAAATAATATTTGAAACATTCTGCTCTAAAAGATATTAATTTTATTTAAACAAACATTTTTCAAATATTACTTATTTTCATAGTTTACTTATAAATTAAATGTATACGTATTAATTTAATACGATACAAAATTGACGCGTTTTTAAATAGCCCACCATTACAACTGGTGACCATTTATAACATTGACTGGTACGTTTTTAAGATAAGTCATAGATAAAACATTAGTATAGAAAACCACAAACATTTTGCAGATAAAACCGCGTCTTCACAGTTAAACCGTAACGTAGTGAAGTTAAGTTCCGAACTAAGGAAACTTGAGGGGATGGTGAACCTACCTCTACCTCTATCTACCTCTTTGGCATCTCTAATGCACTCAGTTAAATTAAATTACTGCCCGAGCAATTGAGAGCTGCACTAACTCTCAAAGTGTTACTCGGAACTCCGTGATCGGGAAAACAGATTTTATCAAAGGGTTCCTTTAAAGAATGTTTGCACGGCGGCCATTTTGAGTTACGAAGCTACTCTCCTGTCGACGCTCAATTACGTCACTAGATTTAATACTTACAGATAGCTAGTTTAATATTAATTCAGTAGCTCAAAGACAGGGTTTCTTAGAATTAATAATAGCGGTAGATGAAAAGGCTGTCTGAAACATCTAGATTGTATTCAGAGTAGATAACCTAATACGTTTACTTCAGAGTAGATTTCATTGCGTTTATTAGTATGCATTAGATTTTGTGAAATAATTACTGTTTTGCCCTATCATAACTCCAAATATTTCGAGTACCGTGTCTAACTAAATGATTTTCTGTACAATATTTAGTATTGCTTTTAGGTCGCGTTACGGCAAAGTCGGAAGATATTTTAAATACGATCATACAGATGAAATAGAATGATATAATTATGTCTGATGCGGCCCGTGACTGACTCGTAACATGTCTTTTGTCATATAAATGCAGCAATATGTTGAAACAGAAGACAGTTTTTATCTTTACTTATTTATCTTTTTTACTGAAGATAAGAACCTGTACCTACCGTTTGTCACGAAAAACATACTACTCGCCCATAGGGCTGTTTCTCATAATATTCACAAAGGAGTACGAAATTAAGCCTAAGTGATCCTTTCTCTTTCTGTGGAACATTCAATACAAATCGTGACACAATAATGTATTAATGACTTGATCTTATCTTAGAATCATTATACTTTTCAAACCATTATTTTTAAATAACAAACATTCACACTTACTAATTACTCTCTTGTTTCTAACGTGTAATGTACGCTACTTGATCCTCATCCTCCTACGCTCCTCGTATGTAGATGCGACATGGATGTATCATTAGTCAAGATGAACAACCCAACATTGCAATACCTACGCCATACGTACAATTTCTCTAAAAGCTCCGGAGGTGTGAGTCGCACCTATATTTCTAAAGGCTTTGTAGGTACCAAACTAGACTCACCCACATAGCGAATGTATCAATCTCTCTGAGCCAACCCGCAACATTTCCGTAAGCCCTTTGTTACTTTTTAATGTGTGAGCCCTCTTTGTCCCTTTTCGAGCGAAATATGCCCTTCTTCAAAGACCTAGTTAGATAACTACGTAGTACAATAGATAAGTGGCCCTATACTTCTGTAGATGTATGCTAGTCAGTAAGCTGGCTATAAATTTTGCACTTTTATTAAAATGTTTCGAATATTTATTTTTTACTTTGAATACCGAACGTGGATCAAAATGTGAAGCATTTTTACCCATTTATTTATGATAGATACGCGTTATGTAAGTGATTCAAAGCTAAAAATTCAACGGTTATTAGTAAACCTTTTTTATTTATTTTTTAGTATATCTTTGTAAATATATATCACAACAAAGATAGTGCAAGTACTTTACGTTGCCTAGAGCGTTTACTCAGGAAAATATTCTTTGGATCTTTTAAATTTGGCACATAATTTAATGAGTATAGTCTGTTTTCGTAAGTGGTTTTCGTTTATCTTATTTCCTAATTTGTTTCCGTCCATCTATCAATCTTGGGGTTCCACTGGCATAGGCCTCATTTAATTAACGCCATTTTGCTCTCTTAGAATCCAAATGTTTTTCGCTGTCTTCGCCTTCCATCAGTCATTGTCTTCTGTTCGGGGTGACCTGTGCCAGTTTTGCTCTATTCTGCACCGATTAACAGTCCTCCGAGCGATGTGTTCTAGTTTTGAGAGCTATGTCACAGCTTTGTGCGACTGTGGACGTCATCGCTACGAATTTGAATCCCGATAGACGACGAAATAGAGATACCGAGCCCTGTTCATAACACGATTATTGCCTACAAGATCCAAATACAGAAAAGAGTAGCTTCGTAAAAAATAAAAAAATAAATGAAAAGGAAAAGGAAAAAGGCTTAGTGCAGAATAAAATACCTGTAAGCTTTAATATTTAGATTGTAGGTATTGAAGTATTTTGAAATTAAGATCATTTCACAGTTACCAATTACCGTCGTCAAGTTGATCTAAACAACATGATATCTCCGTCTCATAGTTAGATATTTCAGTGAACCATTTGTCCCAGTGTAATAATATTAGTAAAGTAAAGTCCAGCTATCGATAATAACTAGTGCGGGTGTGGCATATTTAGACTGATTTTAGTCCTATATATATTCATCTTAAGACCCACTGTGAAAAATTATTCAGGTTAGATCTTTTTTAAAAATCTGTTTTCTATACCTAGTACTTACATTGTATCCCAATTATTTACTTGTATACCACATACTTGATCTTAAATCCTAAAACATAACCCTTATCGTAAAGTACCTATGACCTCTAGAAAATAACGTCGCTTTAATATCTTCATAAACGTAGGTAAAGCACCTGTATCACGTATGCCCTTTATATAAACCACGTGATAAATAAACCACCTTTACGTAACGAGTTGAAAGGAGAGATTGTCTGAGGATTTTCACAGCGCTCTTGAATCCACTGAATTTATGTAAACCGCTTTTTGCCTGACCGTATAAACCCAGCCTTGTATTCCTTTTCATTACGATGGAAAATAGTCAGCAGTCATTTCATTTCGTTTACCTTTTCACGCAAAATATTAGGATTTTCATGGGAATACGAAAGGATTTGAGTGGGATTATTTTTCGATTTTATTGGATTTTTGTTGGTGTTGTTCGTGTTACAACATGGCGACTCCGTGTTGTAATGTTTAATTAATGGGCTCGGTTTTAAAACAAAACAAAAGAAACTTAATTCGTAATAATTAATGTATACAAACAGATTAATTTGATGTGTCTGTGTGGGACATTTATGTAATATAAAAGTGCAATGTTCTACACTCATAATAATGTAATATGAAGCATACTGAAATGATAATTAAACATAAAAAAATTGACTGTCAGTCTCTATACGGTACATCTTTATTTCTACGTATATATATTACGTATATTACGTACGTATTACGTATATTACTATATTCTACGGTATAATCTTGACATGGATTCAATCTATTTTTAAGGGTATTCCATCCATAAAAGACGTTTTTATGCACATTATATTTGGAAACCTGAAGCTGCATACCAACAATCTCGTTCTATATTTTGCTTGTAACACAAACAAACACGGTTCAATTCTACGAATCCAAACATTGATACAGTGGAATAACTTTTCTGTGCATTGTTACAACTTGAAACAGTTCGTATCCTTGTTACTATATGGCATGAATATAATAATAATAATAATAATATACTTTATTCAGCACAATTGCAGTACACAGTACAATTTTTAAAACTAAATATACTAAAATAAAAATTAAAAAAATAAATTTAAGAAAAAAAAAACAAAATCACAAAAAAAAAACAAAAATAATAACAAGAAAAAAATAAAGAAATAAAAACTTGAACAAAACAAACAAAAGGCAATAACAAAGCAAAGGTTATAATTATCTAGTGCCGTTAAATTGGTATGTTGGTAAGTCGACCTACATATACCAATAATAAGCATTATAATTGTTGATTTTATAGGGTGAACGAATAGGTAATTTAACTAGTCTTTATTAACGCCTACACGCAACTTGTATTTTTTAAATAACTCTTCATCCAAGAGTACAAATAGCTGCAATGAAAATTGTGCATTTCGACTTGTGAACTTATTCACGTCTGGTAACGAATTATAATATATGATTTATATAATAACACACCTGCTTTCAGAGAAAACAATAAAAACTCATTTCAATATGAGTGATATAGTACAACGAAGTAAAGTAATGAGCAATATAATCATGTTCTTATTTCCAACAACCTGTTTTATGGTAGTTATATCATATGTGTCTACGTTATTCAGCACATTTAGCTTCCCGCTGTGACAGTGGCGTAGGCACAGCAGGTTCCAACGTATGTAATATACGTACCTATACTACAAGTAGAGTAAACTATACAGAACCCGCATCGTATAAATAATGTGACCTAATTTTAGAAATAGGATTCGGTAAAAGAAATTTTATTTGTGCTTAATACAATAATTAGGTATGATGAGTTATAATTGAAACTCGGTTTCAATTGTGTTTTCTATTTTATTTTATAAGTGATTATCAATCAATTTATGTTTTACTGGTGTCTTAACCACGTTTACCTACGTCATGGTTATTTTTAACTTCATAATTATTCTAATCTTTTTTTAATTAAAATGGGATATCAGTACGTTAAAAGGACGGGATCCTAAGAGGCGTATATAAAAGAAAAGAGGATAAATATCTACGATAAGAGTCATATTAATAAGTTCACTAGATATTCTTGTATACTTTAATCTCATCTACCTACTATCCTACAATACTTATCTACATCCACTTCTATATGCCACAAGACCAGCGGTCTTCATTTCATTTGCATTTTCATCCAACAAAAGGACCGGCGACGGTTGCTCCCAATAGATCCTTATCTGCCTAATCTTATTTTCTTTTCTTTTACGGAAAACCTTGTTACGAATGCTATCGATTTTTCTGCCCTCTCGAACTTTAAATGCTACAGATGTTAGTATTTTCAATTCTAAATGCTTGCTCATTTCAAAAATATCAAAATACGTGTATATTAAAAGGTTTGCTTGTCTGTCTGTTTATCTGGTGTGTAATCTTAAAAGGTATTAAACTGATTTGAACGTGACTTGTACGCAAAGATTTTATAAACAGTGCCATAACTGTATGTTTAGGGTTCCGTTATCAAAATCGAAATCCGTGAGGGGCTGGTACGGTGCACATACGGAGACATGCGCGGAGAATTTGATCAAAAAATACTTGTTTTATGCTACTTCATAAGTGCAGCAAATGAGGAGATCGTGTTCATATAATCAGCTAAATATACTGCTGCTGCCGTCCCAAAAGACAAATTGGATTGGAAAGACAAATTGGTACCTATATTGTTTGAAAGATACGCAACGTCGTATCTTTCAAACAATATAGGTACAATATTGTTATCGAGTAAAAACTGGTGTGGCAGGCATAGTCATAGTCATAGTAAGCACCACGTAGAGTTCTACCATCTTTATAAACTAAATAAGAAAAAACTAACAAAAAATCTAAATTAATAATAAAAATTTTAACAAAGCATAAAACCGACTTCTATGTCACTACAAAGTAAAAAAATAATTCAAATAATCTTGACAATGGTAGTACATACATATTTATGGATTCGGCGCTCAATATATTTCGTTGGATAACGGTGTAAACAGCGTGTCCAATATGAGAACCACCTCCTTTTTGAAGTCGGTTAAAAATATACCTATAGTTCGCGCCAACCTGCTAGTCCGCTCTGAAGTTGTTGCGAGCAGGTGTAGTCATCAATTATACAATTTGCAATGGCGACGCGATTCATTTCTAGATTCAGAGCGGACTAGCAGTTTCGCGGACTATACCTAATATTTTTCATTTCGAATATCACATTCATAATTACATATAGAATTGGTACCGACCAACTCTCATTCAAGTACGAATATTGCGTGATAACTCGATAAGCGGCTTAAACGAACTCGAATACAAAAGAGACCTTTGATATGTAATCAGGATAAAAGGACCTTTGTGTACGAGAAAAGTATTTAGCTTATATTAAAAGCTGTTCGATTTCAATTGGTTGTATCGTTTGTCGAGGGCATGATAGGGCGATATTATTTATTTTCCATTTTGAAGTTGCTTTGTACATCATATTCGCTCAATTTAAACAATACATGAATTTTATTTCAAAGGTTCCAAGGTGATTTTCATGTTGGAATATTTTTATTAAGTTGATACTGTCATCACTGTGACACCTATTTTAGTAATAAGTGTGATATGGTATTCTGTATATAATGTGATATGGTATGCTGTATTCTGGTTTCAAGGGTAAGGGATACTTACGAGGCATTCCGACTTGATTCTCCGGACACTAATACTATCTGTGATCGACTACTGACCATAAGCGATGATGGCCACTTGCCATCAAGTATATCTCGTCTGCTATTTAATAAGTAACTTTAACATTATGATATAAATACATACATAGCTATAACAAATTATTTACGTCTTATAATTATATTTACACATTTTCTTGGTTTCACTTCAACTGTCCCGTGCCATTATGGCACTCCAACTGACTCTGAGCGAGTAGTTCGCAAACCCTTATCCTGACAAATGAGGGATGCGAGAGCAAAGATCAAGGGACTTTCAGCTACATTTACAATTAAATGGGACAAACGTAGACAAAATAACTAAATAGACCCCTAATGTATGGCATATAAATAGACATACAAAATAGTATAGTACTATTTTATGATTTATTTTATTTATTTATTTATTGTCAATTCTTAATTTTTTATTTGGTAGTTTTATCAAAGCCTACTTCATAATTACGGTCAATAGCTAGTATTGTATATTGTTAGTTAATTATTAAAATCAATAAAAAACGACGTCTATGAAAGTGTCTATAAAAGTAGGTACTTAAGTACCTACCTAGTAATATATGGCGCGCTTGTAAAAGCCAATTAGCACGCAGTTTCAACCTACGTATCAGCAAATCAGCATGCAGTTCTACCCCCGCATAACGTGGTGACTGGTGTGTTCATACATTTATCAGTAGTATAAGTTTATTTGGCCTCTATTTATTTTCTTCCTCTACAAGCACAAAGTTGCGGTTCGATGAAACATAGCTTATCAGACGTCGCGACGAATTATTATAAATTCTTATCAGTATCAATGCGTAGTAAATAGGACCCTTTCATGAATTAATAATCAATAACCACGAGCGAAAGACTTGCTTTGATTACGTTCAAAGAAAATTGGGTCAAAACACTCAGAACAGAACCACACTGTTCTTTAAAAGCCTTACTGGGTGAAGAATCTGCTGTAGACAAATTATAACTTGTTTCTTAAATGATTGAAAAAGCGTCGCAGTCTGGATGAATGGACATGTAACCAACTTTATAATTATAGAACTGAAATTCTAATTAAAACTCATGATAGATTTGTTACCTTCTATACTCATACTATAGGACTAGTCTGAGGACTAATATGGCCGTTTCGTATAATTGTAACGTATCATATACGTAAAGTTGCTTTGTACATCATATACATACTTAGCATATAGCATACTTTTTTACTGAAAGAGCTGTTTCGCGGTAGAAATTGGTATGACCGTGATACCTTGAACCATTAGTTTTCGAAATCCATCTTCCAAAAATTATATGAATGCAAATAATAATTATCTGTTCTTTGTTTAATAAAATTAACCACGTCCCTGAAAACGCAGTTAATTCAGCTTGTTCAGTCAGTAGGTAACCATAAAATACTGAAAAAAAGATTTGTATTGTCATCCATTAAGATTAAAATAAGTATTTTTTTAATGTAAGAGTAGCATACGAGCATGCAGTCCACCTGATGGTAAGTGGCTATTGGCTATGGACATCTGTGATCCACCCCAGATAGGATTAAATTTTCTTACCTGAGGTCGGTCACAGTTGTGCCGTTGCCCCTGAGGCCTATGCTGGAATACCACGGAAAATATGCCTCCCTTACCACACCGTAGTAACTTGGCTTAGCATAAAAATTGGCAAAAAGGTAAATCATAGACTATTGTTGCATATGCAATAAAGAGGCAGACATATCAATCATACCTGGGCGACTGAGGGTTTAGTAAATCCTTGTGTCGGACTACGACGTACTGAGGGGTGATTAAGTACGAATGTGAGAAGTTCTGATTAGTCCTACATAGGTAGAAACGGTTTCTATTTGAATTTATTTATATTTAACTTTTGCGTTTTCAGTAAACTAGAATTTAGAGATGGATTCATAAATAAAAAGAAAAGCCGTTGGAAAACAAGAAAAAAATGTACTAATTCATCTTAGTTTATATGGAAGACATATTATTTTGATAGATATAAAAAAGTGTTTTGTTAAATTTGCATGGCATGAATTGCATCTAAATCTCTACAATTATAGGTAAAGTAACATGCATACTTCTTTTTTTACTACACACTACTACAACAAATTGATAATAGAATTGTGGAAGTATAATATTTAATACCAGAATTATATAAATGCTACAATTCGTTCGCTTCTCTACTATTTTGTTAGCATAAGCTCCTTTCGTACCTTTAGGGTAACCGCAACTTTGTCGTAACCCTTATCCCTACAGAAGGGGATGTGTACGAGTACAAAGATCAAGAGGGCTTTCAGTCGTTGCAATTAGATGGCACGAAGTTATTGTTAGCAAAGGGTTGCGGCGCCCTTGTCGACGTCAACACGTCACCGCGTTATCTAGTTCGCCGTCGTCGCAACCCTTATCCAAATTACCTAATCGATACATTAGCATTTCGGACCATGTTCATAATTCATGAAAGTTAACATTAAATACTGGCTAGGGTGGTTATTTTAACTGATAAAGTATGTCGATACTAACATGTCGAAGAACATGCGTTAGTTCTCTGTGGCAGACACAGGTAAATAAAGTGCTTATCTATTTCATCGTCGTTGATACGTTACTGTTCCACTACTGGGCAAGGGTCTCCTCTAAAAGTGAGAGCTCTTTAGGCACACCGCGCTCTCAAAGCGCATATTAGTACCTTCTTTTTAAAAAATCGAGAGGGAATTGCAAAATTAGAACCTCTCACCGAACTCACATTCAAACCAACTAAACACTTAACTTTCTACATCCTAATAATTTTCCAAATTTTTGTTGACACAGAAAGTTTAAAATGCCCATCTCCAAACAGTGACAACGGTCTACCGTTACCCAGGTGACAAACGCTAGTACACAGAGCCTACGCATATGCAAAGGAAACGCATTTCTACTACATAAATACCGTCCCACCGGTCCCACGACACTCAAGTCGAATTTGTACATGTGAGATTTAGTGATGGACGGTATATCGACATATCGATAGTATCTATGATATCGACTTTAAAGCGTTGATATTTTTATCGCTATCAAACCATTGCCATCACATCATCATAGTAAAAAGAAATAATATCCATACTTACCGATTTTTTTAAATATTTCATGTATCAATGTAATAAATGCGCCAATAAAGAGCTTTTTATTTGAATAGGCTGTGAAATTATTTAATTAATAATTTATCGTGTTAAAATTTCAATATTATCGGTAACCGATATTTTAGACTTTTTATATAAATATCGATAATTTTACCAACTTACAGCCCTAGTAAGAATGAGTGTGGTGCGGGGGCGGCTCGATACAAGAAACGGATGGGCCACGATTAGCTATAGTACATTGTCGGCTAATTGCCCATGAAACGGTCCCTGTTACTAATTTATCTTAATCCGCTTCATTGAGATAACAATGTATAGCATACCTAGGCATGGGAATTTATTAGAAGGAGGTTTGGTGTGAATACCCACACCACATTATGTTTCTGTCACTTAACAAAAGCATAACGGTAATTAACGCATCCAGAGTTAATATTATAATATCGAATATGCTGTTATTTTGCATTAAATATTTACGGGTATAGTATAATTATTCTTCGTTATTGTAATATTTCTAATGATATTCTTATTGCTATTTCTTGTTATTTTACGAGTATGATACCATATAAAACTTTTGTGCAAATAATATGATGTTAGATATTTTAATAAGTAATTTCGATCGATCCCTTTATTAAGTAATTTTGATCTCTTTGATGTAGCTTTAGGTATAAATGATATATCAACAAAGACTTTATTCTCATCAAAGCACTCATCATTTTGTTCGTTAAATTTGCTTCCGGGTAAGTCATCCGACGTACCTACAATATTGCGTATAAACTTTTCATACAAGGGTACTTAGCTCGAGTGTGCTAGAGTGGTTAATGTAAGGAGAGAATTCATGCGATGATGTTGTGAAGACATTTACACTGCTTGATGTATGAAAAATGTAATGTTGGAATTTATTACGCATATAAGTACGAAATAATATGATTACGTAATACTGGATATCACGACAAGAGTAAAAGTTACTAGTAGTTTCACAGAAATCTATTCACTTTTGGTTTACTCTGTACCTGATAGGTATGTTAAAATTTTAAGCAGAAATCCTGAATAGCGATTTTCGAAGTCAAAAGATTTTTTCATCAATGTAGCTGCTTCCGATTTTAGGTTGCAAACAGACAATAATTTAAAAACAACAGATATCGTGTTTATAAGCATTAGCTTATAAAATAACAATTATTTCAAAATAACAGTCAAGACTATTTACAATATCAGTTATTTTAAAATAACAGGTAGCACTACAATGTTATTTATTTGCACAGATGTGTTAAAGATACGCGATATCTATGCAATATTTTAAACATTTATTAGATAGCTTATAGGATCCAACTTTGAAATTTGCACTTAATCCCGTTTAATTTATGTAATAGGGTTTCATTCCCCTCCAGTGCCCACATGTAGAGATAAGAAACAACAAAATACGTTTCCCATGGGAGTTATTAAGCTTCACAACTTTAAAATAATAAATTACGATATACCTACACGATAAATTATGAACATTTATAATTGTTTGAATTATACTAATGAAAGCTTGACAGTAGATTTTACTATTACCTGAATTATATTCATTAAGGCTTAGATAAAACTCTGCACACCGTATGTGATTAAAAGTACTGTTGTACTTAAAATAATGTCTTCATCTTCAGGCCTTATAAGTAAAGGACTGAATTAAATCGCAAGACTTTAAACAATTGCTTTAGTTTTTCTTAAACAAAAGTTCACATTCTAACTCATTGTTCTGTTCACATTCTAACACTGCTGTACACAGATTTCCTCTAAGAATGAAAAGGAATAGTTCACAGTCAACCATGCTGGCCAATGCCATGCTACCTTTGATGTCGTTTTTTCAAAGATGGCTTTTAAGATATTTTCCTTCATCTTAAGAGATTTAATAAACAACTTAAAAAAATAGAGATGCGTGTTGGTATTTGAATCTGAACGCAGATGTTTATAACCATTAGGTTATTGCATTTAGTTACGATGTGCATATTATCTCACGAAATCTGTTAAGCGCTATTACTCGATGATAGGGCGTCCCGTCATGTGAGTCATGCGGAATGTGGTCGGAGACTTCCGAGAAACGACATCTCTTGAAATACAAGGAGCCGTATTCGATTTGCGGGCGCACATCGAGCTCGCATACTTGAATATTGACTTATTACGAATATATTAGATGGCAATTATCAGTGTCATATAGCCATCAAAATCGCGTTATATGTTAAGATGGCATTTAAAATATAGTGACATAACCAAAAATATGGCGTTTATAATTAGTAGCAGAATATAATTTGACTATTTAAATGCTTACCCAAACAAGAATCGAACTCAGTAGGTACTCTGTTAATCAAAATACGATGCTGAACCCTACGCTATAAAGAACGCCAACCTAAAACTACTACATTAAAAATAAACTACTATTTTTATTTATTTGAACAACATAGTTTATGATCCTCTAAATAGTACGTTAAAATAGTGAACCAATACTATTATTCCGTGAATAAACTTAAAATCAAATTGAACGTTTGAAATATGTAGCGTCAGCTGCACTGTGTTTCGTTGTCTGGAATAAAATTGAAAAAAGGCAAACAATTTATTTAGTAGCCACCCCACACCGCTTGGAGGGTGAGCCATTATTTTTTACGCGCCTTTCTTTTACCTCAATTTTTCCTGGTTTATTGTCGTTTTATACAAATTTTAGGGTACCTTTATTCGGTTGTAACCGGTATTATTTTACGATTACGTCTATACACATTATTCAGAACAATAAAAATGTTAGCGATGATAATTTAATGGCTGCTTCGCAAAGTAACGTGATCCCCATAAATGTGGAAATATGCCGATTTTATGACGTGTTTTCAATTTTGGTTTTTGAATTTGAACCCCGAAAACCCAAACACTGTTAGTTTTTTAAGATTCATACATAACTCTTAACATTTTTGGGATAAAAGATGTCGCCTTTTAGTCTAATAAATGTTAATGAACTCACGTTACATTCACAACTTTATTTATTACACACACAGGCCAAAAAGACAACTTATTTACGGACGACCTTATAAACTTTATTTATTATGAAGTAATTCTAAATAAACACAAACTCGTTCAATTATTTACTTTAGTTTTTAACATTAGCATACATAGGCCAAAAAAGACATGTCCCTGTAGTCCCGGGACTAGAATAGGGCTACGGTATCCCCTGCCTGTCGTAAGAGGCGACTAAAAGGGGGCTTCCGGGATGCGGGCGGCAAGGTTAGGAGGTCGAGCCGTCCAGCAAGCAACTCCGGGAAGGACGGCGGTATGTGTGGTCGCATACCGTCGTAAACACCAGACGGTGTGGTGAGTCCTGAAGGTCACCTAGGAGGAGCCCGAAGGGGCAACGCGTTCAGAGGACTCCGGTTGCGTTCCGTAGGAGATCCCGGAGTCATCTTGGCAACGCTGAGGACGGCCACCGGGGGGGTTTTAGTGCGGTAAGAATCCCACATAACCCCGTGTCGCTCCTACGACACTGTGTACCTTTTGAAGGTTTCCCCCTCGTAAACAAAAAAAAAGGCCAAAAAAGACAATTTATTTACGGTAGGATTTATAAAATTAATTTATTAAAGAGTAATCATCAGCTATACCGTATTCCACGCAAAGCAATCTTCTATCGTACTTGTAGTTAAGTAATCTATAGAACTGGGCAGGACTGTCCTATACACTATCTATGATAGTCTAGGGCAGGCGCGGCCGTCACTCGATATCTATGGCCTTTATCAAATTGACCGACCTTGCTATACCTAAACGTCTATACCAGCGTTTCCCAACCTTTTTCAGTCCACGGACCCTTAGGAAATCAAGCACATTTTTCACGGACCCCCTTAACAAAATGAAGAGCAAAAAAAAACAATCTCCGCCAAAACATGATTTGAAAGACCGATTTATGTATTTTGTTTTTTTTTTAGAATAATAATAGTGTTATACATATTGGATGCATCGTTTTTATTTTTTTTTGAAATTCCGTGTGCTTACATCACGTTTTTTTCTAATAAAACTGGTTTGCTGATTTTTCGTTTAGAGACTGTTTTGCATTTAATGAGCAATTTATGTATGGTCCGGAGATGACACCGCGGACCCCCTTTCATATACTCGCGGACCCCCAGGGGTTCGCAGACCACAGGTTGGGAATCGCGGGTCTATACCTATACGTCTAGCCCGTGGCTATAGGAACGAAATTCGGCGAACATTCGCGTTATCACATGTCTGGACAAACAATTAGTCATTGCGAATATTATGGCGATCACGAATGCCGTTTGTAAATACCTTTGCTTTACATCAAAGGGTTGTCGTAATGTATACTCGCGAATTCGAATCGTAATTTTCATTCGGGCATGTTTGTGTAAGCCTTATTTTAGGAAAACATTTTAAGTATGCAGAAAAAAGTTCGGATTTGTCCCAAATTATAAAGGATATAAATCAATTCTTTAGATCTTTTTTCCTTGAATCCGACTTCTTTCTTTGACCCGAGTGGGGGAAGGGTCTCCGTACCGGTCTGACGCAAAGTGTTCCGGGTTCCATCCCTGACCAGATTATGACAGATATGTAAATAATGAATTTAGATTTTTGTTTTAGGTCGGAATTATTGGGTATTTGTCTGTTTATATATGTCCATGACACGACGCAGGGAATTCTAATGTGGGGCTGTATGTGTAAAAATGATATTTTAAAGCCTCTTTCTTTGAAACCTAAATCATAAAAATACTTAAGGATTCCTAGTACCTAGATTATACTTGTTCGCCGTATATGAAAGGATTGACTGGCGTGGTATGATGTGTAGGAGTCCATTAACAGATAAATATTTGTTACTCTGTCAAGGCGGGCGTTTGTTCTGTGAGTGACGTCAGACTCCTTATGTTATGCTGTTTAATAACTGACTGACTTTAATAACTGACTTAACATTAAGGTACCTATAGTCCGTAAAACTGCTATTCCGCTCTGAATATAGAAATGAATCGCGTCGCCATAGCAAATTGTATGACTATACCGGCTCGCAACAACTTCAGAGCGGACTAGCAGTTTGGCGCGGACTATACCCTTTCTTGCTAATATTTGTAATTTGTTTATTTCCTGTACACATTTAAGATAGTTATTGTAGTATTTTTCCTTAGTAAATAGGTAGATTAATACGTATTTACCGGGTTGTTCTGAAAAATCTGAGATCCATGCATGAAGTTTTAAATAAATACATTTGCCGATTCGAAAATTAACTCTACCTTTATAACTTAACCAAATAATACTCGTATAGGATTTTCATGTCATCCAAACAATCTTGTTATGAATTTTGAAAATGGCCGTTATTTAGGATTTTCCGACAGATATTTCAATTTCATACATAAAATTAAATTTGATGAAAACATTTCATGAAATTGTAGTCGGTTAATTTATCCCTTTTACTAATTATAATTAGTAACAATATTATGAGAAATTCTAACTATACCGTCCATATTGATTAGTAAGCCGGCAATTGTAGCGCCAACATAATTTGCATATTTTAGTGATTTAACTAACGAGTAACAAACATTATCAATTAATCGTTTAATGTTGTTAGTTAATATTGTTTATGTTTTTATATGATTATGTTACTTCAGTCGGCGAATGAGAGCGGTAGAACCTCTGTGGTGCGACGCCGGCGCCACCACCGCCACTCATATTTTCGCTTAATAACAGCAGTGTTAGACGCTGCTGTGTTCTGGGGGGTTACTACCATCTCTTAACACAATATTATTTTAATCATACTTTTACTTTTTTGCAGGAAATTTAACTTTTAAGCAAAGTATGACAATTTCAGTTGGTCTTATACAATGGAAAAGCGAAAAATGAATAAGGGTTTAAGTTTGTTCAACTGTGTATGACGGAATATTATACTGTTTTAAGGAGGAAATAAAACTTTCCTGAACTATGATGGTGGTAGGCCCCCTGGTTTGAAGGAGGTTTTGTAGTACGGAAATACTTATCCGAGGCATTCTAGCTTAGTCCTCAGGGGTAGCGGCGTATTTGTGGGCGACGTGAGGTAGAAGTCTAATGTTATCTAGGGTTGATAACAGATGCCCATGGACGGCACTAGCCACTTTGATCACAGCCCACGGACATCTATAATCAACTTCATCTATTATAGATGCAAATCTTGGGGAAAAGATGTATTGTTTTCAGGTTTTATCGAAGCGTTAAAACTTTGTCCTCACGAATAGCAATGCATGTTGCTGACCTTAGGTAGGAGTTTAATTATAAACAAAATGAATAAAAGTAAATGAACAATTAAATCTACATACTCGTATATTTTTTTACAAAAACTAGTCGTATAGAATTTTATTTATTTTCAAGATAAACAAAAACCAATAAAACTTCAACATACAAGTATTACACATGACTCTAGAGACGTCGTTTTCTTGCAAATGAGGCTATATGTGTGCCGTGCTCCGAAAATTTTCCTTTGACGACATTTTGATGGCTATGGAGTACAACGAGGAAATGAAAGTATCTCACTTATGTTTTTGTTAGCAAGAACATTACTTGAGGAATCGTTAATTTGAAGAATTCAAATATCTTAATCCTAGTAAATTCGGTCCTAACCTAACCTAACTTTTTTTTATCAAATGTAGATCTACGTTCTACACGTAAACAATTTTTAAACCTACTCGTATTTCCATATTTAAAACTTGCAATCATATAATATTAGGAAAAGTGACAAACAATAAAATTACAGATATTTTAAAATTACAAAGCGACATTAATTTAATTTTACTTTCCAGTTTTCCTTTTCGATTAGGTACTTAAGCTCATATAACCATCTTAAAAGTCAGTCGAAAATTGAAATGTAATGAGAAGTGTAAAAATGTAGCAAAAAGCGGAAAACCTTTGTTTTATCTACCTCCTTTGTTTTATCTCCTTGTTACCTAATAAAATTGCATCACGTTCAGAATTTTTTCATTATACTACCTACTTTCATGAAAGTTTCTACGTAGACGGTACGCGACAAGCTTCGTAGGTATTTCATTAGGTACGCGCTCGAGTTTAAAGTAAATGTTTTAGTTGCTTCGTAAACTGCGTTTATTAATTACATCCTCTTCACTATACTGTGAATTGAATAATAAAGAGAATAACAAAGTGACGTGCGAATCTTACAAATGATCTACTGTTTGCGAAGGGAGTATAATAATGTAGCAAACATGGAATAATTATTATCGCAGAAAAGTGCAAAACTAATGATGACAGCGAAAGATTTTCCTGATGTTGAATAAGTAAATAATTGTTTTTTTTTGAAAATTATGGAAACAGTAGTATACAATATTATACATATACATTATAAACATGAATATTACAATGTTAATAGTTAACAATTATAGTACAATTATGTATGCGAAGGTCCAATCAAAAATGCACGCTCCTACCATATCTCTTACTAAGAGTTTTTAAAAGTTCTTGTCTTGTCTACCATCCCGCATTCGGACAGCGTGACGGATTATATTATAAGCACGCTCATAATCATAAAAAAACGGAGTCGAAGAAAATACGAAAGAAGGAATGATATCATTATGTCATATTAAACGACGTTATAACTCCAAAGCTCATTTTAAAATTAACCAAGCATACATTGGTAAAACTATTCAAATTGTCAATGTTTGTAAACATCAACCAATTGACATTTCGTTTGTGTGCAGTTGGATCTGTGCCAGTATTCCGTTACGATGTTCCTTTATCTTTCCTCGACTGACAATTTAAAAAATTCACACTTTACCTCTGTTGCGGCCCTCTAGAGACGACAGCTTTTAGTACTGCTTTGATTAAATTTCTTTTTTTTTTGTTACAGGAGCTATATGCGCCGTGGAAGTCCACTTTGAAAACAAGGACAGTGGGTTCTTCCTGAAACACACGGCGCGATGGAACGGTGCCGGTCCTCCACCGGAACCCATGGGCACTGCTTTGCCGGGTGCGCTGCTCTCTCTGGACCGGTTCACGGTGCTGCAGGGATCTGCTCCGGCTTCCGTCCGTGCTACCTATGGACCGTTTTCGACTAAGCAAACAGTGCCCGCTCGATATGCGGTACCCGATCCTTTGGAACCACCCCGAAGGAACGCGACCTTACTTGAACTACAAGACGCCACAGCGCATCGACTAGATGTTTCCGCACATCTTGTCTTCCGGGAACTGCCACGTGATGCACCCGTATTACGTGTACTTTTCCACACGGGCGGCGAAGGTGGTACACGACGAGCTGCTACCCGACCTCGGCGAGTTTGCATAACTCTTCACGCTAGCCTCGGTTCCAAGACTTTGACAGCAACTTGTGGACCAGAGGGTGAAGAAGGGGCCTGTTTGGCTGAGTTGACTGTACCAGCAGCGTGGTGGCCAGCAGATGGGAAAGGCAAACGACCACCTCGTACGATGAAACTGGCTTACAGTGCAGCGGAGGCGAGTAGCGGAGAAACAGGAGAAGGAGCATGCGGCCGTGTTTCGGTTCAACCTGCTTGGCCGCTGGGCACGGTGACACTGGCAGGAGCACGGGCTGGATACAGAGAGTCGAGAGCGGGTGACACAGCCCTCCTTCTACCTCGTGCACCACTCTACCCTCACTCCAGATTACATCTGCCGTTTGTTATTCGTCGCGACAGCAATCATCCAATTGGACATGTGGTCATCAAGTAAGTGCCTTTTGTCATATACAATTTAAGCTAAACCGTGTTTTCTAAATAAGAAATAAAAATAAAGTAAATGGAGTTTACATGTAATTAAGCCAAAACCAGTCATGATAATGCAATGTCTGTGTGTAGTAATCGTTGTTCGTGATGCGATGGCGTTCTAGAGTACTTAACTCTTGAGATATGTCATACCGCTCAAGCACGTGTTAGGCAAATTGCTGTCACTATAGGAGCTCTTCGTGTCGTCGACGTCCTTTGTTATTACCAAACGTACGTAGGTAGATAGATCCTGTTAACTCATAGATATGCAATTTTGTTGGTTATTTGTCCTATTAGTTTTTTAAGCTGTTTCATGATTCTGACACCGTAAAATCTTTTGCGACCCCCTACCGTCTGCTCTTTTTGACTTGTATTTTAGTATAATAAATCCTTATTTATATTTTATAGATAATTAGATATCAGGTAAATACATTATTTTCAGTACTTAACACCGAAGGCATCTTTTTTACTGAGGCTCTGATTCCCCAGAGGTCCGCGACTCATACTTTGACAAACACTGCCTTATCTCAATTTTGTGTAGGATGCCAACACGAACTTACGGCAATTCATTTTCTATTCATATAACATTAATGCAGTTGCAGAAATCTAAAAGTAAATAGTGATTGACACTTGAAAACCACTTCGTAACTTTAACAACCAATGGACTTTAAATGCTGTGAGATGTTCTACAGTTATGGCAAGCTTCAAACTACAGTCGAGACAGACAATCATTTTAATTAATAAAAATATATTTTTAAGCTTCATTCTGTTTTAATGAGGCTTTACGGTACCCACATGGAAGCTTTGTGACCCCCTAGGGGTACGCGGCTCACACTTTGAGAAACACTTCTTTATCTCAATTTTGAATTGGATGCCATTACGAGCTTACGGCAATTCATTTTCTATTCATACAGTCACAGAATTCTAGTAAATAGTGCTTGTCACTTGAAAACCACTTCGTAACTTTAACAACCAGTGGACTGTAAATGCTGTGAGATGTTCTACATTTATGTCAAGCTTCAAACCACAGTCGAGTCTCGAGCATCGGATGTCATCGCCACGAGTGGTCGTTTAAAACTTTCTTGGCCGTATTTTTTGCTAAAATAAAAAAGCAGACAGTTTTGTAAAAACTTTAATCTGTTTACTCTGAAATGTTTGTAAGAAGTTTTACATAAATTCGTTTTGTTTTCGCTTTTAATATAGTAGTTACATAACATTGGAGCTATGTAGGTAACTACATTATATAAAGTTAAAAAAAAATGTGGACTAGCTTTATTGATCCCATTATTAAAAACGAGTGGTACCAAAGGTCGAAATTTCACATGTATGCCTACCAAAAATAATAACATTTCAATCAAAAATTGGATTAATGTTTTTTTATTACCGGGCTTAAATTGGCACGACACTCCTGGATACAGTGTAGTGCACAGAATAATAGCAGTGGAGTGTACAGAATAATAAGTAATAAGTATATGGTGAAATGTGTGATAATTTTGTCATCAGCTCTATTCACCCGTAACGATAGAATATCCCGTTCTATTCTATTCAGCGGTTAGAATTTTCTAAGCGAAGCTACAAGACGAGACCATGTACAGCAGTTTAGGTATAACACTCCTTCATACGTAAGCACCTGCTCCGAATCTTCACTAATGTATCTAAATATCCTCGTGAGTTATGGTGAGTCGTGAGTAAAGTGCCCAACAGTTTTGTATTTAGCGGGACAGATCCAAAAAGTTAATACCTACAATATCCGCAATACAAAATTCATAAAGTTCTAAACCAATTTGGAATTCATTGTGAATCTGCCGTATTCTACAGTTTTTAATAGAACTACCTAAGCATTATTTTTTGTAAAAATACGTTTATGATGTTTTTATTTCCAGTTTACATTTCCATTTTACACCACTCCTTGTATACTTTAGGCACTGTCAACAACGAGTCACTTCAGCATACCTAAACAAAACACTGTCAGAATAGTGAACTTTTTAAAGTCCTCGGAATATCCCACATTGATAATTTGAAAGAATGGCCTTCACTCGAGAACGCTGTACGCTCTCAAATAGAAATTTATAACTGACGGTTAAGCTTCTAAGGCCAGGATTTTATAACATGCAGGCGAAGCAGAGCGATAACCGTACAAAATTCAAGGAAAATTGACAGCAAGACTTTTGTTAGTGGAATATAAAATAGTGAGAGATACAGTGGTTGCACTTTTCTTGGGTACCTGAGTATATTCAGTTTAAAAAAATGTCTAATGACCGCGTAAAAGTGGTTTATTTTTGTCAATTTGAATGTCATTGACAGTACATCCTATTGTATTAATTTTAGCAAATTATTAAAATTATGATTGAATTTGTCTTCCAATTTATAGTATTCGTAACTTATGCTGTAACTGCAAGTATTCCACGGAATAAAAATTATGCGGACATCTTAAAAATTCCATTTTATACCTTGTTATGCCATTAAATAATTAATTACCTATACTTAATAGAAAACCCCCATTTATTACATGATCACACAAAAACAATGAAACCAAATGACCCGTCTGTTTTAGGATTAAGGTGAAATCCGGATTAAGATTGATGAGCGTGTCGGCGGCTAACTCTCGCTGGGCGGTGACGGCGGAGGTAAAGCCCCGGGCCGCCACTGTGACCGCCACCCGCCTGGAACAACCGCTAAGGGATGACGACGGACTTGACACGTAAGTCACTTGTAATAAGCTTAGAGTTTAAACTGATATATCTTGTAGAAGATCCGAATTGGATACATTTAGATCGGATATTTTTAGATCCTTTGAATGGGTGAAACATTCGTTTTTAAATTGGTGTTTCATATTATAGTAGAAGATCCGAATTGGACCTTATCTCATTCGTTTAATGAATGAAAACTAGTTTATATCAAAGTAAACATATTATTACGGACGACAACGGCCTAAGAATTTAAATGTAAATGTTGATTAATGTAACTTGTGTATGTAATTAAGACTATGTAAATAAGACATTTTATTGCAATAGATATAAGTCCTACGTAATAAGAATAGATATGTAAGAGTAGGATAGCAATAGAGTGTAAGCATAGAATTGTAAGAGTAAGACAGGCTATGTTAGAAAGGGACGGCAATAGGACGCGGTTGCTGACTGAGCCTGCGCCTGTTGCGGTACCCAAAATAAGTACTTAAGCTCGCCTTTTTGTATGGAAAAGTGTGTACGCCTCGGAATAAAAACAAGAAGAAAAGAACTGAAGATTCAAGTTGGAGTTTTATTTGAAAACCCATAATCTACATTGGTCCTTCGAGAAGCCGGATTTAAAGAAGACTCAAGATGAATACGCCGATCGCAATGAACACAAGGGGTCGTGTTCGCTCCGAATCGGGGTACAGCGAGTCAGAAGCAGCCCCGGGCGCTAAGGGTGCGCCAGGGCCATCGCTACACCGAATTTATGAAGATTCTCCGCAGTCGCCGTCGACGGTCGCAGGAAATTCCCAAGAAAAAAGGATGGAGCACTCTCCGCCAGAAGGGGCGAGAGAGACAGCACCAGCGACGTCAACGCGGACGTCCGTCATGGGGCCACCTGCACGACCAGCTAGCACGCCACCAAGGCGTGAAACTTCATCGCCGGTGCGGAGACCTACATCGCCGGTGCGGAGACCTACGTCGCCGGCACACACCGCTCGCAGTAACACTTCAAAGCGAAGCATCGACGCACGTATGAAGATGGCACAATACGAAGCGGAGAAAGAACTCGCGGCTATAGAAGAGAAGCGGCTACTTATGAAAGAAAAGCTAATCAAATCGAGATTAGCCGCCGAAATGACTGCAATCGAAGCCGAATCTGAATATGCGGCGAGCTCATGCAACGAAAGGGTACAAGACTGGGTGGATAGAAGCATGGAACAACCAACGGCGACGAAATACAGGGAAGAACCGGAAGAGGTTCGCCCTCCCGTTAGTAAGCAACGGGGGGAGAACGCGAAATTCCAAGGCATTCAACGGCTAGCCGACACCTTAGAAAAACTAGTCGCCTCAAGACCGTTGCCTCGCCAAACAGCGGAACTACCTATATTCACGGGAGCCGTCGCCGAGTGGCTACCGTATAAGGCCGCCATGGAAGATTCTACAAGACTCTTTAAGTTCTCTCCAACGGAAAATCTCCTTCGACTGCGAAACAGCCTGCGAGGGGAAGCGAGAGAAACCGTGCTGTCACAGCTATTCACCGCATCTAACCCAGATATCATCATGCGCACATTAGAGATGAAATATGGAAGACCGGAATTCATAATAGATCGGGGCCATGGAAGAGCTCAAAAAGATCCCGAAATTAGGGAGCGCGAGCACCGATCTGTATGAGTTCGCGGTGAAGATTCAAAATATTGTCTATACGATAAAAAGTATAGATAGAAGAGGCTACCTACGAAACCCGCTACTCGTTCGAGACGTAATGGACAAACTGAGTCCTCATCTCATAAGCAAATGGGCGGAGTACGCAGCCAATAACGAAGCACGCATCATGGAAGATAATGAAATGATAGTACTCTCCGAGTTTTTAATGGCCGAAGCGGACCTTATGATAAGGTACACCCACACAACGAAGCGAAGCGTTCCGGTACCCGTCAGAAGAGAAGTAGCACCAAAGCGGGTTGCTACCAAGGGCGTATACACTGCGGGGGAGAGTCAACCGGAAGAAAGAAAATGCTTCATGTGTCCAACTGGGGGACACTACACTACTGAGTGCGATAAACTCAAAGCACTCGACGTCAACGAGCGATGGAAGTGGGCAAAGGACAACAAGATGTGCTTCAAATGCATGAAAAGGAAGCACAGCAGGTTCACATGCAAAGCCAAGGCCTGCGGAGTCCACGGATGTACCTACCAACATCACGCGCTACTACATAAAGAAAAAGTAACGGAGTCTACGACTACAGTGAGCACTCCGGACGACGGCAGGGAAGACGAAGCAGCCGCGCTAGTAATGAGCGTCACGACAAGGAGGTCGCCTATTACATCAGTACTGCTCAAAACCTGCGAGGTGAAACTCAGCGGTCCACGGGGGGAGGTAAATACGTACGCCCTCCTAGACGAAGGGTCTACTGTGACGCTAATAGACGAAGAATTAGCGAAGCAACTCACTAACGGCGGACCGAATCGACCTCTGAACATAAGGGGTATTAACGATCAGAGAAGGATCGACAGCGAAGCGGTCAAGGTTCGTGTCAAAGGGGTACACGAACAAGAAGCCTACTTAGTGACAGCCCGCACAGTAAAAGGACTACAGCTACATCACCAACGCGTACCGCACAACTTAGAACGGTACAAGCACCTGCGAGTTGTACAAGATAGCATCAGTAAGGGAGAAGCTCGACCTCGCATATTGATAGGTGCCGACAACTGGCATCTAATAATATCGCGACAGCTGCGCGCCGGCAAGAGAAATGAACCCGCCGCGTCGAGAACGAAGTTGGGATGGGTACTGCACGGGTCGGTACCCAGGAAATCGATTTATCAAGACCAGGCGGCCGTACTTCACATCTGCGCGAGCGACGTCCAACTACAGAAGCTCGTCGAGTCACATTTCGACGTGGACTCGCTTGGCGTATCGACTAAAGAAAAAATTAATAAGCATGAGAAGAGAGCCAACGACATTTTCGAAGCGACCGCCACAAGAAAGGACGGCCACTTCGAAGTGGGTCTGCCCTGGAAGATAGATAACCCCACGTTCCCAGATAGCTACGAGTCTGCCCTTAAGAGACTACACACGCTCGAGAAGAGGATGACTAAGGAGCCGGCGTTTAAAAAGGAATACGCGGCTCAGATCGCTAACCTTATACAAAAGGGTTACGCGGTGCAATGCGACGGCAGCGAAAGGGATAGCAACGTAAAATGGTTCCTGCCGCACTTCGCCGTCACCAATCACAACAAGCCGGGAAAAGTTAGAATGGTCTTCGACGCGGCGGCTAAGGTGAAGGGAGTCTGTCTCAATGACTTCCTACTAGAAGGACCCGACCTACTAGCTTCACTCACAAGAATATTGTTCGGGTTCAGAGAAAAGAGAATCGCCGTCACAGCGGACATCGAAGAAATGTTCCTTAGGGTTAAAATCAGACCCGAGGACCAACCGGCACAGATGTTTTTATGGAGGGACAAGCCTACGGACCCTCCGAGAAGATTTAAAATGGTCTCCATGATATTCGGAGCCAGCAGTTCGCCATACCTCGCTCACAGCGTAAGAAACCGCAACGCCGTCGACTATGAAAGTAAATACCCAGAGGCGGCCACGGCGGTCAAGGAGCGACACTACATGGACGATTACCTAGACAGTTTCCCATCTGAAGAGGAGGCTATTAAAATGGTGAACGAAGTTACCTACATCCATCAACAAGCGGACTTCAACTTAAGAAGATGGAACTCAAATAGCAAGAGAGTTTTAGCTAGCATACCCGAAGATAAGAAGTCTGAAAGCGCGAATGTAAAGTTAGCAGCACACCAGAAGGAAAAGACATTGGGGCTGCGCTGGGACCCGAGCTCCGACACCCTCACCTTCAACACTGACATCAAGAGGGTTCCCGATGAGGTCAGACTGCGGTTGAGAGCACCGACTAAACGCGAAACCCTAAGCGCGGTTATGTCGGTGTACGACCCACTGGGGCTTATCAGTCAATATACGATCGTCGGCAAGATGATATTACAACGCTTGTGGCTCAAGAAGGTTGATTGGGACCAGGAATTGCCATCTGAAGACGCTAACCTATTCGACGAGTGGATAAGGCGACTCCCAGATGTCTCAGCACTAGCAATACCGCGGTGCTATAGCTACAACGTAACGCCGGAAACTCACATCGAGTTACACGTGTTTGTCGACGCAAGCGAGCAAGCCTACGCTACGGTGGCCTACTGGAGGATCGCACACGGCGATCACATAGAAACAATACAAGTAATGGCCAAGGCGAAGGTGGCTCCACTGAAGTTACTAACCATTCCGAGACTGGAGCTCCAAGCTGCGTTAATCGGGGCACGAATGGCTAACACTATAGTCAGGGAGCACAGCTGTTGGAAACCCAAACGAGTCATATACTGGAGTGACTCCCGCACCGTCCTTCAGTGGATAAGAAACGAGACGAAAAAATACACGCCGTTCGTCTCACATCGCCTAGCTGAGATCGCCGAGCTCACACATACAGAGGATTGGCGATGGGTGCCTACAACACTCAACGTAGCCGACGATGCGACCAGGCTTCAAACCGACGGGATCGACAGCCGGGACCGGTGGTTCACGGGACCGCAATTCCTACGAGCCACAGAAGAGCACTGGCCTACGGAGAACGGGGAAGGTGAAGAGACCGGGGAGACGTGTTACACCGTCTCAGAAGAGGACTCGGACCGCAACGACTCATTACCCGACATTAGAAGGTTCTCCAGTTACCTGAAGCTTATAAGGGCGACGGCACTTACTCAGCTATTCGTCGAGAAGCTTCGATCTAGAGACAAGACTCTACACTTAGAAGTGTCACACTTAGAAGCGGCCAAACGACGGTGGTTTCAACGCGCGCAGCGGGACTCCTTCAGCGAAGACTTAGCGCGGTTAAGTCACAACCAGCCGCTACAACGACACAGCAAATTTAAAAGGCTCGACGCAGTATTGAACGACGGGCTAATAACCGCAAGAGGCCGTATAGGTGCGCTCTATTCTACAACGCACTCTAATGAGCCGGTAATACTCGACGGGCAGCATCCCTTTACTCACCTGCTTGTCGAGCATTATCATCGCCGGGCGGGACACGCGAATAACGAACGAGTCGTCAACGAGCTCCGTCAACGATTCATCATACTGCGCTTGAGGCCTACAGTCAAGAAAGTAGCACGAGCGTGTCAATACTGTCGCGTGTACAAGGCGACTCCGACGACACCACCGAAAGGAGACCTACCTAAAGTGAGGTTGGACTCGGGGCACCGCGCCTTCACCTATTGTGGCGTGGACTATTTCGGGCCCCTAACGGTGACTATCGGACGAAGACACGAAAAGAGGTGGTGTGCACTATTTACCTGTCTCACCACAAGGGCCATTCATTTAGAGATCGTCCAGTCGCTCTCTACGGACTCAGCTGTTATGGCGCTGCGAAGGATGGCCGCCAGAAGGGGTTGGCCGCGCGTCATATACTCCGACAACGCCACTAACTTTAGAGGGGCCGACGTCGAACTGAGAAATACATACGGAGCATGGATCGCAGCACTACGGGACTACGGTCTGCAGTACAACACCGACTGGCGTTTCATACCGCCGGGGGCGCCACACATGGGAGGAGCCTGGGAGCGCTTAGTGCGTTCAGTAAAAACCGCACTAAGCACCACGCTCAAAGAAAAGTCGCCAAAAGAAGAGGTACTGCAGACGTTAATCACCGAGGCCGAGTACAGCGTGAACGCGCGACCGCTCACGCACGTCTCCGTGGACCCCGAGGACGAGGAAGCACTAACGCCGAATCACTTCCTCATCGGCTCATCGACGGGGCTACCGCGGACGGGGCCATGCACCGAGGCGGACCGCAGCACGTGGAGAAGGGCGCAGGCACTGGCGGACCAGTTCTGGCAGCGATGGCTGCGAGAGTACCTGCCTACGCTCATTCCGCGGGGGCCGTCCAACGCACAGGCGTCACAACTGCGGGAAGGCGATCTCGTAATTGTGGTCGACTACGCCTTACCCCGCAATACCTGGCCGAGAGGAGTCGTCGAGCGAGTTCACCCGGGACCTGATGGCATCGTCCGGTCTGCAGACGTCCGCACAAAGGGAGGTGTGTTCCAGAGGCCAGCGACGAAGCTTGCCGTCCTTCAGATGGAGGAGGCTTCGAAGAATCTACGCCGGGGGGAGAATATTACGGACGACAACGGCCTAAGAATTTAAGTGTAAATGTTGATTAATGTAACTTGTGTATGTAATTAAGACTATGTAAATAAGACATTTTATTGCAATAGATATAAGTCCTACGTAATAAGAATAGATATGTAAGAGTAGGATAGCAATAGAGTGTAAGCATAGAATTGTAAGAGTAAGACAGGCTATGTTAGAAAGGGACGGCAATAGGACGCGGTTGCTGACTGAGCCTGCGCCTGTTGCGGTACCCAAAATAAGTACTTAAGCTCGCCTTTTTGTATGGAAAAGTGTGTACGCCTCGGAATAAAAACAAGAAGAAAAGAACTGAAGATTCAAGTTGGAGTTTTATTTGAAAACCCATAATCTACACATATTAAAGATATATCGCAAGTGGGTTGGCTAAAAAAACCTGGCTAGATCATGATTACTATGAATGTACATATATAAGTAATTTCATAAAAAATGTTTTTTTTTTACTTTGTGTTAAATCATTGCTTCCCTGAGTTTGAACCTTATGAGATACTCTATCAGATTGTAATTAAGGATTGGTTATTTTTTCCTAAAATGCCTCTTTTATTAAAAACGAAAATTCAATCAAATATTTTAAAAATTAAACAGATGTCATTCAAAACGGATGATTCGTCCCTAATTCAGATGGCAAACTATTGAAGCAACGATTTCAAAGTCTTGAACTATAGGAGTGCTATTCTATAAGATTTTATAATCTCGAAAGCGCCGCAGTTAAATATCAAATTCGTATTCTTTAAAAGCTTATAGTCTACCAGTAGCGCTTCGAGTTGAGAGATGATATGAACTGTCGTTGTGAGGAATTCAGTTTGCAGTTGCACGTGTATGTATCCATTCCGTAAGAGGATTACCGTCATGTACGTCGAGTTTCATTGTTTGCGAAACATAAACTCACCTGTCATTTCAGTCTTGGAGTATTCTAAATTGAAATCGGGACTCGAATTAGTGTTTGTGTTACAGAATAGCACTTTTTGCAGAGTCATAAATCATATTAATGACCGTTAGTAATACCTAATATATACCAATTATTGCCTACTAAAATATTGCTTAAAATTTATTATATTATTACTAACGGGCTAAAGAGATATTAAACAACAAACTTATTATTCTTCTTTCTTTCTTTATTATCTTTTGCTTTATCTCTAGCTCTCTATTTCTAATTCTTAACTTTCGTTGTGCAGGGGGAAATAATTCCCTATATATCTTCATAATCACACACAGGTACATCGTGTTACTGTGGAAAAACCAGTTCAAATAACATTTTAAATACAAATTATATTTATTTTAGTTAGAAAATATCCCATCCCCTTTACCCATTTTTATAAAATTCAAGAAACAATGAACTAAATATACATCGCCTTTAGTTTTTGTGCCCTTCGGTCCAAAAATTTATTGAGTATATAATTTAATAGTTAACCCATTAAGTGGACTAATTCCACTTTACGAAACGTCCGGGATTATGGGATACGGACGTCCCAGTTCTGTGGGATGCGTGACAACCCTACTTGTGAGAATTTATTGCTTTGATAGTGTGATCCCTACGCCGGAGCTATTCACGTTCCTAGCTCGCAAATCGACTAAGACGTGTTCTTCAAATACAGAGCACAGATTAATCAGCCTAGTTCCTACTGAGCTTGGTATGCAAAATGAAAAGAATCTTTCCTTCGATCGTTCTGTTATTATTGAGGATCGTGATGTCTCTCCTCAATCCACATTCGGTATATTATTGTGGTATATCGGTATATACCACAGTCGGTAGGTAAATGTAAAGGCTGGTTAATGTTAATTGCTGGAATACCTAATCCGACCATATTTTAGAACTTCGCTTCCTGCGTCTGTTGCCTTCTTAAAATCTTTAGAATTTCTCAAATTATATCTACACCAAATTTATATTTGTAAAATGAAATTATTTAATTCCTGTTCAAGTTCTGTAAACTACAGTTATATTGTCTGATCCGACCGACTTTTCGGACTCTACCCCTAAGCTTAAAATTATTTCTCAAATCATAACTCCAGCTAAATTTGTAACTGTTGTAACGAAATTAATTAATTTCTGCACAAGTTCCGTGAACAGTTAAGTATTGAGTAAGAATTTCCTGAACTATTCGCAGTTAGTGCCGACCTATTCCTATTCTCCGCAAGTGGGTCAGCCGACTTAGCAAACGGCGCACAGTTCAAGTGTCGAATGCTTAACCACGTTTCTAGTTTCTACATTTGAGCCAATGTATGTAAAGCGAGACAATTTTGACCATGTCCAAATTCCATTACGCTTTCTACAGTCACTGCCTTTAATTGGATTCCCTGTGTGAATGTTACGGATTCATATAAAGATGAATACACAAACACTCAGATCCTGAATGGTTATATAAATTCATCGGCTATGCGGAATTGCTACCCAGAACCCTGTGACTCTTAGAACTGTATGGTGAATGGCCATCACACGGGTCGTCGAAAAGAAACTTGTTATCTTTACATTTCTTTATGTTCGTAGTTGTTATTTGTTCTGTTTGTGACCTTGTTTGTTACAAGAATTTTTACGACTTGCGCATAAAATCTTAGGCTCTAAATAAAGCATTTCAGTTTACAAATAATTTTAAGCTACACAAACATGAAGGGTATTTGAAGCAACGACCTTAATCGATTTGAATTCATAATGTTATTAATCAGCAAATTAACCACTGTTCTAATAATATTCTCGCTGAATTTAAAATAAGCAATTTTGTAGCGTTCATAAAACCATAAGGATCGAAATATTTCCATTCAGTCGATTTAATCTGTCATAAAAATCTCTTCTAGATTGAATTTTCTACAATGCTCTCGCAATTATGGGCAAACTCCCTGGGCAACTGAATTGAAAATTAAAACGAAGTTTGCTAGAAAATGAACATAAAAGACTTTTCCAATGTATGCGCAAAGTATTTCTCTTCTTTTATATTAAGCGAATATGCACGAGTATGAGGAGGACATAAAAGAGCCAGAAATTAAACCTGTATAAGTCGCATCCCCTATATGCTTTTACTGTGTTACATACAGTTTTTTTTCTTGTAATTATTTGTGTAATTATGTGTGTAAGGAGTGTGAATTATTTGTCTATTGTTGTCAGTGTAAAAAATATCCTTGTTTTGTAAACCGACTATATTAGAGTAGAATTTAATTGTCTCATTACTTCGTCTGTCAAAGATTTTTCTAGAATTTACGTACCTACTTAGTTTTTGTTCATAGATCTATTTTTTTTTTTACAATACAGTGATGTGGAAGAAAGTACTGGTGCCGGAGGACCAGGTTGGGAAGAAATCCTCACTTGGTTAGTGGAAGTGGGAGCGGAGAGCGAAGGTGACGCGGAAGGGTCTGAAGGCGAATCAGGGCGTGGAACTTCACGCATCAGCTGGTCTGCCAAAGTTTCTTCCTCACCAACTGCGACGGCCACCACTGAAGAAACTCCTCACGAACATAGAGTCAATACACGACTCGATATTGAAAAGGACGATATACAAGCTGTACTGCCCATTTCTAAGGTAATTTCAAAATTCATATTTATAGACATTACGAATTTAACAAATATCTATTCGGGGCATACGCTCTTGCAAAGTTTTTCGAGTTTAACGCAGTTATCATAAATTTCTATTTTCAGGATAAAAAGTAGCCTTTGTAAGCCAATCTCTGTAAATTGCCTATACGTAAAATTCGCGTTAAAATTGGCTCATGTTTTTTAGATAGATATATTATTGTTATAAAGTATGGAAACTGGTTTCAGGCATAGATGAATAATCATACTATAATTCTACGAAACATGAGCATAAAAATGCAAGTTTAAGTAAAAAATTACAAGCAAAAATATCCTGTAATAATACTGTTTATAAGAATGTTGGATATTAATAACTAAAATTTACAGTACCTAATTATTGTTGTTTATTGAAACTTAAGATTTATCTATATTAAAACTTAATTTAGTTAATTAGATATAATTTTCCGTCGTAAAACTGAACGTTATTTTCGAAACACTTAATGATTTTTACAGTCTATAAACATCAAATTATCCGAGTAATTTAATCATATTTTTATAGAAACTTCTATTATGGTAAAGGTAATATTCTTAGTAAATTATTGTTGGAAGGAGCTCCTTTTATTGCCATAACGGTATCTTTATCGAATTTCGGGGAAATTTATCGGAGTGAAGCTAGGGGACTACAAATTAGCGAGTAAAAGGACAATTAGTGGAACAAAATGCCGTCCTTATTTCATTCTTTGATTTTATTAGGATCGAATAGTTGTCTTTTGACATCCTTCTTATTCCTCGAATTCTCAGCTTCCATAAAAGTACTTTTATTCTTCTATTATCATCGTTACCTACTAACTCCTGTTAAGTCCTGATATTAATGATTCAATCTATACAATGTTTTAAAAGATCTAACTTTAAGAATTTGTAATAGACACAAATTGTCAAATTTCGATTCTTGGTAGGCAATGCCTAGTTGGAAAGATTGAATTAACAGTAGGTAAATATAAACATAGTGGACAAACATACAGGTTTGTGGGAGAAACGACACGTCTGAGAGGCACAAAGGTTTGTACTGAGAGGTCTGAAAAAAGTTACCAAAGGCATGTGAAGTCTACCAATCCGTACTAAGTCAATTCGGTAGTTTATAGCTTAAAACCACAGCTTTAAACCTTGATACTCTAAGATTACCACCGTGCCCAGAAGTGGGGCAGTAATGAGTGGACGACGATAGTAGACAAGTGACATTCGTTATTTAGGCAATAAAAAAACTATTTTAAATTATATTAAACGTGACCCGGCTCGTCCACTCTCTATACTCCACTCTTTAATTAATAAACCAACAAATGCACTATAGTTTATCTGACGTAATTGCCGAACCATTAACCGAAGCGCTCCGGAACCAACGCCTCTTCATATTAATTGATGGATGAGCTGTACTGAGATAAACTTCTTATAACACGTCGAAATACTCGATAGTTAAATGCTATTAAGTGAAACTAACGGTCGTTTTAGTTATCCCTGTTTAAACGGTCAACTTGTGCGGCCAACACTACAGCAAACTAATGAAGTGACAAAGTGCTTGAGAACATTTTATCTGGCGATATTGCAAAGCCATTAGACGTGGGCCTCAGAGTAATTATAAAGTAGAGCATGCCTACTCAAGTAAGAACAGTTGGCACAGGTTAGAACAGCATCAGTATGCGCGATATTGAGTGAACAGTCTTATATTTTGAAAGAGCCCGGTGGTTCGACTCCGGGGGCACCACAGCCACACCTATTTCTGTCTGATAAGAGCTTGATCGAGTACTGCTGTCTTCTGGTTTAAAAGGTGTGGTATGAGAGACATACTTTTCGGAGTAATTCCAACTTAGTTCTCAGGGCTAGCTGCGCATCTGCGACCGACCACAGATCGGGAACTAATCTACAGGTCTTCAAGTCGGTCAGGTCGGTATCTAATCTTATCTGCGGTGGATTACAGATGAAAATTGTGTTTAAAACTGGTAGTATAACAATTGCATTCTACAATTAAGCTAGTTTTAAACACCTTTAGCACATCTGCCTACGATTCGTACCATTGCGTTAGCACGGTCGGACTCTATACTAATTATTACTCTGTGTCGTGGGCGCCCGATCGGGACCCAAGGCCGACGCTCTTCATATCTGCCGATATACATTGTGCCTATTGAGCTGGATTCCATTCGAAGTAACCCACCAATTGTATTGCGACCTCGGCGGTTCAGGCAATTGATAACGCTCCGACTAACGGTATAGTTGTCGTTGCTCCTATTAATATAGATGAAAGTGTATAGGGTCATGATAATTTAGGTAACTGTCATAAGCATTAGGTAGTTGAAGGTCGTGATAGTTTAGGTAAGAGTCATAAATATTTAAGTAGATGAAAGTGTGGGCTCGTGATAGTTTAGGCAACTGTCGTAATTTTAGTTTGTTTTCTTTTTTATAATTTTATCCACCATGTAAAGTAAAACGCTATAAGAATGGGTCAAGGAGCCCATTTGTGGGACAATAATGGGTGGAGAGTTGCAAATATATCTGTGCCTACGTAATACGTATGTAGGCAAAGGTCGGTGTCGGTAAGGCGATTGGAGTGCCTTTTCAATAATCGATCCACTGGAAACTGCCTGAATGTCTAATAGTTTATTAAAACAATTGGTGAACTAATTGGAGTGATTGGGGAATGGTTGTTTGATTGCACAATCAATTACGGTCGTTTGGTAAGCAGGTGAGGTGCATAGAACTTTGATGTATTGATATAATGTGAGTATGCAATAAATAGGTGTAATTTATGTAAATGTAAGGGCTAATTTTAGACGGTTTAGTTATTTATACGGTGTTGAATTATGTGCTTACTAATATCCTCTGAATTTTCTCTTTCTCCCCACATCATATTTAGCTGAATATGTTTATTTATAATATGTATCTACATTTGTACCGTACATAACTAGTTTTTATGAAATACTTACATATTATGTATCCATTTATTTTTATTTTAACCGATAAATTTCCATTTAAGCTACCATTGTGTAGGTAGATTGTGTAAAAAGTAAAAAATAATTAAAATAAATGTTGGTTTAGTACATAGTTCTGAAGTCGGTGCCCAATATATTTCGTTGGATAACGGCTTAAGGGATATACACCATATTTTCATTTTACATAAAGTAATTATAAAAAATACTTAAAGAAAATATAACCTACGAAACTTAGTTTATAAATACAGCATAAGTACGCCGGTTTATTAACACTGCTAGTTTTCTACTTGTTTTCATAGGAAGGTGTTTTTCATTCACCTTGACGTATAATCTGATAATGATACCGTATAATATGCCTGGTTACTTCTACGTTCGCTTTGACACGCTTTACTGGGCCCGTCTGAGCAATAAGGCTGACAGAAAAATAATAATGATATCCAACAATAATAACCCTTCGTGTATTAAATTAAGTAAAACGGCGCCAATGTCATATGTCAAATAATTTTAAATTCGCTGTCACCGTACTCACATACAATTTTATTGTTAACTGTTATAGGGATTTACACCTACTTGTTGTTATGTTTTATCGACTTGGTGTTAAGAGCTCACCACTGCTCATGGACAACTAACACCATGATCCACAGGAACTCCACCTGACGCTGATCACAAATCAATTATTATATCCGATAACTGCGTTGGAATATGTCATATGCACTTAAGTTTATGCGTACCACACTATTTAAACCAGAACACAAATAAACATACATTGCTGATTTACAAAACTGCGTTACATAGACTACTTACTACGACTACCGATTTGCAGGAAAAGGTGTAGTGTTTGAGTCGCAGTTAAACCTACAGCAGCTTTTAGCTATTCCAAACAAATACATTGTTTCTTGCTCCAGAATTGGGAAGTCCTGAACACGGCGGTGCTGACTGGGCGCCAGGTGTCCCAGGCGATGAAAGTGCTGATAGTCTCGCAGGCGGGACAAGTCGCTGACGTCACGCTCCAGAGCTCCTGCCACTCGGAAGACGAAAGTGTGCTTAAGGTAACACAAAGGAATTTTGTAAAGCGGTTTTGGAAATTGAAGATTTCAATAGCTCTCCACTTTTCTCGAACGCCTGATAAACGTTCAAAGATTTAAATCTGTGGTTCAAGGTTAGTCAAGTAAGTGGTTTACCGCTTAGGTATACATAAGATGGCATATTTAAGTAGAATCGCAATTTAATTAAGCTTAAGGTGAAATACAAAAAACAAACTTGTTAAAAACGTAAACATTTTGTCCTTTTTTATTTTATTTATTTATTTATTGTATCGCACAGAGACAAAGTTAGGGTACAATAGGGCAAACTAAATGCCTGATGGCATCCTCTACCAGTCAACCCTGAAAACTCGAACTGAGTTAAGCTTCCATATGCATACATATATTAAGCATTACAATGCAAAACGATCAAAAATACCTACATCCTGTACCAAGTTAATGGCAAGATTTATGATACATTAAACTATAATAATACTCATCCCTAAACCATTACGTCATCATTCATTATTAATGAATAGCGAACCCGTTTGAAAAATCTATCTCGGTGCGCATCTACCACCCCCACAATGACAATATTTATGGCTTCCCTGCCTACGCTATAGTGCTGTACTTAGGGAAATTAGCCTGTTGCATCAGGCTATCGAGACTGGCTAAAGTACCGCTTGATAAGTACTTTTAGGTCATTATAAACTACAGCTTGAGATTGCCAAAAAGTACGACATTACAGTTTATTTATAGCAGAATGAACTTTATATTGAACTTACACCCCGTGCTCTATTTTTCAATATTTACGGGAAATTTATAATCGGGTGTTTATATTGCTTGTTGTAATTAACATTAAATAAAATTCCCGTTGAAAACGTTCAAGCCGTCTCTAAGAGCAGACGAAGTTGGAAAAAGCAAAATGAAATAACTATTTAACAAAATGAAATAACAAAATGAAACAATGGCGACCTTATGATCGTAATAATATGAGCTTTGGAAATTTCAATTTTTGGAAACCACAGACAAATTGCTTTAGACACCGTATTAAATGTATGGTGAACTTAGTAATTAATACATCAAATTCTACAGTACCCTTAACAGGAGTTTTTACGTTTCGACAAATATGACTGTTTTGGTATTTGTTTACGTATTTGCCCATACAAATTCCAATCAGCGCCCCTAGCGGATTGTGTCAGAACTAGGAAATCGTATTGGCCAAACAGCCAAAAAACCAAAACAGTCATATTTGTAAAAACTCCTGGTAAGGGTAGAGAGAAAGTATTTAATGTGTTAATTACTACACATCTGTTTGAGGGTATGGCAGTTTTTACAATCCATATAAACAAACCACCAAAAACTTCAACAAAATCAACATAATTGTGTTCATTCAGCTACAACCCTTATAGGTACATATGTATATTCCTTTGTAGCCCTCTCAAGGGCTTACCTGGTCCTTACATTTTGAATGAGATACTCCAAGTTCGGGATGAGGACGCAAGATTACGTCCCGAAAAAACGGAAATGCCCAAGAGGGACGCTATAGTAAAGTTGTGGGTTTTCCATTACGGACAGACTTTGTTTAGTAATTACTAATTAAAGGAGTTTACATAAAAAATAAAGACACTTGAGCATAATTAGGGCTCCTGGCTAATTAATGAACATTAGTAGAGTCAATTAAGAAAATCTACGCAAAAATTACGACATGGCATAGATTTCTATCAAAATATTTTATTAAATTCCTAGGATTTCTCAAACGATTAAGCTAGCCACTTAGGCAGCTATACCCCGATGTACCAAACGTTAGGTCTTGAGAGATAATAATAAATTAGGAGTTCCCATTTCGGAACATGTTCTTAGGTTAGGTAATCCTTGTCATTATGAAAGGAGAGTCGTACTTTTTATTTTTGTTGACGAGGGGGAAACCTTCAAAAAGTACCCGACGCTGTGGGAGCGACGACGGGTTATGTTGAACTTTTACCGCATTAAAACTCCCCGGTGACCGTCCTCAGCGCTGCATAGAGGACTCCGGGATCTCAAAAGGAACGCAACCGGAGTCCTCTTGGCGCGTGGCCCCGTCTGGCTCCGTCCAGATGATTATGAAGCTCGCCACTCCGTGTGGAGCCTACGACGGTATGAGGTCACACATACCATCGTTCTCCCCGGGGTCGCTAGCCAGGCGGTTAGAGCTCCCACTCTTGCCGCACGCAACCCCGAAAGCCCCCTTTTAGTCGCCTCTTACGACAGGCAGAGGATACCGTAGTCCTATTCTGATCCCGGAACTACAGGGACAGGGTAGAGTCGTACCTAGGAGTGTTACTAATGTTGAACGATGAACGTAATATTCCCAATACACACTATAATGTAACGTGTGACCTAACATGAATTTCTGTTTAGGTATCGTCGTCATGCAGTTCGGTGTACGTGGACGGATCCGAGATCCGCGGCTCGTCGAATGCCTCTGTCATCGTCAAGTACGGCACATACACCGGCCTCGCACGTTTCACCGTGTGGATGCCGGAGTACCCACTCGAAATCGATGTCGATGACAGCCGCCTCTCGCAGATCAAAGGTAAATAACGTACTTTCGATTCATAGCCTATACATTACAAAACGACATAACATACTCGTATGTGTGATCCGAAAAGTTTATCAGTGGCCAATCACGGATCATCAATTTTCAAAAAAATATTTGCAAACAGCAAGGAGCTTAGAAGAAATTGTATAGGTTAATATGCGAGGCACGAATGATGAGGAATGAGAATTCTGTATGAGTCTGTAGTCTATGAGATTAATTTAAGGGATTAGTAACTTGAAGACATTGCTTAATTGAATGACGAGGAATTGTGCCACCACATTAATTAATAGATAATGAAGTACAGTTAATATGGAATGTATGTTAACATTAAATTCTTTCTATCAATTCATTTACAGGTTGGAAAGTATCTGATGAAGCCAGTGTGAAGGATAGGCTGAAGCGGTCTTTATCTTCACGCGGCTGGGGAGGCAGTCGACCAGAAGCTCCGAATTCCTTGACGGAACAACGTTCATGTCGCCTCCGATACCAACAAAGCAATGTTGAGGTTTGTATATCTTGTTTATTGCTAAAACAACTGTTAGGTAATAGCAAAGTAAATTGAGAATGATAATGGGTTCCATAAAATTTAAATTTATTTATTTTGTAATTAATCTACCACGAACATTTTTATTTTTTTAATTAGCAGGTGTAACAGTAATCAATTTAAAAATTCAAATTCTTTGAGTAAGCCTTGCTAAAATACTTATAAACTGGATTTAATTCTTAAATTAGATAGTAGAAAAGATAATCTTTAAACAGTTAAAACAAGCTTTAATCAAATTTGAATTAGAACTATCTCGACCAATCCAGCCTTCGAATAAATAAGTGCATTAAAATTGCATCATTCATTTGGGATACAGACACAAAGCCAGAAACAATTCAGAGCAAAGAAATTAAGCTTATTTTGAATCATTTTAAGCTGAGATTAATATTTTTATGTGAAAATCGTTGTCTTTTACCAGGTGTACGCTCGCTTCCTGGCCAAGGACCATGATTCAGGGCGCGTGTCGTACTTCGTGTCCCGACGAACGTGGCTCAAAGTGACTGAGCTGGTGCTGTTCTTGATGCGTGTGTCCGACCCACGTATAGCGTCGCTGCGGGACCGCGTGCTGCAAGGCCGAAGTACTGGCCGCACTGAGGTGCAAGTACTGTCGCCAATTACAGGTATGTCTGCCTGTCAGGAAAAATATCTATGAAACGATAGGCTTCGAGTGACACGCATGCGGATCATAATCGCACACGCGCATACACCCGCGTGATAGGAAAATGCCTTTAAATAGGTTTGCGAGATGGCGTGCTGCATGGCAGTACTATCAGTAAGGTACGTAACGTAGCACGAAGGCGCAGACTGTCGCATAATACCGGTTATAGTAGATTTATATTAAGCGGAAACACACTGTATAGTCATTAGTCCGCGTCTCGTATTTCGTGTCCCGACGAACTTGGCTCAAAGTGACCGAACTCGTGCTGTTCCTGATGCGTGTGTCCGACCCACGTATAGCGTCGCTGCGGGACCGCGTGCTGCAAGGGCGCAGTACTGGCCGCACTGAGGTGCAAGTGCTGTCGCCTATTACAGGTATGTGGTCTGACAGAAAAAGTATTTATGAAACGATATGGATCAAGTGACATGCATGCGGATCAGATCCACACGCGGGCGTGTTTATGATCCGCGTGATAGGAAAATACTTTTACATAGTGTTGCGAGTTTGCTTTCTACAAAATAGTACTGTGGCACTAGGAAGCAAAAGGTGTCGAATGTTAGAGGTTATGGTCGTGACACACACACTGTGTATAATGATGGAACTTTTTCAGTTCTTGATGTGTGTTCTTTATGCGTGTCCGAGGTACATTTTGAATTTTACATTTAGGTTTGAGGTTCACCTTACGCAAAATTTATGCACAAAGACACGACGCATTGGATTGAAAAATACTAAATAGCCCTATCTGATTGATATCAGATGATTCAGCACCTAACCGACACTCGTATAAGTTTCATTGAACTGGAAAAGTTAAAGTTCGATGAAGCTTTACACTTATACTACGTCGTAATATGTTAGCTCGTAATAGGTAGGTACTGTTTCAAATACTAAGTAGTAAACTCTTACCATAATATATGCATTTCTTTCAAAGGTCGTGTAATTGGTCTTCGTGAGGTTCGTGTAGTTAACGACAAAGTGTCCATCTCTCGGCTGCTGGTGCGAGTCATATCTGGTCTCCAGCTGAACATTTCTCCTGACAACGCTATCGAAAACGGATACGTATCAGAAACGACTGTTACGAGACGTCTCACTGCCCAATATCAGGTGAGTTCACTGAATATCTATTACAACTTACGTAATACTCATTTATGAACCAAATTGGGAACTTAATTAAAAATCTTGGTATTTACCTAAAGTTTCATTATGGGCCTTAACAAAAACATAATGAAGTTTTCATTAGTCTGTAGATATAAGGAAATCTGATAAGTTCCTTAATTATTTTTTTCTCTTGTTTACGAAGATTTTAACAAATATTTGACGTTATTTTATAATTTCAGGAGGGACTGTTAGACATAGATATTGAATTCTCTGATGGCAGCCACACTGCTCTTCGCGATGTGGCGGTGTCTGATTATTACTTGCTTGTCGAGAGCCTGGATTCTGAAGTGGTGGCGTTTGCTCCCATGTTGGCATCTCGCCACCCTCGAGTCATTGCAGTTGGTGAAGGTAAATATACAGTTTTCTTGATTATAACACCTTTAAGTCAATCAATCGAAAGGTGAACTTTTCGTTTACCGACTTTGACTGTGTTCTTCTTTGAAAGATTTAGTAAGGCACAGTAACAAATTTGGATTTAAAACCTATTTATCTTATTGCAATCGAGAAGCAGTAACTACTGGATTAAGTACAACATACTCGTTAACTACGCCATAATCAACAGCTGGACATAAAAAGACAATTTAGTCAGCTAACAACATTATTATTTTACTTTTACAGGCAGCGGAGAGTTACTGCGCGTGACACTATTAACACCAGAGCAATGTCGGACCGGTCCTTTACGACGAGTGGCTCTACCCGGGAAAGGTGACACCAAGACCCCAGCGAACATCAAGAACATACCCGGAGCGTTGGCCACCGCAGCCGCTAGTGTCGATGTCGACTTTAGCGGTAGTGACGCCCCCCAGCGACCGGATACGCCGCAGAATGACGATATCATGGCTAGAGGTGGCATCAGGACTGCGTTGGCTGATCTTAGCGATGTCATCAATAAAGGTAACTTCGTTTGATTTACTTACTTATTGTATGGAAGGACGATTCAATCTAAAGTAATATTAAGCAAATACCACATAGAACAACAGTCCCATCCTTATGAGCTCTTCAAACTGAAGCAAGAGCTACACTGTTGCTATAAGTTAGTCAGAAATAGGAGTGACAGTGATAAATTTGCGAATACAAGGAGTTGTATGGTTTGTTTAAATACATAAAACTATTACTTACACCTTCACTAAATAGGGTAAAATATTTCAGAAATTGAATTGAATTTTAGGTGTTTTGTAATTTTCAATTATAAATTACATAGTCCTAAGTCAGACACTATCCCTCGTAGATGTTTCAAAAAGAGGCTACTTTGTTCCTGATGAATTGCTTTGTTGACGCTGAATCTTGTTCCTTCTTGCAGGATTTTCCCCGTTCAAAGACGAAAACAACCACGAGCCGACGGTACAAGCCCAGCAATACGGCTCTATATTCCGCGGCAACACTGCCGTGCACCCGCGACATCCACCGCCACGTATGACGCCTGTTGAAATTGGTATGTCTGTTTTTTTTATTAAGCTATTGCATAGGTTCTATCGCGGGCCTTGAGCGTGGAGACCAAATCCAGAAATTCCGTAACGAAAAAACCTAACACCCCCCACTCCGACCGGCACAGCGGTGATACTTTTTAGTAGCGATCTGTGCGCCCCGGGGCGCACACGCCAGTTGACGGGTTAATGACTTTTTGCATTCTGCATAAATAAAATAAATATATAATTGTAATTGCATAAGTTGATAAAAAATGCTATGCAATAGCTTTACCGCGGCAGTGTCCGAGTGCCACACGTATTTTTTTATTTTTAGTTTTATAAATAATAGGCTGCACCGATTTGTCTATCTAATGAGATTATTTATTTATTATATTGGAGTTTTGGTGTTATTCTTACTGGATTAATCCTAACTAACTCTAGTATTGTTGTATTTTACAGTAATAATTACAGTTAATATTTTTTTATTACAATTTATCAATTTACAATAGAACATAGTAAAAATATTAACAGTGTGTGTGTATTAATGTGTTCAGATTGCATAGTAGGTACATACTACATACATTATATTTTCAGACTTTGGTCCCGAAGTAAAAAATATTACTCGTTTTTCATAAAATACTCGTAACACATATTTTTTTCTTTCACAGGAATGTACGTCCTCCTCGGTGCATTTTGCCTTGCTATAGTGGTAAGTACAACACCATTTGTCTTCTATTATTGTCCTAATATATATTTTTTATAATATGTTGCTATCCATGGACACCTGTAACTAACCCCAAGATAGAATTTAATATTCCGATCTGAGGTCTGTCACGGATGTGCCCCATATCACTGAGGACTGCTGCTAAAAGACTAAAATGCCTCGGAATAGTATGTTTCGCTTGCCACACACTTCAAACAAGAACACAGCAGCGTTTATATTGCTGTTATTAGGCAGAAAAAGGTGTGGTGGAGGTAACACAGGAGTCGAACCATAAAGGGTTCTACAAGTGGCAGCCCTATCAAAAATTTTAAGTGGTGCGACATCTTACGGTGGCGAGATATTTTTTAAGCTCGCAGCCTCTTGGATCCTACTGTTATGCCATTGGATATGTAATATGTTTAATTAACAACCTACCCGCTTTTTTAAACGGTGATGCTCGGGTGTTCTCGGCGCCACTTGGCGCAGGTGACGGTGCGGATTCTACCACCTTCAAGCTTATAAGCTAATTGTTCCAATTTAATAACCACAACCATGTCACCAGGTGTTCGTGGTATCGTGCGTGGTGTACGCGTCGCGGCTGAAGCCGGGCGAGGCGGGCGAGGCGCGCGCGGAGCCGCGGCCCGCCGCGCCCGCACCGCGCGACAAGCCCGTGCGAGAGTCCACTACAAACGCGCACGACTGGGTGTGGCTGGGTATGTTGAAGTTACGTTTGATTATATAAGGCTGGACATTCACGTCTAAATTTTATCCGTCTAAATATTATGTAGTAACTGAGTAAAGGAAGTGACTAAGAAAAAAATTATTTAAGTAGGTATAAAGGCAAATAGATAGGTATATACAAAATTCGTAAATCAACAGTTTAGTAATAAAAAAATATAACTGAAGGAGTACAGTAAAATAAATGTTGTGCGAAAATTATAGATATTATTATTTTCGCTCAATATCTATTTTATTTAGTAGAAAAATAAGCAAATACTTAAAACCAAAAAATTATATACCTAATAGATAAGTAGGTATCTACACCTAAAGATATCCAATTTATGAATTATAAATTCGACAATCATAAATTTATACATCCAACAGAAATATACCTGCAACATAGAGAATGATAGAGAACGCTATACAAATGAATATAATTTCACTGGTAGCAGGATTATTAAATAACTGCCTTTTCTTAGCTCATAAATATCTAATCAAAATCGTGCAATTGTAAATAAAATAGCTGACGCATTTTGCAATATAATTTCCAGGACGAGCAACCATCGAACGGAACGGTAACAGGCACCCAGCGAACCGCAACTCCACCCAACCGCCGGACAAGAGCAACAACAACCAAGAGATGAGGATTACGTCGAACCCACTGAACTACAACTACGTGGACCCCGACGATGCGATCCGCGACAACGGCAACGTGATGGTCACCAGCTTCGACAACCCGAACTCCATCGAGCTACCATCACAAAGCGAGCGACGGCCGATAGACTCCACGACGTACTGCAAGAAGCCCGCCAGACACACCCGCCAACACTCCGGAGACGGTCATTGGCAGTAAGATTATTATTGTCATCACTAGTTTCATCTCATTGTAGGAATTGCTAAACTTGCCTAGGTCCTCAGAATTTGCTGAGATTCGCTTGATAGAAGATACGTACTTATAATATAAAAATAAATAATAATAAAATAAAAAGCGTTGTAGATTATGACTAAAATAAAACGAATAGGTAACTACAATCTTGTCTAATCTGCAAAATATTTCTCATCATACATGTGCTGGTAAGCAAAGTTAGTTATGGCTGCTACCTATTTGATAATAACTTTAATTAAACACTACGACACAACATACAAGTCATTACCAAAATTCATGAAACCTGACTTTTTGATCACACATATTTGTTAAGTTTAAATGAAGACTTAATTCATTATTATCAATGTTATAAAATATTACATCAATTTATCAATTATATCAATGTTATAAAATATTATAACATTGATAATAATGCAATAACTTTAAAAATTACTAAGGTAACTGTATGTTCAAAAAATTCATGGCACTTTTAGGTTGTGTCGTAATCGTAATGCACTTTATGAATCTATAAGAATTAAGAAACCAGATGGTAGATGGTATATTTTATGTGTTTTTATCATCAGGGCGGATTCGAACGAGCAAGACGACTACCGACCCCCCGTGCCCCCGCACCGAAATACTTCAACACCGCAGCCCCAAGTTCCCGTACCACCTCGTAACCCTGCCAAAGTGAGTACTTAATGGTACTTTCGGTTACAATAATAATGTAATTAGTATAACTGTATAACATAAGTATAAATAATATTAAACATTAATGATAATATAGTGAAAAATAAAATTTTCACCTAAATGTAAATCGACCTACGGAGTACGGACAATCGATTTAATAGGTATGCAAGAAACCTATAGGTACCATTTATTGCGACCATGCCTTAATAATTATTTATTGTCGTGTAAAACTTAGTGCAAGTAATAAAAGGCCTTTTCTAAATTTATTTCTTACTGTTTATATTAATTTGAGTTATTTCTCTATAATAACTTAACTAAGATATATTATTAAATTTCAGATTTTACCGGAGACCGTTATGCCACCAGCACGGCGAAGTCATTCCCGGAACCACCACAAGAAACACGAGCGGGAGTCAGACGTTCCCAAGAGATCTCCGGAGGGTGGCCGGCGCTCCGACAGGTACAGCAACTTACGGTACAAAACTAATTTATATTAGTTATGATTTTATTAATTCACAAAAAAGATTTTTTTTTTTACGAATTTATAAAAAACTTTTTAATACACGAAATTACGAAATATAATACATAGTCATGTATTCTGTGCCTATTATGAAGTAAATAGGTAGTAAATATGCATATTAGGTACACTAGAAGTAGCTTACTGAGGCCTTTCGAATATAAAATTATGAAACCTATGTTTTTGGTAAAAAATTGAAATTATAAATTAATATTTTAATTTAAAAAGGACTTCAATATGTTTTTTATTAGTCTTATTTATCTTGTTTGTGTAAGTTAAGTATTATTTGTCTAATGTTACAATGGCAATACATTAAAAACTTTTCTTTTTTTTTTCAGAATTATTGATTTGAACAAGGCCGACGCACCGTACCAATCTAGCCGAGACCTGAAAGACTACAAGCGCGACTCATACCCGATGCAATTCCGTGACGACTTCGACGACAACCCCGTGGAAAAACTGACTAACAAGGAGGACTGTGCTCGCCTCTTCGAATTCGATAACGACGCTCCGCTTATTATGGAAAATAAGGACTACCGAGAGATTGTGGGACTGAACAGAGGGACGGACGACTCACGACGCACCTTCGCTAAGCCCGAGAGCCCCGACTACATGCATGACTCTGGAATCGGTAATATTTTCTTAATAACAGCACACTATAATGTTGGTTTGATATGAAACACATCTACACCTGTTTCTGCCTTATAACAACAATGTTTTTATTGTTACAATGTAAAGGGCAACATCCTTTTAGACAGACTTCTTACCAAGACATTCCAACATATTTTTCACGAATACTTTTCATGAATACAAACAAGTTCCTATGCTTGACTGCTTATCACTCCTATATTTAAGGACACGTATATTTTTATTTTAGGTTTTATACTGAACTAGTAATAATAATGTGAAATTAACATTCTAGGATTACCCGAAGTGCAGATGCGTCACAAAAGCCGACCTAAAGAATCTAGCGCCAAGGGAGAGTTCGTTGAGGCGGCCAAGCAGAACAAAGGTAAAATTTCAATAGTATTTATTTAAATAACCTCATATTTATTTATTATTGTTTATATTAAAAAAAAGGTATTGCACTATGGATATTATTTAAGTTTTCCTTATTTTTAGTATTAGAAATAGTATGAATTGTATAAGAACTTAGTGCATATGCACACGCATGCATAGTGCACACGCACATACTAGTGAATGATTAGTATAGTGGTCCAGTTTGTAATTAAGCCTACTACACGGTATTGGGCTTACAAATACACTATAGGTACACATACGTGGTTATGTAGAGTGCATCCCTATTGTAACTCTGAGAACATATGTACCAAGACTCAAGACTTTCGGGTTATTTTGAAAGTGCTAGAACTCTTCATGAGTCCATCTTATAAAAGAAACATTAAGAGCTCACGATAGCTCTATTTCGAAGGGTGTGGACATATTCTCTACATTATACGAGATCTTCCCTTAATCCAGTTTGGAGTTGATTAGAGCTGGTGGACAGCGACCACTTATCATCAGATGCACTTTATGTAGGTATGGTGTATTTACTTACATAAGAAGTTGTACTTCTTTGGCATATTTAACATGTACTCGTATCTACTACACGCGTAAAAAATTTGTTACAAACAAAAAAATATTACAAAATGTCACGACACATTATCATGTTGCAAAATATAACGTATCGTATCATACACCTACCTAAAAATATGTTTTTTTTTTATTTCAATACTTACTAACCAACTTAATGGCGTCAATTTTTATATCTGTTTTGTAAAAAAAATCTCTCCCATAATTTTACACAAACGCCCCAAAAGAAGCATAACTTCAAAACTTAGGCTGATGATAATGATCGTGCGCAGGCGGCAGCTCCCCGGAGGTGAAGCGCGCCACGATCGTGGGCAACCCGATGTACTCGCGCGCGGCCGACGCGCCCGCCGAGTCGCTCGGCCTCGACGACCTGCACATGGACTACGATCAAATCATGCATTATTTCCACAACCTCAAGGTATAAACCGCCACACACCGTCCCACCATGCTTCTAGTGTAGCGTTGCTGTCGCTTGCATCGATACCTGCTCGGCACGGCGAAGGAGCGGTACCCTCATATCTTTACGTATTTCGATGTTTGATGTACTCTCTTATGAATCGTGGAGCCTGAATTTTGGAGCATTTAAAATGGAATTAGCATAGTATTTTGTATGAGTACATTTTATACAATTATACATTATTACGCCCTGCAGTATTATAATTGTATAGGTAGGTATGTACCTAGTTACGTTGAGGTTCTTTGGATAAGAATTTTGTATGACACAGGCCTGCAATCTTCTGCTCTCGAGTAGGAATGCCTTTTACACAAAGTACACTAGTTTTCGCGTGTTTTTCAAAATAGTCATTCATTATATTTTCATTACGTAGATAGGTAGATAACAGCTCTATTCACTAGCATAGAAAGTAGAATGTGACTCTCACTATCCGTCATAGTCTTAATAAAATAAGATTCGCCGCAAAAATCTGACTTATGCATATTTTCAAATTTTTCGCAGGAATCAAACGCCTGAGTAGAGCAGATCATTGCAAAGATCCGGCAGATATTGTCTACGTTTAAATATCAGCATATCATCAAAGCTCCTCCAATCGACGTATACAATGCGACTACCGAAACATCCGGTGTAGCCGGGGACGAGGATAATGCAGTTGATTCGCGAAACAACAACGCAATTTACGAGAACATAAGCCACGTCGCACCCACACAGGTGTTGTGCGACTCTATCGCTCACAAAAATGACTTCATGAAGAGACAACTTACCTTCTTATTGGAGCACCTGAGCGAGGCTTATGAGTAAATGTTGTTGTTGAACAGTCAACTCGTTCTCCTCTAAACAATATGTGTCCAAAATTGGATCCTTGCAGTGATCGTTAAAGAAAATGATATATACAAAATGTAACTGTTTTATACTTATAGCGTTAAACGTATATTTACTCTAGTCATCTACAAAGCTGCACATATTTATTAACTAAGATTTGTGTGCATGTAGTAAATACTCATGTCAATGATTATTATGATAGATATTTAATATACACGCGTTGTTTTATCTGTATATTTATAGTCGTCTAATTACGGGCTAATCGATAAAGCAGAACCAGATTATATACCTACCTATAATGAGCCTTTAGCCGTTGTCGTCGTTATATTATCCAATACCAAATAAAAATTAATGAAATTTGCATTTGTTCTAGATTTGTACATATTTTTCCATTAGAGATGGTTAAAAATGCTACCTCACTTATATGTATTACGTCTTAACTCTAGCTTAGCCAATTCCTATTTCTGCAAGCGATAAAAGTCTGTGAATGTGTGAACCTTTACGATTTAATTCCAAAATTCAAATTAATTTATATGTTTTACTTTTAAGACAAAAGAAATAGGTTTTAAGACTGCAGAATGCCAGTGTTTAGGTCATTAAATATATTATAGTTTAGTATTTACATAGCTTAAGCCGAAACTAGTCAAATGTATGTAAGTATTATAATTCCGGGCTAACGTATGGCTCAAATCGACATCCTCTTTATTTAAACATTCGATTGTATAACTTCAGATATGAGGCTTTTTATGTTCCTTTAGATTTATTTGAATGCAAATATTCTTACGAATATGGATTCCCTGCCTAAATGTTAAAAAATATTCCTTTGTTACAAGATTGGAAGCAAGTTTATAACGAATCAGTTAAACATAATGTATCCCACTTGAATTCAATACAGTAATTGCATGAAATAGTTTCAAATCATGTTGTGATATATTGACTGCTGTGGATTGATTTTTATACGCGGTCAATGTTATGTATAAAAAGCCATATCATATGAAATATAGCGCTTGTATTATAATTATTGTAAACACTATTATTAATTTATTGAAAGTGTAAATTGCATTTATGTGTAAGATAGCTCCTTAGGCTTTGTAAATATTGTTATGACGTTATATAATTTATAGGTATTTGTGGAGACTATGATGCAGCATAGATTATACATATATGTGGTAGAACGCTTAACATACTATCGACAGCGTAGTTGCACTCAGTAATGAAATGTTTCATGTCTGTTACAAATGTACTAATAGTAAATGTTTTGATCTTGTAATTGTGTATTAATGTGGCCATTAATAATAATAGAAATGAAAAATAAAATTATATTATAACTTAAAATTAGTACGCAAATTAAGCAGTGAAATTTTATGTCGCTATGTTTTTGAAGATGTTTCAACTGTTTAGCGAACTGTTGTAAGACTTATTACTTCGTAAAATACTGATAGTGTGTTGTTTGGCTTTTGTCGTTAGGTTAGAGAAAAGTCAGTGAATATTGAGTACTTTAACATGTAGTATTTGTTGATATGACCTTTGTTTTTGTTGAGTTTTTCCAGTAATATATGAAAAAGAAATTTATTGATAATTATTGCTACAAGGTATACATGTATGCAAACTGAGGCTTGTCACAAAAATCCTTTCATAAAAATGTCAAATATAATAAATTATTATCGAGTACCTATATTGTTTTTCATTTATTCCCACCACAGCTCATACCATATTACGACTTACCTCAATAAAGTTTTTTTTTTAAATTATCATTTTTTGATTTTTGTGAAATCATTTTATTGGGCACTTTTATTATAAGGAGGATCTATCTATACTATCGTATATCGTATCGTAATCTTTAATATTTCTTTGGTTATATAATGCGGGCAAATACCTAGTCTATTAATTCCAGCAACTTATTTTTGTTTTGCATCAGAGCTACAAATATTTTAACACAACAAAAATTTAAGACTTATAAAGAAACAAAATATATGAAGGGCTTCAATATAACAAAAAGATATTTTACTTACACAATGCTACTTTATTCATTTTACTAACTTATTTAATAGATTTACAAATATTTGCCATACCACTTGTGGTCAAATGAAGATATGAATTTGTGGCAACCACCCATATTGTTCTGTATTATGTACTTCATTGTGTATTTGTTTTGGTTGTTTTCTTCTTGCCATTTCTCATCAGCAATCTTCTTTTCCATTATTTCTTGAGATACAGCTTCAGCCTGGAATGGCAGCCTTTCTGCCACTATTTTCAACATTTGATGGACCTGTTGAACAAATGTTTTTTTGTAAGTAACTTCATTGATGACCTCTAAATATATATGATAGTCAATCAATCAAATATGGAGACTTTTCTATACTAGTATAATAAATACTAAAATCATAAATCTGATATTTAGACTTCCCTGTCCATTATCAGTTAAAAAATATAGCTTGCTAATGTCATAAATGTTTAAATTACTAAAATCATAGTTAACATGGGCGGTATTTAGTTAGTTACTTCAAGTGGTAGTTCATTTCTAATGTCTAAAAATGACAGAAATTATACTGAATGTGCTACCTAATGTAATAGTAAAATCCCCTTATATTTCTGAGAATTAGCCACTTTTATTACTGACTTATACAGTGGTATCTTCTACATATCAATTTAACACTAAGAAGTTTTGAAAGTTTATAATGGAAGACACCTATAATAGATTATAGATGTAAAATTTAGATAAATATTTTGCATTTTCAAATAAAAGCATTATCTCCTTACCTCAGGATATTCACATTTGCCACCAACTTCAATGATGACTCTTCCAGCCTTAATAGGGGTAACATAATGGTCAATAGCACCTTTACCACCACCCATTCTTTGTCCCTGTCCTTTCTTAGTAACAGGTTGCCACGGCGGATCTATCCGCCATATAGCAAACATCCTCTTCATATCCAAGTGCCTGGCTACAACTAAACGTGCCATTTCAAAATGTTCAAAGCGCATACGGCCTCCGCCTGTGGCCTGCAAAAAATAAACAACATTTGTGACGAAAAAAAACCAATGGGATTCACTCCAGGAATGTCGTAGGAAGTGAAAACTTAACCTGAATATATAATATAATAAAAAAAAATGAATCTAACACCCATTGACATATTTTGTCTATGCTGACTCCAGATGACATTTTGCTTTTGATCAGATGGCAGTTTGGTTTGCCATCTTACGAATTTTTGATCAGAACATGTGATGTGACACGAGTTTAACATTTTTTACCCAAAACAAAAAGTGCACAATGCCGCTAAAAAGTTGTCATTTCAAAAAGAATGTTGGAATTCTTAATTTTATCAATTGTTTACATTATAATAGTAGGATATTATGGTCAGTTATTTAAATCTGATTTTTTTTTAAGTTTAAGTTTTGTTATAGATTTTTTAGGATTTGTTTTGCCTTTATAACTCAAAGGGCAATTAACTTCAACCAATGTTATAAAGGACACCAGAATTATTGAGGTCATGCAGGACTCACGCTACTCTTCAGTAATCAATTGTAACACTTAATTATAAACTCATTATTCCTGAAAGACTATTTTATTTAATAAAAGATTCAATAACAACTCCAATATTTATTTTCTCTGACAATCCATTCTATGGCAATTCTCTAAAGCAATTTAATATTCTTCTTTCTTTTTATATAGTTCCCCACTAGATTGCAAATCAACATAAATTATTTAAAAATGTAATGAAAATATACCCTTACAAATGGAAGCATTTGAAAGTCATGTTTATACTCGCTATACTGAAAAGGCTACGTGAATAGATGTAAGTACTTTTCTTCACAATTGAAATATTCCTGTAAGATAATGTATGATACTTACAATGACACCATACTGCTTCAATTGCAAGGTATTATGTAAATTTTCAGGCCCTCGCATGTAGCGCAGACGTTTTTGCATTTTCGGTGGTTTTAAATTAGGTGGATACATAGGTACTTTCTCATACACTCGTAATCTAGGCCGCTCAGGAATTTCAATATCTGTTATCGAAATAAAAACAGTTTAAAGCAATTGATATGCTAATTAGCAGTTACATTTGAAAAAAAATAAAAATATAAATATTTGTTGTTTTTTATTATATAGGAGTAGTAGACGAGCATGCAGTCCACCTGATGGTAAGTGGCTACTGTCGCCCGTGGACATCTGTAATCAACCCCAGATAGGATTAGATATTCCTACCTGAGGTCGGCCACAGATGAGCCGCTACCCCTGAGGACTAAGCTGGAATGCCTCGGAAAAGTATGTCTCCCTTACCACACCCTTCAAAATGGAACACAGCAACGCCTAACACTGCTGTTATTAGCCAGAAATAAGTGTGGCGAAGGTGCCTGTGGAGCCGAACCCAAAAGGGATTCTACAAACATTCTGGTTGGTTGACAATTTTGTAGAGTAAAGAACAATTAATGTTTTAGTGACTGTTCCAGTTAATAATTGATACTCATTACATATAGGTACATTTGTGTTCATCTGGTTTGGATGTTAATAAATTTCATTATTAATAGTAATCATTACCGTCATAATTTTTTGGGGGAGCAAAGTATTTTATTCCTGAATTAAATGATAACTGAAGGAACTCGGGCTTTAGAAGACCTGGAACAACAAAATTATATTGAGTACATAAATCTACACAGGTTAACAAATTTCAATATTTAAATATTTTTATCACATAAGCATACCTGTTGTAAATTGTACCGTCCGTGACAACATTTTTAGAAGCGAATCTTTACTCTTTTATAGCATAATCTTATCCATATAGTATTAATTCGCTCTTTTGCTTTATTTTTTGATTGAAGTTATTCAGGAACATTGGTAATGGTTTAGGTTATGTTGCAATAATATTGACTTTGACATAACACACAGATTAACAATCTTGAAAAGTCAAAAATTGACACAGGCTATAGTCAAGTATAGTCTGACGAACATTTCTGTGCGTGTGGAGGGGTGTGGCGGTTTTTGGGAACAATCATTTGTTGTGACCTTTATGAGCACTTTTTCAATGTCTACATACAAACTTTTTATATAAGTTTATAATATTTTAGTTAATTTAATGTTAATTCTGTCGGCGTCGCCGCATCTGTGGCCAAATATCTGGGGCCTTTGGAGTCTTGATTACCATAGAGTATTATTATACATGTTACAGTACATGTTGATTACAGATGTCCACGCCGTCAGAGGTATTATTATTATTTACTCTGAGTCCACACCCCAATGGCCACTTACTATGAAGTGGAATGCATGCTCATCTCGTCTCTTACTTCTTCATTTTATAAAAAAATAAATGTCGGACCATACTTGTCTTATACAACAACTATGCTACAGACTCTTGCCGAGAACCCACGAGAACACCCGAGAATCGTGAATGTGATAGCTTTCTAGCCTTCTCGTTCTCGCGCTCGCCTGTGCTCCGATCCGTGTCGGTATTTTGCCCGCTTCAAAGGGTTTCTCGGGCAAGAAAAAAGAACGGTATCGTATAGGTAGAGAGTATGTAGTAGAGATGCCTTCTCGGTTCTCGCACAAGCGGCGAGAAAGTTTCTCGGCGAAACTTCTCGCGGGAGTCTGTAGCCGGCTTAACAATAGTTATACATACAAAATACATATAATATATTTCCCTTATTGCCAAGAGGTGGCGTTGATTATTTCTTTTCTTATCAATACTTGATTGATCGTTCGGCGATCATGCGCATCAAAGGGGTTGGTTAAAAACACTCTCACTGGGCAGAATTTGTAAAAAATAGTGTGTAACACCAAAAGAGCTGGATATTTTTTCATTATGTTTATTGACTAATTTCATTCAAGTTCCGACCTTTCTTAGGGTAAATCTATAAAATGTATTAGTGTAATAGTATTACTACTAATTTTTAACTTACAGTACCACTTGTCTTGTATTCAGAATCTGGTTACTTTTTATAATGAGGTGTTTAGTAGGTATTACCTAATAATTTGGTAAAATTAATCAATGTTACTTTTTATTTACAACACTAGGTACCCTTTCATATGTCCCTGTAGTTCCAGGACCAGAATAGGGCTACGGTATCCCCTGCCTGTCGTAAGAGGCGACTAAAAGGGGCTTCCGGGGTTGCGGGCGGCAAGAGTGGGAGCTCGAACCGCCCGGCTAGTGACCCCGGGAAGGACGGCGGTATGTGTGGTCGCATACCGTCGTGCCCACCAGACGGTGTGGCGAGCATCAAGCTCACCTGGGCAGAGCCCGATGGGGCAACGCGCTAAGAGGACTCCGGTTGCGTTTGGAGATCCCGGAGTCCTCTACGCAGCGCCGAGGACGGCCACCGGGGGGGTTTTAGAGCGGTAAGAATCCCACATAACTCCGTGCCGCTCCCACGGCATAGGGTACCTTTTGAAGGTTTCCCCCTCGTAAACAAAAAAAAAAAAAGATACCCTTTCATAAATAGTTATAACTTTTGTATTTTTTTTATTGCTAAACTTACAATAGTTGTTCCTCTTTGCTTTTATTGTGGCGTTTCGTTTCCATAGAAACAGAGTATGAACTTTTGTGATTAGCAAATAATTATACAGATTTAACTTAATAGCATGTTCCCTGTCTATCGAGTACCTATACCTCTATTAATAGAGGAGGTTCGAAGCTTATACATAGTAATATAATAGAGGAATTTGTGGGAAAAGGAAATGGAATATCGTATAATGTTAAGACTCCAAAAGTGCTTATATTTCAATGTTTATATTTACATTGTATGGGTGATCGTTAATAGTGTATTTCTGTATTATAAGGTAAGATCTTCATTTCTTTTATTAATCTTTCTATTTATACCTATTTCGAAATAACAAGTTTCTGATACAAGGTCTGAATATAGCCCTCAGTGTAAATATCAGACATTTATGTTACGGGCAGACTTTTTTTTATAAAGGGGGTTAGCTGTCCCACTTAATTTAAATGTATCACCTATGCCACTTAGCAACGACTTGATTGAGACTATTGAGAGGACTGTTCTGTGGGTAGGACTACCCAACTGCGCAAGTTCGTTAATGTCAATGATTGATTTAAATCTATAGTTAGCATCTCGGGTTAGCATGGAAAAGTTGAACAATAACTTTTTCATTATTTTTTAAATTTCTATAATTATTCATAGATTAGTACAGATTACTCACTCCTAACATTAGAAAATGTATCCAGTTTCGAAAATTGAAATGGTAGCGTAAAAAAAATTGCCACGTCTCCGTGCTAAAATGTCCCTAAATTATTTGAAATAATTATTTATTTATTACGTAAATTACGCAGTATTAGTTATTTATTCGTAAATTTTCTCTAAAAATGATCTAAAAATGTTTTTATTTGTCAAGAATTCAAAAAAAGAACTTACTAAAATAGCCGTTTGTAGCTTCATTCAATTTCAAGGCGGCGAAGTATCGTATTTAAAAAAGTGATATTGCTACAATTACAATATTATTCATAATGAAACAAGATTAAAATAGACAAAACTCATACTAATAGAAGTAGTGGATAATTTAATACCATCGGAAAAATAGTCGCGTGCATATTGTTGATCTGAATTTATTTTTAATTAATAAAAACTTGTTCTTATATTTTTCAGTTTCATAAATTGGGACATCTTTCAAAATATTTGTCAGCAACAGTTTTTGTATTGCTTGTTGGTCTTGAATTGATAAGACTCTACCTTGGTCACTATGGGAATTTATCTTGCAGGGTAAGGAACCTATCATATCATATTAAAATAATAACATTTTACTTATACCGAGGATTTTATGGAATAGTAATAGTACCAAATTTTTGATAATCATAAATACAGATTCATTCATATTTACCAATATTAAAAAAATACACCTGTTTTATTTTGTGTCATTTATTTGAAGTTACAATAAAACATATTACATAAAAGTTTCCACAAAATGCTGTAAAGCAAAATACATGTTAATTTAAATAGGAATTGCTTACTGTTTTTGTCTTATGTGGGAATAACTATCAGTTTGTAATATTTTATTTTCAGGGTACCGGAACTGGCTGGATTTTTGATGTTATCTACATTAATGCAAATGCCCATTATTAGCTTTTTTCTTTTTAATCCATATTTAATGAGCACCACCTACAGAAACCACACTACATGCATCATTATGGTCAGTAGCATTAGCTGAAATTATTTTAAGTTATTTGGCTTTAAAGCAAGCGTCTGCTGTTGCTAAAAGTATTTATTTTTCTCACTCAAAGGAACAATAATATCTAATAATAACACTCAAATAATACTTAGTTCACAAATGTGCAATTGTTAATATGTCTGACTCAAATAAACATACGGAAATTATGTATTTGTTCCGTTAATAATTATTTTCCGACCTTAACATGCCTTTAGTAATTACTAGCGACATTTTCTTTCGTTCTGGGGCCTACTAGAAGTAGTTGCGTAAGTTAAGTTGGTATACAAATACATATTACTAAAAGTATCACTTAATTTTTTGGTATAGTGCGTTACATTGTCCTTGACACGAAACAACTTATTACCACTGCATATTTTCTTTAATTAAACAGTTAAGTTACATTCATTATAAAACTATTGGAAAGATGAATAGTATTTTAAGGTACAAATATCTCATTAACATCAATTATTTGCATTTGTTCAATAGGAAAATCTTGTGAGGAATTACTTAAGATATAAAAAATAAGTACTGGGTTGTTTCCGTACTGTATAACACTCAACTGGGCTTGCTCGCGCATTCAATATCTATAATATATATATATGAATTCAAAACTTATAATTATATATTTTATAGTAATAATAATAATACAATATGTAATATCCCTTTTAAATTGAATTTTACTTCTTATAAATCGAATACTTCGTAGCACTCAGCATTCAAATTATTTCTATAAGAAAATGTGCAAACTATAGGATATAAGGGGATGTAAAGTTTTTTTACAACAGCACCAAAAGTAACTACCGTTAATTAATAAAATATGCTTAACATGCTCATATGACAAGTTAAACAATTGATTAGATAAATTAGAGAAATAAGCGTGAGAACTCACGGAGCGATTTTCTTTCGCCTCCATCGCCGAATATCCCAGTCATTTTTCAAAATTTTCGAGTAACAAGATTAACGCCCATTCATATTTGTCAATTTATATTAGTTAGACATTGTGGTAGACACAACATTGGGTACGTAGGCGTATGACGAAAAGAGATCGATGTAGTCATGTTTCCACAGCGGTAAAGTGTCGGAAAACGATCATTTACCTACATTTGACGGAAGAAAAACGCCCCGTGAGTTCTGCCTCTAATTCTTTTCCCATTGTCTTGTCAGCTTGTCTCATGAGTATGCTAGATTTCAAGGGTTCCGTATTACGTAACACAGTTGTGTTCTACGCTATTCTAGCGATCAAAATTACTTACAACTATTTTATCATAATAAGCTGAAATAACATAACAACCTTAAACTATGCCGACATTATTACACAAATTAATAAACTTTGGTATTAAATTAAAACTCACTTAACATACAATGTTAATTTGTAGTTAAAATAAAATTAAAAACAATTACTCATTAATAAAACAAAATAAATAATCAACATCAACATAATTATTACAAATGTATTTATAAATTGCACATACTTAGTTAATATTTTTGGTAAAATTCATAATACTATTACCATAGCCTCTTATCTTGAATAAAAATCTGCTTAACATAATAATGTAATGTATATTTCCTACCTTATTTGGTATACAGTAAATAAATAAGTACAAAACAAATTCACGAATAGTAAGAACGTGATTTTATGCACAGTTCGATTAGAAATGCTTTCTAATTTCATGATACTATGTTATTATCATTCATGAAATCATCAATTTTACATCTCACTAAATGTAAAGTTACATTAAAATTTGTCAAAATTGATTCAAATGATTTTATTTCGTTTTCAACTTCTAAAGATTTTGTAATTTGAGGGAAAGTTGGCGACATTTTACAGATTATCTGAAAAAGAAAATAGAATATTTTAAATTAAGTAGAAAATTAAAAAATAATGAATAATTTTGGTAGTTTCATTAACTTTTCATATGAGAATTCGAAAAAGCATTGGGCACAAAACTTACTGCAACAGTGTAGTTAATGAACATCTGTAACCAACACCAAATAAACCAGTAATCCCATCAAAGGTTAATCAAACCTCCTTTGACACATACTAAGAATACGTTGGAATACCTTATATGTCTACAACAAATACACGCATAAGTAAAAATATTCATTAAAATATAGGATGTAAAATGGAAATGTAATGGACTGGAAAAAAAATGCATAAGCATACTTTCTAGGTCTGAAAAGAAAAAATCGCCCGAAACAAGCAGCTAAACAGTTGTGCATCGCTGTGGCTAAATGACAGAAAAAAATTGTAAACAATGTATTTGGAATATGAAATAATAAATATGAATTACTGTCAATATTGTAATCAAAATGCAACTAACCGTAAAAAGTTGTTGTGTGATCCAATTATGATATTTCTTTACTGAGCCCTCATAGGCCACTGTGAAGACATCCTTCATATTTATGTCGTAATTATCCGCCTGAAGACCAACAATGATTTCTTGAAAAACCAGCTCGAAGAAATGTAATGCCCTGGAATGTAAATAATGGTTGCCATATTAATAATGTTTACAAAAATAGTTATAATTCAGTCTATCTGATGATATCTATAAGTAACTGAAAGAAGAATGGGAGATTTTCTAAAGATGACCACTTATTTACTGGTAATAAGGCACATGTCTCAGTGCAACCCTCAAACAAGAATAGTTTGTGGCAAATTGGCACTATAAAGGTAAGTTTTGTTGACTTTGTTTGACTTATTTACACTTTACATAAGATAAAAAAACATAGCTAATACCTTAATTAATACATACATAACTATAAACAACTTAAGTCTAAAGTATAAAAAATATTGGGTTAGAAATTTCATAATAGAAAGAAAAGAAATGACTAGAAAGTATCATAATCTATCACATAGTATCACAAAATTTTTATGTAACATAAAAGATACAATAACGATCAAAGGTAGAGTAATTCTGTTTTTCTTTTTCATAAATTAATGAAAATTTTAGAGCTTATCATTCTCACATAATAAAGAATTTTAGAATAAACAAGTAGTTTATTACTACACGATAATTTTAACCATCCTCTAATATTGTTAAGCTCTAATCATATTTTTTGGTTATAAAGAAGATATTTATGACATTCCTAAATTTGGTACATAAGGTAATCATTATAAATAGGTCAAGATAAGATTACTTATTCATGTTACTTATCTTATATCAATTTCCAATGTACGGTATTATCTATTATGACTTGCCCAATTACTAAGAATTTATTACAAATAACTTCCAAGTAAAAAATATAGACACTTAGAATTATAATGATGTCAGTGCTAAAAATGGAAAACTGGCTAATACACAAATGTAAATTAAAAAAATGTATCTTACATTTAGCTGTCAAATGCAAAATCGTTTCTCATGTAATTATCAATAGTTCAGCTACAATAAATATGTAGTTTTAATTTTCGATTATAAGGGAATAGATGGTAAAAGTCCTGATTTGAATATTTTTAAGTTGATTTTAAATCAAATGCATCCATGAGGTTGAGATGTTAACATTACCTGTTAAGCCATAAAACACTTTCCGTTCCAATATGTTCCTTTCGTGACTTTTCCTCAAGCATTAATTCCAATAAACAGGATTCCTCGTTAAATTTAAAATGCATCTTGATTTTCTGCAACAGACAGTTAATAATATAAATGAAAAATCTGAAACTTGGACCATTAATTCATAGTAATGGTGTCAAAAACTAGTGAGAGTCTGCCTGGTCAACATGGTTTGTGAGATGGGCACCGCTTTTTCATATTAAATAATGTATATTTTGTATAGCAAGGAAATTGGATCACAGTGTGTGCCTATGGGTGGCATAAATATGGACAGCACTATATGAAATACTTTTATATGAAGAACTTTTTTAACGGACAAATTACAGAGATACACTCCATAGTTTTTATTTCCACTTATTACTTGTAGAGACTGGCTAATTCTATTAGGTACTAAGATATTAAGGCTTAATATAAAATATATAAGTTCATATGAAAATGTGTAAGACAGTTCTTCAGTCTATGTACATTGCAAACATGTTATAGAACTCCTTTACATTAAATAATACAATAGAACTATTTGAGAATATGTAAATAAGGAATTACAGAAATAGTGCTACAATGTGAATGTTTAAAGATTACTTACATCAATATTTCCTTGCATGTCATATTTTACAGGCGCAAATACCTTGCCAAGACGTTCTGGAAAATTACAAGGAAGTCGAATTTAACGAAAATGGAATGTTATCGTAATAAATAATAAAAAAATATATTTTATATTAATCCATGTTACTTTTATGAAAGCTTGCAAAAAGTTACTACAATTTTTAAAATTAGAAAACTTTTTTTACACATAATACGGAAAATAAGAAAAAATCTAAATAAAGATAGCTCACGTGAAATAACTATGTACATACCAACTAAGCCAAGTAGGTCCGATGCAGCAGTAAGGAACTTTGTAATATTTATCCTCCCATTGATAACGGATGGGAAGAAACTTATATTCAAAAAAACAAATCCTTGTTTTGATTCTGCTGGTGTTGATGTACTGGCCATATCAAAATTAGTAAGGAATTATAATAAAGCTATGACAACGTTATGATAACGCACACCATTATAAACATTTATTTTTAGCAGTTATATTTACAAGCTTAATAATTTTACACCGCAATCTGTTCAGGCTGAAATTAAAGATAAAATCACTGTCCGCTACAACTATATTGAAGTCTTTGAAATGACATTATTGACATTTTATAACGAGGGAATGACACTGTCACTGATAAGACAATCTTATTTTTCATATGCCTGTGACCTGAACACCAGGTTTTTGGCCTTAACAGATTATACAAAAAAACTACTGCTGCAAGTGTTACAATGAATTAAAATAAACAAAAACAAAGATCGATACTAAAATAGACATCTATTTTCATCATTAGGCACTTATTTAAATAGTTAAAAATAAATTTTATTATGAATTACTTTTGGTAACTCCATGAGTTGAATAATCTTATTGTTTGTTTTATTATATCTTGTTTATGTATGTTTTATTTTTTTCGTAATATATTAAATTAATTATGTAATATATTTTAAATCTGTTTACTTATCACTTTTTATTCGTTAACTTAATAATTTTAAATTTGGAATATTGTAATGAATTGTTTTTGAGGCACCTATTATTAATTTAATTTTAAATTCTAATCAATACTTCAAAATAGCGGATCAATTTAAAAAGTTCGTTTTTTGTCTACCAGTTTGCGAAAAATATTTTCTAATAACACTATGGTCCCAGTTTATTATGCCAGTATGATAATACCTACCTACCTGTACCTACCTGTAGTATAATAATACTATTAATACATAGGTATCTAGGTAGGCAGTATTTGCTTGTAAACATAAAATGAATTGTACTTAGAATGAAATTTCCAAATTAACAATTGCAGAAAATTAACAATAATGGACAGGTTAGGTAATTATAGGCACTCAGCTTCGAACTTTTTAAGTTGTTTTAGCTTATCACTTTCATAATCACATATTTAACACGAATTTATTCTACTTTTTAGCAATATCCAATCTGTGATCGTAAAAAAATACAATTTCACTCAGGTTTAATTTATTTTTTTAAATAGGTACTTAATTATGACTTTAGCATTAATTATGTACACATATTTAGTTAAATGTAACTTATATTTACCGGCAAGTGATAATAAATGTAATAATGCTTTTAGATTACTAATAGATGATTATTAATACTATGCACGTTGAGTGGTTTTTGGGGGTAAATCGTCACGTTTATCAGTTTCCTAAGCATTATATTATTAGCTTTGTTTTACCACATTATTGTCATTATTAATACTTTTGTCACAACATATTAATAAGAAAATGTCTGTTTTAAAACGTTTCCTAAATCATCTTCTACTACAATTGTCAGGACTTTACTCTTCGGCGATAAAGTAAACGGTACTAAAAATCTCTTTTCTGGAAGAAGATTAGTAAATTCATATGAATCCAGAACCATTCCATTTGATTCGTCTCGAACTTCTACTATCCTTATACCAGCTGTCGATATAATCATCATTTTATTTTTGTCAAATTTTAAATATCTTGTTATTGCCTGCCGTTCTCTCCCATACTCGTTGTTGAACCATCGATGATACGATAATAATACCGCACAATTTCTTGTCCAATATATAGAATCATTCCCATTCATTCTATTTATATTCCTTTTAGAATCTGATAGCCTGTTAGTTATATTTGAGTAGACACTAGATGGTCTTTGTATTGGTGTGATGTTAGGACCTCTTCTTATTATGTCAGATTTGGTTAGGGAAGCAAAATTTCCTAACGTTGTTTTGCTTCTTGGCCCCAAAACTCTTAGTGGTTCTGCTACATTCATCGTAACACTAATATTGCGCTGAAGAGAAACAGTAGAATGTTGCACTGGTTTACCATTATAATTATTCATGTTGTCTTTTGTTAATGCCGATCTTTTATCTCCGACCAAGAATACGCGATCTATGTTATCAAAACCTCTTCCCATTATACCATCTTTGGTATGACCTAGGTCAAATGTGTGTCCTAATTCGTGGAATACAGAACCTAAAGTAGTTGCAAAACAACCTCCCAATGTTCCACGATATCCGCTATCATCCATAAATCTTCGTGTGTTTACTGGAGATGAATCCAAAAATTTTGGAATGATATCATCTATAGTTGCTGGCCAGGTATATAAGCAAGCGGTTCCGAATAATGCCAAACCACCACCCCCTAGAGCAGCATAAGCTTCAGTAAAGGAAATGATTTCATCATGTGTCATTGGTTTATCAATATCAGTACCTTTAAATCTTGTGCATGAAATGAATCCTAAAAATTTTCTTTCGTTACTTCCCAAGTCAGAAAGCATAAGTTCTCTTCCAAAATGAGACCACAAGTCTGTTTGTCTCATTTTCCGGGCTTTGTTTACATTTAAGTTACTTCGGAACACGATACATTCAGGTTTCTTATGATTTACTTCATGTTCTAATTGAAACGTTTTACGCCCGACGCCACATTCATATAACTTTTCAGCAGTTAGACTTTGAATTAATTTAGCACCGACTGTAATTCGAGAACATGCACTTTCTATAGAGCTGTCAAAATCAGGAGGACTTTGAAAACATCCGTCGTGACCTTGGCAAATAATATATACGGGAGTCACTCTTAAATTTGTCTTCCTGGGTGTATATTCCAACATCAACGTTTTTCGTTGATGTGTGTTGTACTCGAGAGCAATTATATTTTCTCCTCTTTTCAATTCCAATATAACTTTAAATTCCCTATTGTAAACATTCCATTCTGATTCTCGTTCCACTCCATTGGAGGATGTAATACACTTAATTTTTTCTTGATTATTACATTCTCCCGCTGTTATTAATCCTTTGATAAGGATAATAGAATAATTAACTGTCTCTCCATTTTGAAAATTCGTTACGAAGATTGTAGAACTCTGCTCGTTTTTGTTATCTTCAATCGTTCGGTTGTCCATTACCTGAAATATTTACACTAAACTTAAGGCCGTTCGATAATTGTTTTGCTTTTGTAGTGAATCGACCTCGTCACGAGCACGATCTAGGATTATATTTTTGCAACATCTGTTTAATAATTAGGTTAAGTATACACAACCTCAACGGAGATAGGGAGTCTCGTGCATAAGTTTTCAATCGCTTATGAGCTCATTGTTGTAGAGAGTAGGCGAAATGAGTTTTGCCTTAGCATTTAAAGGTCGACACAAACGAATAGTTTCGCAGTTAGCTAGCAATGACTCACCATGATGCAGTTAGCGTGGAGCGCGCGGAGCTGGCGCGTCGGCAGGACTGCGGGTGCGGGCGGCGCGGCGCGGCGGCGGAACGGCGGCCACTCGCGACTCGCAAGCGAAGCGACGTGTCTCCTCTCCTCTGTTTAGAGTCGAATGTTTGAACGGTTATGGCTAAAGTGCGCATGCTCGCCGATGCAGACCGACGCGCCTCCGTAACGATTGCGACCGCCGGAGGCTCAGACTTTCTGTCTCCGTTGCCAACATGGAAATTTTAGCGATGCGATGCAATGTTGGTGTGAATTAGTTACTAACATCAGTCTTTGTTCTTGTTTTGTTTAGGTTCTTTATTTGTTTAGTCTGCAAGGCACCCTTTTTGCATGCGACTATGCAAACTCTAGTGTTAACCACCTCTAAGAAAGACTTATTATGTAAGAATTTTACTTGAGGTAGGTAGCTGGCTAACTTCAAAGTTTATGGTCCCAATATTAGACTATAATGATGTGGTGAAATACCACATTTAGGGGTCAACTTAATAATAAAGGGAAGTAACAAAATCATCTTAATATAGCACTAGCACAGATTTTTCCATCTTTTTTCTTCTTCTTTGCTATAATACATAGTTTCTTATGGATATCTAGGTTAAGTACTTCATTGATGACTAGAATCTTGGAGTAGATAACTACCTACCTCTATAATATGTAATATTTTAATATTTTAAACAATAGAAAAATATTCAATAGAAGAGTTTAGGTACCGATATCACATTTTTTTTTATAAAAATAACGATCTGAAATGTCTGGTTAAATAAATACATTTATTTAAATATTAAATAATAACATTTATCATTAAGTTTCATAAATAGGTATACTTACTGGTATTTTTATAGTAAAATAAAAATAGTTTAAATTACAGAAATTAAAAAAAGTATTATAACGAAACATGTGTTTATAAAATGGTTGTATTACAGTATTACAGTCATAATTTTTAATTGTATAAAATTGATGTAGTAAAGAAGCATCTAGTGTACCTTATAATAAGACGCCATTTTCACGAATGGAAATATATATAAATAATTGATATCAAAAATTGGAATTGTATCTGAGGTTGAACTTCAGATCCGAATAAAGCTATCTTGAACATTGTTGCTAAAAGACAGAAATTGATGGGACGACAAAGTCTTCACAGTCAAATTATGCATACCATCTTTAATACGTTTATTATTTCTGAATCATTCTTATGTTATATAGACTCGAATATATATTCTTAATAAGTCTAAAATCATAAAAATGTGGTTGTTAAAAAAGCGCCTGACAATATTTGCCGTAACAATACTTGCGAACGACAATGTGCTGTGCGTTCCGCGAAGGAGTAGGTATTGTTGAGTAGTATCGCTTTATTGTATGCATCTTTGGTGAAGTATCGATTGGGTGTATCCCTGTTTGTAAGTTTTACCCCTTAGGGTTAATAACCCCTGAACCGTCTTTGTCTCGACAAAATTTATGTGTCTAGGAAGTCAGACAGAGTGCAGAAGATAATATTTACTGAACAAAGATTTTGTTGGGTTTTATAGCGTAGTGAATTGTAGGTACATTATAGTATAAATTACACTTTGTAAACATAAAGTCTAAGTAACACAAATATATATTCAGTTAAGATTTCTTTACTATAGTACTTACCGTTTATACTTATACTTGTTTATTAATTTAACAACAACAATTAATTTAATAGATACGTGAGATTATAATGTAATTCTGAACTTAAGTTTGAAACGATACGTTACGATTAGTATAGGAAGTACGAGTAATTTCATTAAATTTACAATTTTTGCGAAATAATTTAAGTACCTACCCTCATTTATTTACTTATTTATTTATCTACAATATAATAATTTTATAATTATAAGTCACTAGAGCTTCTTTTTAAGTACCTACCTACTGATTGCTTGTAGTAGAAGACTCATTTATGAGTTACTAGCTGACCCGGCAAACTTTGTACACCCTCAAAATCTATTTATAAATATATATATTATATAAAATACCTATAGCCAATGTTACTCGTGGATAATGTAGCTTTCGAATGGTGAAAGAATTTTTAAAATCGGTCCAGTCGTTTTTGAGCCTTTTCATTACAACTAAACAAACAAACAAAGTTCTTCTCTTTATAATATTAGTGTAGAAATACAAACTTACACAAACTGCAACTTTTAATATCCTAAAACTGTTTTAGGCGCGTGAAGTTAGCACGAAGTATGTAATGTTTTATGGTAATTCTTGATTGACAATGCTAGTAAAGTCTCTTCAGGATCTAATGATTCAATGGAAAATGTTAAAAAATCAAATTGAGGTAGCTGCATGTGTAGCCATAAACTAAACAGGCTGTTTTAACGATGCTTAAGAATGTCACATTGAAATAAAGTTGAATTTTGCTATATATTAGACAATTTTATCGGTCAAGTTTTAATATCTTTTTCCTAACGATATGGTTAAAAGTTCACACAAGTAACAATAGTGCTTGTAAAAGACTCATGCCTAGTTTTGACAGCCTTTTATCCATAAACGTCTTCGACGTTTATCCAAACGTCAAATAGCTATGGTTGCAAAGTCGACACGACGTCATGAAAATTAGTTACGCAATCCTGCTTTATTTTTTTTTTCAAACCGACTTCTATCATTACTTCATTATATATATTATGGGAATAAATGAATGGGCATTTAATAAATGGTGGAAATAATGTCGAGAAAAATTAACGCAGGTTTGCATCACCCCTTTTATTTTCAATTGTTATTTTTTTACGATGCACATCATATAGGTGCGTCATATGCACGTCGACATCGCCAATTTTAACGACGTCGGAACTTCCCACGATGCGTATAATTATAAGTACACACATTCTAATTGTTGTTTAAATTAAAAATATTGATTTGGAGGACTGATAGATGACGTCACTGAGTGAGATGCATCGATATGTCTCTCGCAGGTCATGATCATTTTCCTAGTATGAATACGCATTAGGTACAAAAACCTACTAGAATAAAAAAAAATGGTAACTTTACAATACGGTTGCAGGATGCGTTGCGGCGCGGCGACGCGTTGAAGTACGGCGCCGTGCCGCAACATTTTTATGTCTCGGCCCTAACTGAGGGTATGTAAGGAGGTATCTTAGAAGGTGGTAGAACCCTTTGTGGTTCGACTCCGGCGGTACCACCGCCACACCTATATCTACCTAATAACAGCAGTGTTAAGCGCTGCTGTGTTCCGGTTTGTAGGGTGTGGTAAGACTTTTCCGAGGCGTTCCAGCTTAGTTCTCAGGGGTAGCGGCGCATCTGTGGCCGACCTCAGGTAGGAATATCTAATCCTATCTGGGGTTGATTACAGATGTCCATGGGCGGCAGTAGCCACTTACCATCAGGTGGACTGTATGCTCGTCTGCTACTTTTATTACAAAAAAAAAAAAAATAACATTCCTTCATACTGAGTTATGACCATAAAAATAAATCTTTAGTGTGAAAGGACTAAATTCATGCCATTAGGCTTCTCATCTTCATATGATGTCTATGTATGAGTATTCTACGTGTATTAGTCATCTTGTACTATGTGCTTAGATAATGTGAACTGGTATAATAACAAAAGGAACTAAAAACCAAAAGAGCAAATGCAATAATTGCTTCCGTAAAACGTTCATTTGCATAAAATTATAGCAATTCATTAGTGACTAGCTGACCCGGCAAATTTTGTACCGCGTTAAAATCTATTTATCAAATATATTTCTTCTAAAATATAGCCTATGTTACTCGTGTATAATGTAGCTTTCGAATGGTAAAATAATTTTTAAAATCGGTCCAGTAGTTTTTGAGCCTATTCATTACAATCAAAGAAACAAACAAAGTTTTCCTCTTTATAATATTAGTATAGATAATATGAGTGACTATGATGACATATTCATCATATCATACCTTTAGAATATAGCTAAGTACAAAAAAGTGTCTTATTAGCCAAAAATACTTTGAAATTGTTCAACCCAACATTGGCTCTCGTGTAATTACCGCAAGTTCCGCTAGATGGAAGTAGTATGAATTTCGAAATAAGCGCGAATCGAAGTCAACATTATTTTGTTCAAATGCATTTCTCTATGCATTTGAATAAAGAATGCATAGTATTTGCGATGAATTCATTGTAATTCTAAAGATCCGTATTTGCGGTTAAAAACAAAAATAAACCAACAAACGTGTCAAGACGCAAGGAGCATAAATCACCGCGAAGTATGATGATGAGTTTGCAGGAAGTGGAAAGGGCTGGTCGCAGGAGCCGGTCGTTGTCCCACTGAACGCAGCACTTTCGCTTTTATCGGCGAACGAACCCGGTCCATTACTACCGCGCTCACGGTTACACCATCACGCAGCTGCTCGGTTTTGGCTGCGTTTGTCACTCCGGTATGCATACTAATAGCAGTTTATAAAGGGTTGTGATGCTTAGATTTCTCCACGCTATAGTCGGTGGATCACCGGTTGTGATACCGATGGATTTATGAATGCTATATCGTTTAATAAACAACGGTTGTTAGTTGTCAAGTAAACTATTTGTACTTAATATTAGAGTAATAGGTGATACTTTGTAAAATGTATTGTAATAATCTATTACAATGAAATGAGAAATATTCTGAAATATCTGTTTTTTTGATTATGTAGGTAGTGTAAAGGATACACTTTACAGATGAAAGTGTTGACAGGTCTTTTGTCCTCGCAACTATTAACGCAATATGACGTATTAGATTGGCTTTAATAATCAGATAAGTACCGTGTACATTCACAATTTCATGAAGGAATGGAAAGCTAATCTCCGTTCTGATGGCCATAAAAACTGAATCTAAAGTTTATTTTTAGGGAGTTTTTAAGTACGTAGTTTGTGGGGCAGCATACAGGTAGGTACTCTCTAGGTCGACTAATCTAGACAAGTAATCTTTAAATAGGACTTAATACAAATAAGTACACGATTTGCTTAGAATTGTTGTAATTCTGTTAGAGTATACATATTTATTTAAATACTTTCAGAATTTACATATATCTACTTATAATATCATTTTGCGTAAAACCTATGATATACCTACGCAATAACGCAACATTTTTGTGCTTATGTAACTAATGTATCATAAATGTTATAAAGTTTCATAAAAAATATTTTGGTAGAGATTATTCAAATTTTTTTTAAGGATAAAATTATAATAATAGTAGCCAAAGTAATTTTCGATTCAGAAAGTCTCGATATTAAGAATAATACTAAGTAAATACAACTGTTTCTTGGTACAAATGAATTTAATTTGTTTTAAACTATATTTCTTTATATAGAAAATTTACGCACCAATACTCACTTAGCCAGTGAGGAGGACTATGGCCTAATCCTTCTTACACTGAGAGGAACCCGGGCCCAGCAGTGGAACAGTGATGGGTTGATGATGATGATATCGAAATTTAACGATAGGATAGGTTTTTTACGTAAGGATCTAAGGCATTACTAACAGTAGGTTTTACCACACACGTTGTGTAACTTTATAAATAAAATGAAACTAAAATTTCTTAATGACCATAAAATAAATATTAACTTCCAAACCGTAAATTTTAATTAATACATTTATTGAGAAATTATTTAGTCACAAATGACGTCATTTAGTCATATTAATTTAATTTGCGGCGCTTAAGTAGGAGCCATATTTATAAAAAATATTTTTAAAAATAGCTTTTTGTAGGAGTAGAAGGTGCTCGTGTACTAATTAAGAAGTTGTGAAATGTTTTATTGTGTATTTTTGGTACGTATATTGTTTTGTCAATAATGGGTATTCTTAATGAAACAGCCTTGTTTGAAAAATGTTATCTTAAAAATTAAAATAGGCTCAGATTATCCATTAGGTCCTATCCCACCGCTCAGCACGCATATCTTTTTGATGCGTGAAAAGTGAAGGTTATATTTTCATTTAAAGGTTGATATAATACAATATTCTGAAAACTCTCGGGCAAATTTTTTTTACTCTGAAAGATCTTAGGCATATATTTCGAATTGAACCTGGACCTCTAACATGGCCTCCTAGTGCTCAACTAGACCAAGTTAAGTGGACATTACAATATTAAAAAAAAAAACAAATGCGCATGATTCTCTAAATTTGAAAGTAGAGTCGCTTGGGCGCCGTTTTGGCAGTACCTTAGGGCCCGTACCTACAGTCCTACGTGCCCAATATTTCGAAACGATGGTCTTTGTTAATAATAATGAAGATCTGCGTAGTTTCATCACAGTGCGCTTGTTGAATAATAACGTCCGGTTGAATGAACCATTGCATCGTGTCCTTGTTTTCTGTGATTTTCCATGGTGTAGTTCTGGCACGTGCGCCTGTGCAGCCGTAACATTATATTAGTTTTAAGTATTAACACAAGTATCGCTCTTCAGAAAAACTTTGAATCTCAACTAAAAGATCCATACCTACGTATGAGTAGGTACGTCTATTTTTAAAGTGGGTCAAGAGTTTTTCAAGTTTATTGTCGTATAAGTAGAAAGATTTTTCTTTCTATATGACAATAAACGAGATGATAAAATGTAATATGGATAACATGTAAGATGGATGGTTGGAGTTCCACAAAATAATGCCTGATACTCTTTAATACCTCATTATAAAAATTATATTATGTATGTTGTATGTAATATTACCCAGATAAACAATGTTCATGCGTATCCTAATGGTCAAAATTCGATCATAATCATCACTGAAAAAGTTGAAAATTATACATTTGCAAGTTTCCAAAATTTCAATAGCTACCAAACAAAAAAAAAACTGTTGAAGACTCAGGGACAAAATAGTGCCTACTGGATATTTTCGCCTTTGCCTGTTTATATTCGATATTTGACGGCATTTAACATCACTAGTACAAATTAGCCCGTGGTCACGTGACCGGTGACTGACATCTCGCTCTCGTGCTACTTCATTTAACTAATTACCGCTTAAATTAACAACGCCATTAAACTCCGCAGCCGATGTACAGGTACGTTAATAACTTTATATTATGATGGTTTATATTTTATCGCCTATTAAGCGCTGTAATCGCTTTTAAAGTGTGTTGACGGTCACGAAAGTTGTAAATAATAACCATAGATTAGTAAAGATTACTCACTCCTAACAAGAAAATGTAACCAGTTCTGACAATTTATTTATTTAGAGCATTTACGAATGAAACGATATTTCTCTGCACTCTTTATTCGATTTCGTGTTGTTCTTGCACCACTTAACTGCACACGTCGGCATCGTTCCGCGTATATTACACCATGACAGTCGGAGACGTAATGGAAAAACAGTCAGCCATTTTATATGTGTCAGCCATTTAATGGCTTCATTCAATTACAAGGCGGTGAGATATCTATACTTACCTATCATCATAACTATAAATATACTATGATATGTGTCACATTATTTAACTATCTACTATATATTTATAGTAGATAAGTACTTATCTATATTATACAGATGAGTGATATAAATTTTAGACTGCCACGTTCAAGGTTGTTGAATCGTAAGTACTCGTAGTAGGACCGAAGACCCTGTTGTGTACGTAATGAGAATCAATATTCTCTTATGTATGTATACTATGAAGAACATATCGATTGGAAACTTGTCAAGCCTATGATATTTATAATATCTCAAAAGGCGTATTTGTAAAGTATTAACTTATACTAATCAGCGTGGTAGACTGTGACTGAAATCTAACCTAAACCTAAAACGAATTCTGAAAGTGTGTACGGCTTAGGCCCAGGGGATGTAAACGTACCTAAATCGTATCACAGTATAATGACATTATAGTTAAAATACTTACTAAGGAAAAGGTCATACTTAAAGTATAAAAATATAAATTGCTAACCTAACCTAACCTTCAGATATTGCGCTATCTAGCATATCATTAATATTGATAACTTACCGATATTATTCGATGTGTATCACAGTATATTTGAAAAAATTAAACTAGTTATCTATTTAAATATATGATAACGTTTATAAAACGTTATATAACACATAGAACTAAATAAACTAAACACCAGTGAATTATTTTATAATCTATGTTCTATATTCGTGTAACATTTTTATCTTATCAGCGCCTGATATAATTAGACCTGCCTCAAAATAAATAAATTACAACACATATTATTGAAAACAATGATTCTAATATATTATTTCTTTTTATTTACATAATTTATTTTGTTGTATAATAGATACGCATCCGTGGCGGAGGTGGAAGAAAAATGCGTAAGTTTTCTCCCTTGGGGCTGAAATGACTTGATTAAATCGCAGACCTGTATTTGTTTTGTACCCAATTATATAATTTAGATTTACCTAGGTAAGGTTTACCTTAATGCAAACAATCTCGAAAATATTTTTCTTAGAGTTGCATATATTCCATACAATGATATATGTTACTAGCTGATCTGGCAAATGTTGTGTTGCCATAAAAATAAATGTTAAGGGTGAACAACCCTTATCACTTAAGGGGTATGAAAAATAGATATTATTCCGATTCTCAGACCTACTGAATATGGATATAAAATTTGGTGAAAATCGGTAAAGCCGTTGCGGAGGAGTACGGTAACTAACATTGTGACACGAGAATTTTATATATAAGACTAGTGATGCCAGCGGCTTCGCCCGCATTTTAAAGAAATAATATAACATACATAAAACGGAAAATTGTACCTGCATTGGAATGATAGTGGTGCCACCTGTCGAAAATTGGTCTTACCAACTCCCAAACCCTCGTGGGCCCTTGGACAACAACTTTGCTAAAGATCATCACTTGATCAAATGCATAGTTTCCGATTCTATAACTACTTACGAATTAAAAATTAATTAAAAAAACGTTTTCCCACGGACTAAATTGTGAATCTAAACCATTCTCAAGTCCCCTTGAACACACACACCACATTTCATCAAAATCAGTCCAGACATACACACGCACATAAGAAATATACATATATAAAGATGTAGTAGAAATACATTAAGTGCATTTAAAAACGTCGAAAAGCCTGTCTCATGTGACAACAAGGTCAATTCGTGTACAATGCGTGTTGTATGATTCGGTCGTTCGTAATAACAAAAATAATGTCTATTTCAATCTACTTATAATAATTCGACACAGCCTCGGGGCTCGTTCGTTGCTATGCTCTTAGTGGAGCAGTGGAGCACTATTCTGTTATGTTTTTAATACGGTTACTTTTTTGCTGACACCGCTTTCATTCCTAGCCCTTCGTTATCTACCATCAAATTCCCGGCGGTTTTTGTTGGATTTCATTAAGTAAATTACACCTTTTGCCTCGCAGACCCCGATAAATTGAATGCCATGGATTTTTTGCTTGTTTTTCTAAACTGCAGATTATTTTACTTATTTGTTAGTTCAAGTGCATACTAAAATGGACTACAAAATAAAAATAAATATACAATACACTTTTTTAAATCTCAGTTAGAAATAAACGCTTCGGTTAAAGCGTTTATTTAATCACTGGGGTCACGCGATTCAATCAATATAAGTGCACTTAACTAAAGATCTATATGCCTATTAAGTTCTGTACGGTAGTAGATATAAACGTTAATGGGATATTAAATGGGAACACCCAGCGGTGTACGTGTGTTCACAGCGGTTCCTTACAACAATGGCTTGTCTATAGCTTGACCTAATCGCATCGCTCATTCAACATCCGTTTAAGAAACTGACCACACATACTGAATATGAAATGCAGGCTGTTTAATGTGTCACTTTTTGTCAGAAGTAAGCATTTTCGAGTTCGGTCATCGACCCTAGAATTGCGTAGGCTAGCTACTTTCTCTCGATGTTGAGGCGGGGCGGTCGCAGTAAACTCAGTAAAGTGCGATGAGAAGGGGGTCCTGCCAAAATACGTATGTGAAAGGCTGCGTAGCTGTTCCTTCGCTCAGATATATAATGTGCGTCGCCTGATCGTACTAGCAACTACTACACGCCCCGAAGCGCTTAGCAACAACGCATCGAATAAATCTGTGCATTAGGTTGACTGCGTGGTGATGGGACTTGGCGCTGACTTAACTGTGGGTCATCTTCGCTGAACGGGCCTTAGAGGTCGGTGAACTCGGTCCAAAGAAGTGGTAATCGCGAATCAACTGATACTTTTGGTACCCAAACGCGGGTGCTGTCGCTCACGTGCGTTATTAAAACGTTGTATAAGCGTTGTGACGCTTTCTACGCCTTGTAACCAGAATAAGCAAAGAAGTGAACGGAGAAATTGTCAACGCATAACGGTTCGCTCTGTAAAAAAGGAAACAATAAAACGAGAAATGCTGGATGCTGAGAAATAACCACCTACTTTTTCTCTTTAATTCTACAGATCATAATTGCAGGATGCGTGAGGCATTGCATCGCTTACTTAGCTGTTTAATATTTAAAATATCAGCATTATTTGTATATAGGTCAACGCTTGAGTTAACTGAATTATTCACTACTGATGAAAGATTTGCGCGATAAAGTCAGAATATTATTTTAAAACTAATAATTATAATTATGATATGAATCTTCGTGGCCAATTAGTGTAATAAACAAGGCTCATATGAGTAAAATATTTTCATGAGTTACGACTGTTTTGAATTACAAAATGTAAACAAAAAATGCATTTTTACATAGTGTATGCAGTCACGACAAGCTAAATATAAGACTGAATTTGCAAATAAGCATTTAAATATAAACTTAAGCATCATTTATTATTTGTACGTACTAATATAGATACCGCAAAGCCATTTAAAATGTAAGTAGGTAATTTTTTTCTCTGTTGTGATGTATGAAAAAGTATTTATAAAACATAAGTGAAAATTATGGAACATGATCATTTGGCTTATTAATTTACAGAACAAACTTTAATTTTACAGCGAAATAATACGAGTTGTTTTCCATTTTACACGACAACAGTTTAAATTAATGTCACGTAATTAGTGTAAAGCAGAGGTGATTTGTAAAATTATAGGTACAATTAAGATTTCCAGATATTCAACGGCGCGAAAATTTCAAGTATAGAAATAAAGTATTATAATAATAATTACTGTAACGCAATGCAGTAAATTTAGTGGTTAAAACTAGACCTCTCAATGGTTGGTTCCAAAAAATGAGATGGTTCCAAGTTTGACTCCTACGCACCTATGATTCTGCAAAGTTATGTGGGAATTGAGGATTGATTATAAATTGCTATAAAGGTGAAAAAAGATAGCGAGGGAAGGAGTGTCCCTTAAAAACGTTCTCAAAAGTAAGTCAACCCAAGGGATCCGTACCCAGCAGTGGGACAGTGATGAGTTTGCTGACTACAAATAGTAATAACTGTAATACTGAAATTCGTTTGAATAGTTGACTTATGTATATTTTAGTTGCCCCTTTAATATTGGTAGAGGCTAGATTTTTTTTGGTCGAGGTAGAGGCGTACAATACACGTTGTTCCAGTGTAGAAGTTATATTAAGAAATACTTAATTTTGACTAGATGATATAGTTATTTTTAGTGTTGTTAGGTAAATGTTTTAATAATTTATTGATACATTTACTTAACTTTAAAACCCAATTTACTTAACTTAAAAACCCAAAAATAGATTAAACCAAAAGAGTAGGCTTGGCGAGTTAACTAGAATGTAGATACTAATTAAGACTTTAAAATATTCATGCCAAAAACAGAAACTTAGTGGAACCGGTTGTGGTTCAGCGAGCGCTCTATTGGATTGTGACAGAAACCTGAGCCGCCATCAAAAATTTACATCGCGGGTGTCATGAATGACTTAGTGTCTATTCACACGTACCATATCCAAGCTACACCAAAACCACAATACGGCAACTGCGTCAGCAGATGCAAAATATGATAATGCATAGTCCTATTGACATGGGCCAAACTTTGCAGCCCAAACAATTTGGGAGATACTGACCACAAGTGTCAAAAAGCGACATCGAGCATTCGAGGCCACCTACTCTATAAAAAGACACGATTTTGTAGTTACCACAACAAAATCGCACGACAACCGCAACGTGACCACAGCTTGCCACATGTTCTCAGTGTGGTGTGGTCGTGGTACGTGTGAGTAGACGCTGAAGAATGATTTGTATACTATATGTGATGCGCACATATATATTTAGATCACGTTGGCGTCCGTGCTTTGTGCGTTGCGTTGCGCCCTATGGGTTACGAAAAGCACACGCCACCGCTACAGGAATACCAATCGGGTGGAATTGGGCGGCTCACAAAGGTCGAAGGCAAAATTGTTTATAAAAATTGCGAAAGGTGTACATAAAAAGAGTTAGCACACTGAACGTGCCTACGTAGCCGCGTTCTCTCTTTTGAAGGTTACATCGCAAGCTGTGCGTGTGTGTACCGTTAAAACAAAACTGTCATAATTTGGAAGACCTAGTTTAACAATATATAACTGTATATATAGAGGAAGTGCGCTCACATTTGTTGCTGGGTTAGTTCGCCGGTGTAACACATAAATCAGTTTATAAGATTTATTCGTACTCTAATCTGAAAGAACAGTTATTAAAATTAAAATCATTTTTAATTTGATGCTAAGTTTTTAATGAAATAATTGCGATTGTTTGAAGATAACGGTTTGGATTAGGCTTTACTATTACGAATTTAGTGTGTATTATGATATTTGAAGTAAAACGTTGAAATTGTTCAGTACCCTTACCATGAGTTTTTACGTGTCTACAAATATGACTGTTTTGGTATTTGTTTACGTATTTGCCCATAAGAATTCCTAGTTCCGACACAATCCGCTAGGGGCGCTGATTGGAATTTGTATGGGCAAATACGTAAACAAATACAAAAACAGTCATATTTGCCGAAACGTAAAAACTCCTGGTAAGGGTACAGTAAGTACGTTAGTAGTGTCTACGCGACGTAGTCGAGCGGTCTACGGCGCGAGGGCGCGCGGCGGCGTAGTACGCGCGTGGCGCGGCGTGCGGCGTGCAGCGTGCGGTTGCCCGGGGTCGGGTGTCGTATTTCTAGACCATTGAACCTCTGCAACCTTGTGCGTTGAGTCCGACCGCTCTCCGTGCGCTGACGCAACCGCTCCAGCCCCTTCTCTACTTCGATCGCATAATTACTCCTTCGGGGCACATCTATTCTTTAGCTACAATGAACGATTTTGATGCTGCCTCTAATCGAGTCATGAAAGGTTACGTTTAATGGAAGGCTAGTTTGCGCAATACTAGAACATCGAAGAAAATGTAACTTACGATACACTTTTCTTGGCTGTAGATTAAAGCATAGCAAAAATTAAAAATTACAGTCAGTACGTTTTAAGAAACGTCATTTTAGGCAGTAATTTATCGATTGTAAATAACGTGTTTATAAACAATGCAAGTTCCTTAACAGCATGATATATTGAAAGCAATATATAATACCTGAAGGCAGCTAAACAGTATGTGTTATTGGCGGGGCCCGGCAATGTAGCGAGTCGGCGAAGAAGTGTCGAACCGCTAACGAGCCGCGGCCGTCTGCAAATAGACCGCGAGAAGTGCGAAACGGTCGCGGGGCTACAATTGGCGCCTGCCCCGAGAGCGTTGCGAGGTGACGCTTACGTAAGCCGCTGACATAACCGAGTCGACGACCGCTCTTGCGCAACCACCTCCGAACCTGCAACCCCACGCACCGCACCTCCTCATCACCTACCGATTTTCCCCACCACTCATGAAAATTACTCAATTGTAACCAAAATGCACGAAAAGGACACTAGTCCAAAGCCCGAGTTACGACATAGGCAATCATTAGAGCAACAACCTCCGCCTAGGTAGGTGATGGACGTACCTCGAACGTTTAGCGTGCGTTCATCTCGATTAACATTTAATATGTAAACGAACTTACGAATGTCCATGTCAATCGATTCTGTAACTCATAATGGTTATGTATGAGTGTAACATTGTGGAGCGAAGCTGGGAATCACCGCAGCTTATCGCACCGAGCTAGTGCAATTACTAGTAATCATTCGTAGTATAATAAGTTGCCTAAATTGCAATACATATTGTGAATTCTGGGCATGCTCCAGGAACGATGGCGCATCGGCCGCTGACGGATTGGTGGGTATGCAAGTGGCGTATATGGTACAGTTATCCTTAGTGAACGAAAGTGAAAACTAAATGTGGGCTTGGTCATCGACCCCGGGTGGGTCGTCGACCGCGCCGAACTGCAAAGGCCGTTTGTGAGTACGGAGGCCGCGCGACATTTAGCTGCGTTGCTGACGCGCGGTGGCCACGCCGCCGCACCTGCCGCGCTGGTATTGCACACTGGTCAATTTGATTTATTATCAAATATTATTACATACTAGATTTCCGACAGTCACTCCGCCTGCTGAAGTTGGACCCGTATTCTAGAGAATTGGATTACGATTGCAGTTAATTAAAGCCAAATTATTTCCTCAAATTAATACCGTATTTCCGTAAAGTATAAAATCTATTTTGGGTCGATAAGGATTAGGAATATCTAAACAAAAAAAACAATACTTTTTATTAGTTAATCCGAACATTTTTAAAAATGCCTACACGCAGAACAAACATAATTATGTAGGTTCTTTATATGTACACATACTTAGTTAGGGTTAAGTATACAAACAGATTATTTAATTGTTTTACTGCGTAATTAATGTCGTTAACACTTCGTAATAAACTAAATGCATTTAAACATAAGCTTATTACTTGATCGTACTTTATATAATTACAAACTCTACCAATGACATTGGTTTACTCCTAAGGCTTTTGTATTTTCCTTTCTATTAAAAGAGTAGTGTGAAACTCTATTTTTATTTTCGCAAAATTTTCACTAACGGTTGAGCTCAATTTAAAACCTATCACTATTGAATGTATCATCCAAGATATAAATAAGTTTTTTAATATGTTGATTATTGCGTATTTGCAGTAAATAAAACAAACAAAATATTTATAATTCAATAATTGCGGCCTATAATATTTAATTAAAAATATAATGATTTCAATTTCTAATAAAAAGTCTTAAGCAAATAGACAAATTATTAGATAACATATCCGACTTTGCATTTGAGCCACGAAAAAAATTTCATTTAACTGACTTGTAAAGCAAAGTTAGGCGCGTATAAATAAGTGCGTGCAATTAAACAATTTGAAAGTGGATTTTACTGTCGCTGGTTCGACCACATGTAAATATTGACAGTTTACATAATTATCACATGTATTATGTAATAAATAGCTTTTGCCACCGCAGCGAGAAAACCACGCGAAGGAACTCGTGTGCAAAGACCTACCTCAAGAACATTTTAATTCGGAAGCTCATGACTCGTCATTATGATATTTTAAAAGGAACTTATAAATACCTATCTAATTTATATTATGCCAATTTCTGTCTTACATTAATATATTTCTATCGTATATTCATTTAATTAAGCATTTATAGTTATGACCAAAACAAAAATAGTTAATAACATATGCACATATATGAAAAATAATCACACATCGTGATATATGTTTAATCGAATCATAAAAAAATACTTTAGTTAACCAAACAATAAAATATTTTTAGATACATACAATATACATAGATATTATATTAGTTATTGCAAATTTTATAATATAGAAAACCTACTAAGTAGCACTGTAGCATGGTAGACGTACTAAGTAGTAAAAATCTGTTATCAACCCCAGATAAGAGATAGTTTACCCCTGAGGACTAAGTTGAAACCGCTCAGATAAGTATGTCTCCCTTACACCTCTGTGAAGAGTTGGTTGTAACTACTCGTATTATTAAAATAAGTTCTATAAGGCACATTTATCACCTATTTCTATGTTTTAAAAAAAATATTGGTATACAAAAATCTTCCATATAAATTAACCAAAAAGAAAGCAATTCGGCATGAAAGTTATATTGTGTAACTTTTAAAAGGCAATTTTTGCTCATTTTAATTTATAGCAAAGAAAAGGTTGGATTGTATAATTATTTAAATGAAATATTTTATATCTGATTTTCGCAACTATATCTAAAAAGTTTAACATGTTGCAATCCTGACTTTGATAGGGTATTTTCAATGGTATGTCTATATTTGGGACAACGTTTGAACGCTACTAACAAGACCGGTTGTTGCTAAAAACTCGGTCTTTGTTTAATAGGCTAGGTTGACCTTAAATTCTGAGGCAACCATGTATGTATGTGTAGATGACTTTCAAAACTCTTTTTCTTATTATAAACGTTAATACGTATAACGTATGTTTAATTTAAGAATAAGATTTTAATAGAATAGTGTAAATTATTATACTAAATTTTTAATTGTGAATATATATAAATATTTAATATGAGTTTACCTATGTCTTCTATTACTTCTCTTCTACAACTTTGATACTCAAATATCTTTCCACGACCCGGTACAATAAACGTATAGGTACTTATGAGAATTGCCTTATATATATTCTGGATCTGTTCTCATTTGTTAGGTACTCTATGACGTTGCTAAGAGAACAATTGGTTTGGGTAGCGTCAGCGCATCTAGGCCGCGCTTCGACCGAACGGGTCTCAGCTTTTTGTTAGTGATGATGCGGAACAGAAGAGAGAAATTTGGCGAGATAAAGCAGCACTCGCTAAGGAGGACACGGTCACGAGGAGTCATCGGCTCCGAACTCGCTGAATGTGGAGCAAGTGAAGTTTTTCTCCTCGGGCCACGGTGCAACCTGCCCACCATGTGCTATAACCGCCTCGGGCCTCGGCCATAACACAAGCTGGTTTTCGTTTAAAAATACAAGCGTTCAACAAAGCAAGCGCGAACTCTTAAACTGTACTGTACCCTTACCAGGAGTTTTTACGTTTCGACAAATATGACTGTTTTGGTATTTGTTTACGTATTTGCCCATAAGATTTCCTAGTTCCGACACAATCCGCTAGTGCGCTGATTGGAATTTGTATGGGCAAATACGTAAACAAATACCAAAACAGTCATATTTGCCGAAACGTAAAAACTCCTGGTAAGGGTACAGTAAGTAGTTTATACGAGTGAGTACGACTCGTGAGTGCTATTCACGTTGCAATATCTGATTCATTAAGGAGCACTCGTAAGTACCGACCATTAACATAATTATGGCCTCGATGTCAGATAACGTAAGCCCGTAACGAGCTACTTTCTTCTGACAACGTGATTTAAGTGACAAAGCCATTGTTCGGTCAAGAAATGGCCAAAATTGCCGATTATATTTTCGAAAGCACACCAAGTCCTTATGTAAGAGTTCAACGTGACACTTTGCGTGGAGGCGGGCGCGCGCCCGTTCAGCGCGCCACTTTCCTTGCAGCCAAATATTTGGTTAGTTCTGCGTGGTTTATTACACATCCCTACGTCGTTCAACGTAGTACCTACTGACTTATGTGTATAGAGTATATTTTATTGCTTTGAATTAGCAGTTGACTTTGCATAGGCTTGATTGAAAATCTCAATTTGTTACAAACTGTGTTGAATAACAGGGCCTCAAGTACACAGTTAAATCTGTACAAACATTCTTAATCTTTGTAAATGTGTGTGTCAAGTTTAAAAAATATCGTACAGCTGTTTAACGATTATTCGTTTCTTTTAATTTGAAAACTGTTTTATTCTCAAAATGAATTATTTTTAATTTAAGTTTTAATGATAACATATTATTATCATAATAAGGTTTAACTGTATCTTCACTTTATTCCGTATTCGTTTTTATTACCACGCTTTTATTAGCTTGGGTTGTATGTATGTATGTATGTATGTATGTATGTAATGGAATCTTTAAATTCGATTTTTACCCGCTTTGAACGGTCCGATTAATTTAAAATTTTAACAATTATCAAAAACCGATGACAATACACGATTTTAATAGTTTTATCCCATTCACCTTATCAGGATCGTCAGGAATTAGGATAAACGATTTTCCTTGTGCGATTTTAGCGTGGTTTTTAGTTTTTAAACTATAACTTATTTTCTATAATATTTTGTCTCAGTAGTTATATAATTTAACCTCAGTAGTTATAAAATTTGACCGAAATATGATAAGATATGAATGAGTAGTATAACTGATTAGATTGAGATTAATTATTTGTATGCATTTAATTGTTAACAGAATGCAACCAAAATTAAAAGTACTACATTACCTTACAGTGTTTCAATAAATATCGTATAAATATTTTAATGAATAGGTAATTGTTAACTATACAAAATATTCGGTCTCAGGTATAAGTCGGCAAACTCGATAAGTTAAATATATAAAGTATATACTACATTGATTCTATTATTAGCGTCTACAGTGAACATTCTTGTGAAATAGTACCTTAGTTACGTAAATATTTGACGCCGTGTGTGTACCTACTCCTATTAAGCCGGCTCTAGGAATTTGGTAGGTCGACTTAAGAGATTTAAAACAATTTTCGATAATCCTGCTATCCAATGACGTAAGAGCAAGATTTGTTGATATAAGTACTAATTATTTTAATATTTTCGACAATAACGCTAAGGTCTTGTATATAATTCTAGAAAAGTCATTTTCTTGCTTAAAAATCATAATAAACATTTAAGGAGATATTTGTTAACATTTTTCATAAAAGCATGGTTCCTAACCACTAAAAATCAATCAGAAAACGTATCTATATAAAATTAGAATTCATTTCCTGACTAACATTATGTTAGTTATGTTAGTAACATATCAACAAGTGTTTACTGCCATAATACATCGTTTAGCACATATAAAGTGTAATTAGTAGTATCATTCTGGTATTAAAAAGTGGTAGTTACTCATATTATAGGTACTGATGTTTTTTGAACAAAAATAATAGGATTTAAATTGTATTTCTATAAACATACTTATTTACAAATTAATTACTTTTTAATTTTGTAATTTACTAAATAAAACTTATACTATATTTTTTGTTAAACCGAGTTCCAAAATTAAGTTACCATATTATAAAAAAATGGGTAAGTTCACCGTTTTGAAATACTTATAATCGTTGCTTTAAGTAGCATAAGGTAGGCCATAATAGCAGTTATGATAGAGAAAACGATATGTTTGTCGAAAACATAGATTTGTATATAAGCCACACTTTGCTATAGAATACGTTAGTCCTTTAAAAGTCTATTGTTTGCGTATACGATTCGTCTACATGACCTCGGAGGATTCTAAGATAAGCCCGATATAAACTTTAATAAGAAGAAAATTAATAATCTGCAATAATCTACTATTCACCAAAATTCTGACTAAATTCGATAAAATTTATTGTACTTGTAATTTAGTGTAATTTGGGGTGTTTTCACTTTATTTTGGTCATCATTGTTAAGTTACGTTTTTATGTAGTCCAGTGTAACTTGGAAGCCTCGAAGTTCGAAAGGCTCTCTACATGATTTTATTTCAAAATAAACATTTTCATATAAGTACCCATAAAAATTTAATAACCAATTAATTTCGTTGCTGAATAATAAGAAATTTATAACCCAATAAGGCTGTCAATAAGTCTTACCGAAGTGCTGCAGTAAAACCTCATGACTAACACACGCTCCATACAATTTTACTTACATTTATCGTTATTGTGACAATAATTTCACTAGAAAACTACTTGCGTCAGTCTCTTTGTTTATTTTAATGTTTAGTAGCCTTTATTCTCCATTAAGTATATCGGTTACATCTATTAAAACTATTTGAAAAGCATAACGAACTCTGTACCTATCGATATTGATTGTGTACATTGTATCAATCAGTCATTGTGCTGAGTGAAGCATGAGTGTACTACATACCTACCTCCTATTCAGCGTTCTGATGAATGTCAAAGGATGTTTGTATTTACGTCGATGGCAGCAGTGTGTCGAGTGTCATTCGAAGAAGAATCTCGTATTGACAAGCGCACCATTGGCGAGGTCGACGACCTACAGCTACGCTTTACATTTAGCGAACAATGATTTGGAGTGGCGAGGTGAACGGCCGCAGTCGGAGGGGCTGAGCGTGGGCAGTTATTGACCCATATTGGAGGTGAAATGTAGATCAGTGGGCGAGAGCGGCGAAATTCGCCGCGGAGTCGAGAGTCTGCGCACGGAACAGCCAGCGCCGTGGCTACGCCGCCGGCGCCGGAGACACATCGCGTCCGCACGCCGGTCGCCGCCGCACCGCACTAACACTAGATTTAATCTTGAAATGTAAACCTTGTTAGAAAAGCTACATCCTTTTATATGTTGCGACCATATTTAGCGAGTATGACATCTAATTAAAGAAACTCAGCATATAGTGGTCAACGGTGCTGTAGTTACTATGTAGCTGTAACTATACGGAATAAAACGCATTGATCATATTTTGGAAACGAAAACTTGCTTTAAAAGATAAGTAAACTTTCTTTTATAAAATATTTGGATTCGGAAGCAATTCTTAATATGAAGTTTTATGGTAAATGAGGTTTGAGCCGTTTTGGCACGTGTGGAAATTGGATCCTGTCATAAAGAGCTACATTTAACGTCCAGGAAACAGTTAAATGACCCTTTGTCCCGTTCCAGACACATAAAAACTCCCGAATTTCTGAGTTGTATTTTATGTTTTTCGAATAATAGCTCTCCGAATCCAAGGTTTTTTGGATACCCAAGACAAAGGATTAAATTTATTTAAACTTAAGTTTCGTAAGTTTTTTTCAAATTTAGAAACATTTTACTGGTTGTCGTGAAACAGAAAAACTTTTTAGCATTTCTAAAGTTTTAATGAGGGCTGTTTTTTTAAACACAACATGTAGCTGAATAAAATTTTTATCAGAAGAATTTTCATAAGAAGTAAAAAATAATTGAGGTCACTACATAGACTTAGATTTTTTTGCTACTCTACTTAATTTTTCTTAGGGTTAGAAAAGTACCTCAAATATTTTGTACAGTGGTACAGAATCTTCGATACGTGATGTCATCTGATACGTATTTAAGACAATAGGACATTAAAAATCGATATAACATTTTGTTAACATTCGGCCGTCGCCATTTTGTAATTGTTGGCCTGATTTAACCTATCCTAATTCGACTGAAATTGGCAATATGATTTTTGTGCCAAGATTCATTGTGATTCACCAATGGACCGCGACGAAGCACCAATCTACAGAAACGTAGCTAATAAACCATTAAATTTATTATCGATAAACGATTATTATAACTCAATTTCTGGGTAAGAAAGATAAAAGCTAACAAGCTGATAAAAGTAATAACGCTAATCTTTACTCGAGTAATAGGCACGCATATAAAATGTTTATTATCTTCTACACAGAAGGCGCCAATAGATTGTTTAGTAGTTATCCTGTTTACTATGTGCAGATAAAACAGGTACATTTATGTAGAGTTGGTTGATCCGGATGTAAGTCAATGGACATATTATGTTTGTTTGTAGGTACAAGTTGTATGCTTAATACTTTCTACTTTTTCATATTAACAATATTATTTCTAATTTAATTTGTACGGATTTAGGGATCCCTGTACGAGTTTAGGGAAGCGTTTTTACTGAAGTTATCTAGTTATTATTAGTAATAACTATGACCATGAGCGGCAGGCAATCAATGTGAATAATAACATAATGAATAAAAATATACATATTTCATTTAAAAATGATTATAAAAAATAGGGATGGCGCTCCAGGCTTAGTTACTTATACCGCTGAAAAATGAAATAAAAAATATGGCGAATAAACGTTATGTAGGTCCTCTATAAGTAGTAAGTAGCATAGGGAAAAAAATGTCTATAAGATGGTGTTCAAGTTTCAAAAAATATTTACGTATTAGCATTTCTCACCAACTGTTAAAGTTGGTAACATATACGCTTTAAAAGTTTTAAAAAGTATTCCTGTCCCAATTCTCAAATACAATACAAGTATGAAATTCAGAATAAAATGTAGGAATGGAACATAGAAAAACTTTTAACTTTGAGCAGCTGTGGATTGGGATTTGGATATTTCGGTTACACGCAGTCACACGAGTAAAATACATTTTCTCTGAAAATGTTTTTTGACAAAAATAAAAAAATAACTGACCAATCAGCGTTTTGTGGCTTCATACAATTTCAAGGCGGTGAAGTATCATCCACTTCACCATATAAGTATTACATTAGAACTGAGTGTATTCGGTATTACTATAGGAAACTATATTCCTAATAAAACTGTAAATTTAATTTGGTTGTTTGTTTGCGTGCGCTCGTGCGTGTGTGTGTGATTTCGCGCGTACACGTGCATGTGTGTGAATTTGTGCGTATTTGTAAATGTGATTAATATTAAAAGAACAAAATAAAAGAAACAAAGATTAAATATCCAGGATGTAGCATTGTCATGTTTGACCGCGCTCGTGACACGGTGGTCGCAGTTTCCGTTTGATGCGGACTAAGCGATAGAAACCTTTAGTGGGTTACCCAAATGTGGGTCGCCCCGCATTGTTGATGATAATCTCCTAACCCTAGATTCTCCGTGAACCTTATGCACCTTTTATTACAACCGAGAACTTGTTATACCATTGAAACATTTCTCCGGTTTCCATTTGCATTTGAAAATGTAAACTGTAATGCGTTTGAAACAAAACTTATCGCCTTCTAGAAACTTTTACCGAAAATATTATAGAAATTCATTTAAGTCTAGAACTTAGTTAATACTATTAATATCACAATGCATGCTGGTATAAAAAGTTTATGATTATTAATGATTTGTTTGTTACTTATCCCAATGTATGTTTGTATGGATCTTCAATCTTTATTTTTTTATGTAATAAAGAAGTTAGATAGTTAAAAAGGCAGTAAAAAAAAGTAGTCATAATCTATTTTTTTTATATTTCTACGGGAACAGGAATGTAACTTACAATTTGTAAGTGCTCCGTTTCCGAAAATAATATATTTAAAAAAAAGTTGAAATACCTTTTTTTAAGTTAGTTGATGGCTAAGATTGGCCACCATGGACTTGCATTCCTAATCGACTCCAAATAAGTAGGAGTCGTAAAAGATAAAAAATACAAGGTCGATCATAAATGTCTCGATGCCTTCTAGATCTTACTTTTCAACACATACCTACCTAATGTAAAACCTTTCATTACTATTGTAAGACAGAAATATGAACCCTAATGTTATTACATACATGCCCTACCTTGATATGTTAATCTACATACTAGTACAGTTTTGTATTATGTATATTGTATTGCATTATCTACCATAATCAACTTATTTTATCTAATTAATTTTATACTGACATTCCTACGTGACTAAGTAAAAATATTTTTTCTTAATTTGTTCCAATCGTATGTAGCATTGAACTTTAAATCTTTGAAACGCACGTCATGTTCATTTCGATTAAGCTGTTCAAAAGAATTAAAAGATATGAGAATCGTTATACTACTTTATTGTGATTTCTGACTAATACAATCTTCCTTATAATAGGCAGGAATACCCCTTTTACCCGCTAGACCACGCACGAAGTTAATAAATGGGTTTTCTATTATCAATGTACAGTCAGCTCCAGTAGTAGATGTGCAGATCAAAATTCCAAAAATACCTATACACTCAAACGTTCGTAAGAAGTTAAACACCCCTAGCATCATAATTAGATGAACACCGTAATGCGTCAAAATTAGATGACTAATGTGTCAAAAAATAGCTTAACAGCTGCGCAAAATGGCTAACATAATTAATATGATATGTTCATCCACTTTTGACATTTAATTATGGTGCTATTGCGTTAAGATACTTATGAACGATTATGTTAATAGGTATTTTTCAAATTTTAATACGTAAGTAGATGATTGTTGGAGCTGGCTGAACATATATATGTAAGTTCAGCTACTTTTGACTCTTTACAACGTTCATCTAATTATGTTGCTAGTTGTCTCCAGTTACTTATGAACGCTTATGTAAATGGGTATTTTTCAAACCTTAATAGTATTATGTTCATCTACTTTTGGAGCTGGCTGTATATGTAAGTTCAGCTTCTTTTGACACATTACGACGTTCTAATTATTGTGCTAGTTGTGTTAAGCTAGTTATAAACGTTTGTATAGGTATATTTAAAACCTAAATATGTTCATCTACTTTTGTAGCTGACTGTACTTAATAACTACGACACACGCTTAGTCACAATCGGGATGTTCAGTGACCGCGTCGACTCTGCTTCATTTACGTGTACCATTGATCGGTACTCGTTACTTAGTCCTTCATGGTCGACTTATGTATCGATACGGATTGCACCCGGCGTTTGCCAGGGTCTGCTTTTACTACCCGTCGTGGTTCTATTTGCTTAGAAAATAAAGGGAATAAAGCGAATTAACTAAATAAGGCAATTTTAACTAAAAAATAAAAATACATAAAAATGGGAATGAAATCTGAAGTGAAAGAAATTGTCGTTTTGTCTCTACTATTGTCTCTAGTCGAGCGTTATTAATAATCAATCTATCCATTTTTTTATTTGCCTAAAAATGAAAATTATAAATGTAGGGATGTCAAATTGCGAACTTTTGTAGGCAAACCATCGGATAGATTGAATTATTATGGTTTTCCTACAATCAGTAATAGCAAACGAGAATTCATCATGCCGCCCATAGACACCTGTAATTAACTACAGTACTACCATGAGTTTTTACGTTTTGACAAATATGACTGTTTTGGTATTTGTTTACGTATTTTCCCATACAAATTCCAATCAGCGCCCCTAGCGAATTGTGTCAGAACTATAGTGTCAGTAACGTAACATTAAATGTCTAAATTGACAAAATGGCGCTTTATGTTTTGTCTCTCTTTTTTGCGAACATGTGAAGCAGACAAAAAGACTTGAGCACTTACTTATTGTTACATTTACTCAGTTTATTGAAGCAAACGGAACAGAATAATGGATTGAGTAAACGTAACGTAAAATTGTGGGATGTTTTAAAAACGAATGGTAAGATTACAGACAGATAGGATTAAACGTATAGTGATTGCATTTGAGGTCGGTTACAGATGCGTTTGTTACCCCCGAGGACTAAGTTGAAATGCTTCGAATATGAACTGCTTTCGAATCGTCTCTCTATTTACGTCCCCAAATCAGAATACAAGAGCGCTTAACATTTCTATAATTTAGACATTAAAATTGATTTCAAAGTAATTTCATTTATGTAGTTTCTATCATACTTTACTGTAGGTAGTATAGTACCTGTACTTAAATTTACTCAGAATCAATTTTCATTGCTGTGTATTGGCACAGTTCCAAGATAACTTTAATCCTTTTATCCCCATTATTTTCCCAGAACCAAATAAGACGGATTACCCGATACGTATTATTACACCACGGTAGACACATTTTGCCAAAAAGGCTATCAATTCAAAAGGGGGTAAATCGCTAGATATGTCTCTTTTCTTATACACTGTATGATTTTACTGTACAAATCGTTTCTTATACAGAGTATAATTAAATAATTTTCAAGTCAATTAAAACGAAAAAAATGTTTACTCTTTTTGATTTTTTTTTAATTTCTGCGGCAGTTACACAGGTAGGTGTCAAGTAGGTACTTTAAGATAAAAGTTACTGAGTATTTTAAGGTTTTTCTGAATATTTATATCGGTATTTATAGTTTTGTCATTTGAATTCATGCAGGTATAATACCTACTAAAACCAATTAAATGGCTGTTGCTATTAATTTAAAAAGCAAATATAACTAGTACTGTAAATTGATTTAACTTTGAAAACAATCTCGAGTAATGTAGCAATGTACAGCGGATCAAAAGAAACGGATAATGTTTATTCTGACCTTGGCGATCGCATTTACATTGTAATTTGCTTAAGTTAAATCAAATATCGTTAACATTTTTAGCACAGCGCTTACGTATTGATCTTTACTTAATTTGTGGCACAAACTCTGTGCAATATTTATTTTTGAGACTACGCACAATGAATTTCGTAACCATATTTATATGTGGACAAATATCACAATTAATAAATCGATTATGTAAGGGTGCAGGCTAACAGTCATAGTACGTGTTAGACACGTGCCATGGCAGACAAAATAGTATTTGATATGCATGTTTTTAATGTAAGTTACACGCCCGCGTAGGCACGAATTTGCTTGTTAAAATATTGTACAGAAATATGAAATTTTGACTGACACGGGCTGTGTCTGATACGTTCAACTTACTTATTACAAGCTTTTTAAAACTTGAGAATCAAAAGTTTTTAGTTAAGCAAATTATTTAACTTAAACGTTATTTTCATAATTGCAATTAACATGTTAATGCACAATGGCATTTCTCACAGTGCAGAAGAGGCGCGGCTCCGGTATCGATTGCCAGTTCTGAGAACGGCTATAAAGCGGAGTTCTAATTATAGTGCATACGCCGGCAAGCGCCTTATGTCACGCCGCACAAGGTTACTATAGCGAGGAAATTATTTCTAGACGGCTTTCCGAAAGCGGCTAGAAGAAAGTACTTTTACTCGGAGAGGAACGACGTGGCACAGTTTCCACGAGGCGTGTGGTTGTCCACCGAGGTGGCTTTCCAACTCGATTCGCGAATTAAACGCGGTGATAGTCGCTGCGGGGAAACATGGGATTAATGTATGGGTTATATCCTCCGGATGAGGCATGTGAACGCACTCGCGTTTCTACACTACCGCCATAAACACGTCAGCGCAGTCACTGTATCAATTAACGATACTGACTTCGTTAAGGTACGCTTGGAGAATTTATATACTTACTGAAATGTACTGAACGACTGTTTTCTCTTATTTTCTTTTCGCAGTTTATATAGAACTTTATCTAAAATGGCTTCGTCTGTCTGATAACGTACCTCAAAAACATCTGAAAAGAGCTTTTATTAGGGCTAGCTCACACTTATTTAGGCTTATACACACACATAAAAAATACTTAATGTTTTTATATTTTTGTATACAAATACACCTAAAAGGCACGGTGTTGCCGTAGTAATCAACTTTAGGCTATAACTATCATAATATGGGAAAATTAATACAATTAATACATTGGTAGTGATCCCTTTGTTTCTTTGAACAAGAACAGCTAACAACGCCCTTTGCAGTAACCGTCAGCAATGACACTGAAATAAATTGGTTTATGATAGCATTTATTGTTAAATGGGACTATAAAGATTACAATTAAATTCGAATTGTTTGAAATTAGACGTGACAGGAAGTCAATGTCATCTACTTTTATGGCAGGATCATATTCGATAGTGCGAAATAAAGTTACCGCGAATCAACTGATAACAGAGATATTTTCTAACAGCTATATAAAATAAAGGCTGCACCTTCGTGCTACAGTTTTACAGAAACTTTGTGAATACGAGGTGAGTTTTGATATATTTTTTTATTAAACATGTAATCAACTAGAAGTGCGGCGTATATAATGGAACAGGTTTAGGGACTAGGTATTTTACAGTACTAGGTAGCACCTATGTTGTAAAAGTTGTACTTTTAAAATACTCGATCCACCCAGTCTCATCTTGTACCTGTTACGGGCAGCGGTACCTACTACCTACTTCCGCCCAGTCACACCTAGTCACTGTCGGATCAAACTATCCGTTTGCTGCGACAAACCGAAAACGAACTAGCTTCCTATTCCTAGTGAATCACTAGATACTTAGTCCAAGACTAAGTACCTAGTTATTCACTAGGTACGTAGTCTTGGACTAGGTACTTATAGTATGATTTATAATTAGGTGTCCAAAATGTAAACAAAGGTACTTTCTTATTTTTGACAATATTAAATTAATACAACGATAATAAAATAATGATCAAAATAAATTAAAATCAATTCACATTTTCCAATATTTATATTAACTCAATTTCATTTCATACAGTAATAATAATAAAAAACAAGATTTATGGTAGAAAATTAAATTGTGATAATTGTGACACAATCGGGATCTAAAACATTTTTTGTGCCGCCATATTTAAGTTTCGTAGTTGATATTATTAATTTTCGTGATTGTGGTCGAATTCGAATGTTTTCTAGTTTTCATAGCGCGTATTTTTAAATTGTGTGCAGTTATTGAGTTTTTTTGTTGAGTTTGTGAAAGTTTTCGATTCTTGTTAATTTGTTAGGGTTTGCAATACCTGTAATCGTATTTTGACAATGACATTTCATTGCTTACATTTTGGACACCTAATTATGAATCAGTCTATACTGACCAGATTGTACGCGTGTCGCGTACGCGAACCATAAATAATGAGACTTTATGAGACTAGGTGGAACAGGTATTTGGATTGCGTATTTTTAAATACTAGGAATAGGTAAACCTAGTCCCAAATTTACCTAGTACAACCCATCTCCGCAATCAACATTTCATTTTAATAAGAAGTTAATAAAATTATTAATTAATAAGATTAAATAAAAGCTAAATTGAATTATAATCTCTACGTACGTGCCGACTTAAAGTTATGTTTATTATTTATTATGATAAAAGTTTCTTGTTTTGAATTATTCAAACGTTTACAAATATTTTACTTCTATTTGAATTTTTGAGATAAAATGTACTTATTTTAAAATATAGTTTCAACGTATTACTTAGAATCAGTTGTCATTATAATTAGGTTACCTATATTATTTTATCGTGTTCTAGAAACAATAAAAATGATTTAAATGTTAGTCACAAAGACGACCCGTTATTTTTTTAAAGAAGAAGCATACACGCATGCCTGATATTAATTGGTCATTGTTCATTGATCTATACCAACAAAATTATAATCCTATGATTCCAACTTTTTTCAAAGGTAAGGTGCTTTCATTAAGTACTAAAGTGAAAAGGCTTATAGAAAATACAGCTATCTTGTCTTTAGAATTATTATACTAGAAGTAACAAGGAGTTCGTTAATTTTGGGGACTAGGTTGGAATGCCTCGTGGGTTATATATCTCGTACGACGTCCTTAAAAGTAAAAGAAAATGTTATATTTTTCGTGTAAGTCAGTTAGATTTCCACCACTACTTCTGCTGTTGACAGTTTAGTACAAGATACCTTCTATTTCAGCTAATAATGAAGGCCTTCGTGATCCTCGCTGTCGTTGTTGCCGTGGCTGTTGCCAACCCCTTGCCGCTGGTGCAGATCATTGTCAACGTTGCCGCCCCGAGCTCCAACCCGCCACCAGTCGACAATGTGGTTGCCCCACCTGAAGTCATCGAAGATCCCGTGCAACCTATCCCCGGCCCCGAATCTATCGTGCTCCCCACTCCCGTTTTGCCCATTCTCGTTCCTGAGCCCATTATCCTGCCCCAGCCGATTCTTCCCGGACCCATCATAATGCCCCAGCCTGTAGAGCTGCCAGAGCCCGTTCTTCCCGGCGAATTGCCCGAGCCTGTAGATCTCCCTGACCCCGTTATCCCCGTTGTGCCTGGACCTGTTGTCGTTCCCGACCTTATTGCTCCAGCAGTGATGAAGGCCTAAGATTTTCGCAGCTTCACAGCATAGCTGGAAGATTAATTATTTTTGAAGTAAAAAAGCATTAATGCAACAAAAAAATATTTCTTACTTTACCTTACCACCTTACCTTGACTATACTACGAGTATTAAATGTTGTGCCTTTTCCTATTACCTATGTTATTTTTAATGTTCTTAGCTAAAATGCCAGTAATTAAGTAATTTTTGGGCAACAGTTACCTTAACTACAACTAAGTTAACATATTTTTAGTCTAACTTTGAACATATTTCTTAATTCACACTACATTCACTCTAAATACAATTCAAGTAAAATAACTCCAAAATGAATAGTAGTTTAAAACCACAAGAATTGCACTTCAACAGCTGTCGGGAGACGGCTGCAAACCGGTTACTTCTTCATATTGCTGAACGGCAAATTAAATGCGTACTTTTACTACACATAATAACAGTACACTTAAGTAGGATGGTAAAAAAGCCTCCGCAGCTTAAGGAAACGTTAGCACTTCTTGTTGCTATGCGAGCTTCGTAGAAGATATTAATAAATATGACTCACACATGCCAGTAGAATGACGCTACGTCCCAAGGGTTGAATGAAAGATAGCCGCCATTTGTTTGTTGTTTTTGCGAGACGGCTGACGTAAACCTAAGCGACGGTGTCGTTAGGATAACTTCGCACTTTCCGGTTTCTGAGAATCTCCGCGTGGTATAGGTACATGACGTCATCACAATAAAGCTCACTTTCGAGCTCGTTCGTGTGGACTTTTAAGGGTGTCTAACGCATTGGCTTTATGCTGTCAATCTTTGATGCTCTATATGCTCGACAAAATGCTACGATTTTTGAATAAAAAATGAAATTGTTTACCTACGCTCGAATCCATTTCACGAACTGACAAAAAAGATAAAATATTTCCAGGGGGGGATAAAATTTAATATAATACATAAGTAAATGAATGTCGATATTTCAATATCAAATAGAACAGTATATAGTTATTAGCCCGAATTATCTTTGCACTTTTTGTTTGGAAACGGGGATATTGACCACATGCAATAGGTATATTTTGCTAATTTCAATTCTATTTCTGTACAAGTATTTGATGAATAGAATATGAGTTTTATGTTTTGCATATCTGAGCCAAAATATTTTTAGTATCGATAACAAGAACTAAGTGCATTTAATTATTTAAAACTAGCTGACCCGGCAAACTTTATACCGCCACAAAATCTATTTATCAAATATATTTCATATAAAATATAGCCTACGTTACTCGTGGATAATGTAGCTTTCGAATGGTGAAAGAATTTTTAAAATCGGTCCAGTAGTTTTTGAGCTTATTCATTACAACCAAACAAACAAACAAAGTTTTCCTCCTTATAATATTAGTGGAGATACCACTAAGTCGTGAAAAGAGACTATTTCGGAGGGATTTGCTACTTCCAATATTAGATATGACGTGAAATATTAAAATTAGACAATTCACCCGGCCTGTACCACCCACTTATGTTAAGTGCGGTAGGAATTCCATGCATCGATTTTGAAATCCAGATGACGTCACAATGAGAACTAAGCGTGAGATTCGCATAGCTATTTAAAGGCGAGGTACCCAACAGGTTCTGGGAACGTTCTCGCATTTCCACGGAGTAGTACACCTGCTCTTATTTGGACCTCCCTATTTAATTGTGACTGCAGCGAATGCGGCCATCAATTACCATGACAGTCTATTTTTTGTTCCACTCCTTGTTGGCAGGGCTGCCTGTTGAACAAGGGCCAGTGTTTTTTTATGAAATTAAGTAGCAAACCAGCGTGCAGTCCAACTGATGGAATGGTGCCACTACCACCCATGGAAATCTAACTAGCTACATAGAACAGAGGTTCTATCGGAAGTGGATTGCAAATGAGTTGCTATTTTTGAGGACTAAGATGGTCACCTCATAATTAAATCAGCTGACATGGTATCGACACCTTTCTACTGAAAAGCAAGAATTACTTCACTATAGAAATAGGTGTGGCGGTATTAGGTACTTTCTCGATCGAACGTAGGTACTATATTATACTAGGTCTACAAATTTGTAAAATACATCTCTGTTCTACACGATTGAGGGTCTATCGACAAACGATCTACTACTACGAACTGTTCTTTGTTCTTTGTACTCCAAGTCTATTCTGATTGTTTAGATCCTAACCTTTTATACATTACTTATATACCGTTTTCCTTTCCATACTTTTTGTAACACATTAGGGTTACAGCTCATAGATTTTTAGTTTCAAGCCCGAACCATACTTTTCAGGATGACTCCCGGATTTCCGGAAAGATCGCCAACCCTGCAAGTTGGTCGTGAGTAATGACTTGCACGCCGCATCGGATAAACCTGCAGATCATTGTTGTAAAACGTTTACCGTGTAATCTATATACATCACACACTATACCTGCATCAGATACGTTGCATAAATTGTTTGTGCAGTTTTTGCACGAGGAAGGAAATCGACTATATTGTACACTTGAATACTGCGGGTCGGTCTATGTGATAAATTAATGTTTTGAATATAGTTCTGTTTCATATTATCTACTTAATATTTTCGTAGAAACATTAAGCAAGTGTGATATAATAATTTTTATTATCGATAAAGGGATTATCTCGTAAATTAGGTACACGTTTATATATAGTATTAATTTTAGTAACTATAAATCGCGTCTCAATTATTACTGAAGTTCTTTCTGACATCCGTCATAGGCGTTAGTTGCAATAGGAAACGAGCATGCAGTCCAGTTAATGCAAGTAGTCAATGACGCTCATGAACTTCTGTACCATCTGTACCAACTCAACATGGAACAGGGGGTCGGTCATCATCCCATTACGGTCCCACTGCTGGGCACGGGTCTCCTCTCAGAATGAGAAGGATTAGCCCATAGTCCGCTGCTCTGGTCATGTGTTGGGTGTTCATAGACTTCATATACTTTTGAGAACTTTTATTAAGATCTAGGTATGCTGGTTTCGTTGCGATGTCTTCTTTCACCGTTAAAGCAAGTGATAAATAATTCCTAATACGCACATAACTTTAGTCAGAGGTGCGTGGAGTTTGAACCTCGGACTTCTCGATCGAGAGGCCGAGTTTAAAACCACTAGGCTAGTAGATAGTGAGTCATTGTAAAAAAGTAGTTTTTTACCATCATTCGCCGTTCTATAAATAAATACAAAAAGACTACGAGTACCTATATCAGCACGACGACGCTTTAAATAGTTGCAAAGAGACATGCATATAAATTATTAGCTTTTTTACGCAACTGAATAGATAGTTAAGTTTGACGTCGTAATTTGTACAAAGAATGTTCATTAATCATTGTGTGAGTGTAGATGTGGAGTAACAAGCACACCAGCACGTTTCTACTTTAGTGACGTAACGTCTAAACAGCTGTCGCGTTTTTGATATTTTTGTAATGAGTGGGTTTATGATTTTTATGATTGGAACAGTTATAGTTTTCAAGCACACATTTAATTCACATATTCACATTGAGTTCTACACAAAAAAAAACTCAAAGTTGTTTGAAGTGTATTTAATTGACTATTTATTCGCACTTGGCCATCGCGATGGCCTACGACCTATACCCGTTTCATTTCGAGAGGAAACCCAGCAGTACGACAGTAATGTGTTCACGACGTGGCAAGTAAACGTGGCCATTTTTCCGTGTTACAAACATTTAAATGAACAATTATATCCGTACAGGTATCGAGAACTCGCAAAATCGCTTTCGTATTCGTATCAGTCGCGTTCTATCGTAAACGGTCCCGTCACTAGCAGATACGAAATGAATAGGAGTGGTGTAGTGAGTTGTGATCGAGGCGATAATGAACGCAAAGGTCACGCTATCACTGGAAGACTGCCCGCTCTGACCTTGCTCCAGTTCACCCGACCTTGTTCTCTCGAAGCTAACGAGCAACGAGCAAACGCTTATCTTGCGTAGCTATGCATTAGTTTCAATGGCTGGCCCACTGCGCTTAATTAAGCGGCATTCCCTAGTCGTTACCACGTTTCAGTTTCAACCAAGTTCAAGCCAGATGGGAGATGCAATTGGGAATTCTAACGAAGCTGCAGTCATGCTCCATTAAGTTGGGACTTTTGTTTATTACTTAAGCCGGAATGAATAAGCGTTTCAGCACTAATTTAATTTACGAGAACGCGACTTGAATAGTAAAACACTTTGGAGATATTATCGCTAAATTAAAATGGTAGGACTTAACCCATTTTCTCTTCGTTTTTAAATACATTCTATAGAATCATCTTGTTATATCTTACTGTTATTAAAGTAATTAAGCTAACATGTATATTACCTATAGGTATACGTCATAGTGATATACTTTAATCTGACTAGGTTGACTGCTATAAAGTCTTGAGGAGTGGTTACGCGTCTGTGATCGGCATCAGGTAGGACTTCCATTCTATATTATTATGGAGTTGTTTACTGATTTTCATAGACAGTTACCATTAAGTAAACATGCTCGTTTGCTGCTCTAGCCTTATAAATAACAATAATAATAACGTATTTATTCTTATTGTCATTTCATTCTCATCTTAAAATGAATCATACCAAAACAAGAAGTAATTCGTTTAAATCCTAAATGCGCGCTGTAATGATTTGTGTAATTTCGTAAGGATCATGCGTTTAATACCTTTTATAATGTTACGAGAGGTAACAATTTTCCAGTGTATGCACAAATCACTAATTATAATTTGACAAGGTAAATAGCGCGGCGACGGGCGTGCACCCCAAGCGCTGTTTTTATGTCTTATAAAGTAATTCTTAATATCTTAACTACTTATGGAAAGTAGTTTATATAATTCCGACTACGAGTCCATAACCTCTTCTGAAAGATTGTAAATAGATAATAATCAGTAATATTAACACACAAAAAAGTATCGTATAATTATTGTGTATCTTACCATGTAATAAATTATAACACTTTAATTAAGAATAATTATAATAATATATATTATATATTATATACCTAAATATATAATAAATATTATAATATATATTATATTATATATTATTATATATTATATATATAATTATATATTATAAATTAACAATGTTTTATACATTGAAATACATTTTAATGAAAAAAGCAACATATAGACGAAAGTAAATTCTACAAATAAATTATGTGTTACATACACACCCGCAACTCCGACCCATGCTAAAAATAATTTATGTTTTCTCAAAAGCGCCATAACAAATAACTATAAATTCAAAAATAGTTGTTTGAAATTACAGATAAAGTTTATTTTTGTATATATTTGGGTACAGAAAATGTTTTCAAGGCCGATGTACAATCAAGATCAGAACTGAATTACTTTTAACCTTATAGTTACTGCCATTTATCATTCATTGATCTCAGAATTAATTATTTATTTGCGTCATCAAATTACAGCAATTATGTACTCGAGTAATATTAATTAGTTTGTGTATTTTAACTTGACTAGCTCGAGTGTATGTTTTTTGAGGCCAAATGGTACTTATTTTTTCGTTTTTACATTATAATTTTAGTTTTAGATTAATAAATCCATTCGGTTGCCATCAAAATTTTGAGATCCAAAATCAAAACAACACAAACACAAAGTTTGTACAGTCGTTTACTTAAAGTGAAACTATGCAAGTATCTAAACTTTTTAACATCAACATCACATCAACATAACATCTTTTTAACAAAAAATCGTACTAGGTGTTAGTACGATTTTTTTAATCTTATTCATTTTATTTAGGTTTACAGTATTTATGATGGGCTTAATAAAATGAATCCAAATTTTACTGTGAGTTGTCCTCAACCCATTACTGTCCCATTGCTGGGCACAGACCTCCTCTCAGACTGAGAGTCTTACGACAGTCCACCGCGCTTGCCAAGTGTGGAATAGTAAACTTCGTACATTCCTTTTTTTTTTAATCTTAGACGTGTAGGTTTAGACCCAATGATTTGACCATTCGGTTCCTCGACTGAGAGGTCGAATTTCTAACAATTATGCTATCACTGCTTTAAAATTCTGATTTAGAATATGAAAACCTCTTAACCTAATGAAATTTGAGCATACCTACCATCTTTATTAGAAGGTGACTTAATTTTCGTATTGTTATTTTCGGAGTTGTATGATTCACTAAAGGACATGATTGCATAAAAACTCATTCAGGGAATTCCAAGAATGAACATTTAAATTATGGTATTAGGAACATGCAATGACAAGAGAATAATGTTTGGGTATCGTTTTTGTTATACTTTTTTCGTCATTTGTACTCGTGGACAGAATTTAAGTGAGTGAGTTAAGTTGAAAATTAGTAAGTAAACATTTCTAAGAACAGATTTTGTTTTAGTGAATTAATTATAGGAAACAATACAAACATCGTTTTTCAAAAGCTTGCAAAAAAGCAGACACATTATTTGTAGAAAAACTTTAAAATTATGTTCGGGTTAGCTTATAACTTGTGTGATTTTCGATTAATGAATAAACGTTTGCTTGTAATATGTTTATCGTCAAGTGGAGATAGTTCGATAAGTACCAAGTGATGAGTGAGCCAGCGAAACCTCGCCCGCCCATGCGCTGTGTCAATTTTTCTCAGCTTTCTGCGAGAGTTGCTGAATATCCCCACCCTCGCGTGGGGCGTGAAAGCACCGCGGTCGTGCGCAGGCGCCGCTAAGTGTGTCACGCAGGTCGACGAACGCCGGCCTAGACCCACATACTACAATTGGGGCACAATCAGCGACAGTATACCGAGCACGTTGACCCCGCAGTGAAATGCCCATCTCTCTTCTTTACACTCTTTCTCTCGACGTCGTTACCACCAACTCACTGACCTGATTAACATAGCGAGGCTGACGTCAAATCTCAAGACATCAAATTGAAATTAATTCCCTTTATGTCGAACACTAGTAAAACAAATTTAACCCGTTATCATATATCTAATATTTATAATTGAAATAAACGCAGATGTCGTGATCAATTGCTCTACACTCTTCTACAGCATTCCGCTCGCATGTTACAATCCTAGGCATTCAACGGAACTGTCGCTTAAGAAACTGTAATTAAAATAAATAATACGAGAGCATTCATTCTTTTGTAAGTATTCGTTTGTAGGCGTCTGGAGGGGTTGGTGAAAATAACTCGTGTTTAACAACAGTGCCACGCGCGTCGCCGCTGTGTGAGTTATGCGTGATCTACAAGTACTCGTATGTACGAATACATACAAGTCGTACAAATAGCTGGAACATACGATGAGCGCACAATTTTCACTTTCAGGTAAACGTAAGGAAAAATGCACTGTATTTGTTGATTTAATCGACTATAATATGACATTGTTTTTATGATTTGGTTATTTTAGTTCATGTTTTGAACTTTAAATTTTCTTTTGTAGTTCAAAGTAGAGATGAACCGATTTTTTGTTATAAAGAGTGCTTGTAGTGTGTGTTCGTATTTTTGTATATATTTTGTATGTTTCTGAGAGAATAGGAGAGAGCTTTGACCTATATGTAAAATAAGTTCACCTGATAACTTTTTGTATTATGATTTTTATAGCGCTCGTTTTTGTAAATGTTGTCATTGATATAACCTACTACTGGGAATTGAACATACAATTTTTAACATGAACTTTTAAAATGTCTATCGAAACGATTTATCAACGTCATCATTCAGACTATTAATGGATTGCTACGAAATAAGAGTACGTTATTCAAAAAACGCGAACGATAGTATAGCCTTGAGAAATCATCATTCTAATGCACTCAATTTGCAAAGTGTTTTTAAGTGCACTACGATTGAACAAACAAAAGCGAACGGAAAAGAAAGTAAAAATGAGCGCATTGATATAAATGAGAAGTAGGCGAACATAGGTGCATCGAGAAATGTGTGCAAGCGAACGCTGCGGTTTCATCGCTCCAGGAGAAAAAGTGATGGCGATTGAACTGGAAACTTCGGCGATTCAGAGCGAGTATTGTCTCATCGTTCCCGCGGCTCGATGCACTCGGATTGCACATTTTTTCCCCTACTTCTTCACTTTCTTCTTATGTACACTTTCTAGGCTTTATGGTGAAATGCCTACGCTTTCTAACGTAACACCAGTGCAAGTTTTTCTCGCCGGCAACGATTTGCAATGAAAACGAGTTGGCTTTATTAATGATTCGAGGTTTTATTTTAAAAAGACAATTTCCAAAGTTTCTCGTTATCACTGTGTGTTTGGCCGGGCATTGTTTAAAGATACTTAAAAGGGTGTAAGGTATTGCCAACACGCAAAATAAACAGCCTCTCTCTATCCGTTATTTCGCTTCATACCTATAGTTCGTATTTAGGTCATCGTCTTTGTGAAGGCTTGCTCTGGAAATCTGCATAGACGGATGTCGGGGCTATTAGATATTGTAAGTTTCTCTATCGGAGAAACTTTCGGAGTGAGCGAAGTGTGTCGGGCCGCGGGCCAGGCGGTTGGTCGTGCACCCACGGAAATGGGTCCGCGACAATAAACTATAAAACGTGTCTATGTAGGTCATCGCTGCGGCTAAGGGATACCAATGCTGCCTTAGTGGTGAGCTCATCGTTAAACCGACTAACTGAGTGGTTTCCTAAGCAACTATGTAAGGATGACTGTTTGATATAATAATTAAAGAAACTTTTAAATGTATCATTGTGAATCCTACTCGTTGTGTTTATTTGAGTTTCTTTCCAGTATTCTACAATACACACATATAACCTTTTCTTTTTTTCCTACCTTTCCTTATATTTTTATACTTTATGAAATTAAGTTTTTGTTATTTTCTATGACAATGTGTATGCCTGTTGTGAATAAGGTATTACAATATTAAATCACAGTTTTTATTCGACAGTAAATCGACTGTTTATTAAGCTTCGAGATAAGCTTTACAAATTCAAATGAAAACTTTTTCTTACCATAACAATTATCAGGAAATTAATAATTTGAGAATCTTATAAGGTAATAATTAGATAATAGTCATAAAAATTAATAACCTGATAATTAACAAACTATCATAGTTCATACAATCCAAATGTGTGGACAACATATTCGGTTAGTCACCTCAGTCAAGTAACGTCGCTTCGAGTGCGCTATGCAAATGGTTAGGAACTTTCTTCCGGCGGTGTTCACGGTCGTTGTATCGATTTCACCGCGCTTACCGATTATCACATACCCCGAAATATTAAGATGTGCGTTTTTATTCTCATTTTTGCATTAATGCACTTAAGCTTGGTGTTAACCTTATCTTTGTTTTAATCCACGTATTTTTATTTGTGTTTTGGTTACTTATATAAGTATTTTAATGCACACTGTAAAAACAAAGTATTATTATATTCTTACTTAATATTAACTGATGCTTGAATACTTTTAGTAGGGTACAAAGTAATTTTAATCGAACCGTTTTCGCTACGTAGATACATTTTAAGTTATATCATAATTAAAATTACTAATATTATTATTAAACGATATTAAATTAATTGATATAATATGAATGCTTATATTCATTGATTCTCGACAATTATTTTTATTGGCACATAAAATTTCCTAGTTCTGACACAATCCGCTAGGGGCGCTGATTGGAATTTGTAAACAAAATACGTAAACAAATACCAAAACAGTCATATTTGTCGAAACGTAAAAACTTTGTAAGGGTACAGTACCGGCTGGGTGTACCGAGCCCCGAACCACGACCCGCACAATACGGAGCGGAGGTGCGGGCGCACGCGCAGAGCTAACCTACTTGCCGTACGTTGATCTCTTTGTTTGTAAACATGGCGTCACGTCGCCGCCCTCTACGCTCGCTCGGCTCTATCTAATTGATTTTGATACCCTAAGACACCTGATTTAATAAAATAAGCTATTAAAATATCATTAGGATCTACTTTTTTATTTTTAGAAATAAACAAAAAAAAATTGCCTGATTTTTAAATAAATTTTGTGAATTTTGTATAAACATTATTATAAGTCCTGTCTCATTTATTTTCGATGCTAATATTACACAAGGATTACGTGAAACCTAATAAAAATATTTTGAGGGAACTTTCACGCAATGATAGAGATTCTATAGGTAAGAGAGTCTCATTTTTGTCAAAGGAAAGTTCGAGTTACAAGAACGGAATGTAAAAAAATCCTAATTAAACAATTTTATGACATAGAATTAATTATATGCGCAAGAATTATCTGTTGAAAATCTAACTGGTTTTGAAGCAGTGGTTTTAGGCTCGATATGATTTGATTTTAAAAGATTTTCCTATATCCTATTAATATACTGATTTAGGACTGTATTAATACATGAGCTATTTTTTATTTATTTTCTTTAGTTTAGCATAATAAAGTATCTATGACCGATTTCATGTATAGTGAAATCATATATGTAACTTCGCGTACATTTCCATGGTACTATGGTATAAGCGTATAAAAGAATACTACTTAAAATGCGACAGTCTGACCTGTAGAACTGTACTTTAATAAGAGAAAGTGTATAAAAAGTTATAACTCGTTAAATACAACATGTCTGCAAAAAACTCGCATCCTCACACAAGTTTATTGAAAATACGAAGGGTATTGTTTTAGCGTGTATGTTTTTTTGTGTGTGTATTTTTGTATGTCTTATTCTTTGGCATGCCTTGCAGAACAAAAAGACACGGATTTTTTTAAAAAAAATAATGGTAATTCGATTCGTCTAAATTGTGGGAGTAATATAGGCTTTTATCAGAAGTCGGGTTATTCATTTTTAGAATAATCCAAGAAGTTAGTAAAACTACAATAAGAGTATATTGTTTAAGTTTGTTTCAATCAAAGTTTGTTCAATCAAATAATGTATCTACATAATTGAAAAATGAATCTTTGTCGAACGAAATAGATAAACTAGCAACAATTATTGCTTTAACACCATTTAAAATAATTAAATAAATAGTCACTCACGCATATACACCTAATTCTTTTATTCAAAACAAGGTCACAGCAATATAAGTTCGATTTAAAGTCGCAGGCATGGCAACAAAATGTGCAAGCCTCGCTAAGTAAAGAACTTTCTCTTGTCGACTTAACGAAAACTAAAACATAACTATAAATATGTTAATCGTACGAGCTTCCGCGCGGGCATTGCTCCCTGTACGACTTGAAATTTTGATGCAAATCCCAAATTTTGAAAGTAAAATGTAGATATGACACTCCTGTAAAGTTCTTTGTTTTCGCGCAGAGAAACCGTAAAATTCGGATCAGCTTTGTAAGATAACAGATATTTTTCAAATGTATATTCTAATTCTAAGAAAATAGCTAGTTGTTTGGAAGTAAGTAAACTAAAATATTTATTAAATTAGATATTTTAGTTTACTTACACTTACAGTCACTAGATTCTTTTAAAAGACAAGTAAAGGAATTCTACTTGACACGTTTACCTGCTGCATAAATAATATTTATTATTATTATTTGTATGTATTTACTTTATCGTTCTTTCCTATTCTCCGTATTACCACTATTTCTATCCCTTACTTTCTTCACCTTCTACACTAGCTGCTGATATGTTCAAAGATAATTTTCGAGTCGGTATGTATTACATTTGTACACCCCTACCTGTATTTCTTGCATATATATTGTTTTCTTTCAACAAATCTAAGGTTGTCTGGAAGAGATCGCTTTTAAGTGATAAGACCGCCTGTTGTACCGTTCATTATGTTTGTGTATATTTTTCATGTATTCTTTGGTGTACAAAAAAGCATTTTTGTATTGTATTGTATTGTAAATTTGTGTTAAAAATCCCCGGGGGCAGCGCCCTTTGCGTTTTAAGTCAGGCAAAAAAAAAGCTCAGATGTTAATCTGGAAAAACATAAACGAAAGAATCATTATACACAAAACTTAATAAGTAGCAATCATAGTAAAAAAGTACTATTGTAATAAAAGGTTTTATCTATCGGGTTTATCCTTAGAGGATCCTAAGGTAGTCACTAACATAGAAAGAAGAAAAATATTTTAAGAAACGAAAGAATATAAAAATTCAATATACTCGTACAAGTATCTGAAGGCATAAATCCAGCAATGGAAAAAACCTTTATGCTACCTACGATCAGGCACTCTGAATAACTTTAGCAAGACAGCACAGTCAAGGCCGAACTTACTTAAAATGCCATTATCATGAATGGACTAAAAAAATACCTTTTAGTTTTTTACTTTTTACAGGCGTTAATAAGCAATGTAATATAACCGCTCACATTCAGGCTTATTAAAAGCTTAACGCTTACTAAGAAATTATTGTAATTGAATGAACAGAGCGCCAATTTGTTGAGATTTTATCACGCATTTCAGAATATTACGAATTTTCAACTAATTAAAATGAAATAACTATAACACGGCGAGACATTTTAATGCTTAATTATATACAGACGATATTTTGACTTCAACGTGATTTATACTTATTCGAATTAAATTAGGTAAACATTACGAAATAACATTATCTTATTAGGCCTTAGTGCGTGTGAAGAAACGTGACTTAAGTGAAAAATGAGTTAACCTGTATGTATTAGTAACATAATCTTTTTTATGAAACACAAATTTAATGACTGAAATGATATGAATTTTAATAATTTTGGGTTCTACAAAAGCCATATTTAACTATTATCAAAATTATTACACTTGTACAAAGTCTACGTATACTTAACTTAAAAATTATCTGAAAAATATAAATAGTCATTTTAAAGTTTGTTTACGTAAAATACTTGCGAAATATTTTTTGACGAAATTTTCATAAGCGTGAGCACATTGTGCTGGCCAAATATTACACTTTATTGTTTTAACGTCATAGCACTTCGTGCGTATATAAACAGTGCACAAGATCTGACCTCGATACTTAAGTATTTATATATACTGTGATTCTGATACATGACTTGTTAGATTGCCTTGATCACTAGCAGGTAAAATGTAAATAGGTGTCTATGTTGTCCTCATAATAATATAAATGTGCTCATACGTAAAGAAACATTGAATGCGAGGAATGATTCTGAAAAAAGGACCCAGCGACAGACAGCCAGCGCGAGTCTTTATGTCTGATATATTACGTAAAGGCACCTGTTGGCTCAGTGCTTGGCTCACATTGTAGAGGGTCATTGAACCGGTACTGTTCTGATAATGTTTCGAAGAATGCAAGGACATCGATGGCTCATTGGCTGATGCATTTTGTCAGTGAGCGCGTCGGACTCCGCGACTCAGCTCGCCGAGCGATGCTCTCATACAAACGTTTTGTTGCGCTATCTGTTTGCAGTTCTTACTACAAATATTTCGACAGAACCTTTTAAGCGACACTTCGCCAGGTCTCTGTAATGAACAAATATCCTCTCAAAAGTTAAGCTTTATTCAGTAGGTGTCTGTTGTATCTGCAAACGGATTTACGACTTTACGACTTTATTACCTATAAGCCTATAACGCTAAAATGTGAAATGAGTACATATTCGTAACACGCAATTTTTCACTTTTATCACGCACACTCTAAAGCTCACTAGTAACAATCACATTAAAAATATATCTTTATTTTTTTTTGTAAATTATTGGCAATTTTTCCACTGTAGGAAGAATTGATTAAGATTGAATATTTCTAACGGGCGTAAGAAAGTACAAGTATACTTCATATACTTACCTACACATGTCTGAAAATTGCAAACGTATCTATAAAAGATATAATTATACAATATACGTTTTAAATGAGAAACATACGTGCCATCTACATAATCTGTTAGAAAATTTGTATACTTAATCAAAAATCTGCAAATTGATTATTCAGTAATATCTGCATTATGACATGCGTAAATTTTATTCTATGTAAGCACTTACATTATGTATAGTGGTAATTGTAGGAAATTAAATATATTTGCCCTCTATTTTATAATATTCTTCTGAATTTTGTCAACGTTCTATAAACGTTGTAAGATTTTACAGACAGGTGGAAAATATAAATATGTTCCACGTAGAACTAAACGAGAGTTAAAAACATATTATGGGTGTCTAGTGCGTACCACTCTAGGTATCAATACTCAATTTAAAAATAACTTTCATAAAAGTCTATAAATAAATCGATTATCCACGCGCAAGTAAAATATTCCATTAACTATTGTGCAACAGCTGCACAGACCCGGGGTAAGATCCTCGGATACATTGACCTCCAACGACCACCTTTTTCACGCGAACTAAAAATAAAAGAAGGAAGACATATACACGGGATGCAAGCATTCTAGACTGTTAAGGATGAAAAAGGAATAAAATAATCTAGTCCGTTCAGTGGCCCTGTTGGGTGTGGACGACCCGGGACGCGGCCGCTTGGCCCAAGCCGATGCGCGATTGAAAGTAAAAGAGAATAGAGACTCGCTTCGATTGTGATCTGGCTCGCTGCGCTCATTGACAACAGTGCCTCATTAAGGATTCCATTGAGTTGATGCTGGACGTCGCGCGCTCCGCGATAAAGTTATTGACTTTAATCAGCGATGGGTTCTTATTGAGGTGAACATTCAATACAACGTTTTCAACTCGTTTATTTAACTAGTTAGCCTGCCTACATTCGTAGATTTTAGTCTTAAGTGCGAGTGGACTTTTTGCTGTGCATTCATTTAGGGCCTCGCAGCCTAGCTATTTGTAACAACCGCGATCGACCATTTAGTTGCTTTACAAAAGCTAGATGCAGTTGCAGCGATCGGCTACCTTAGGCTAGCGCTTCTCCGAAAGCGACTGACGTAGTTAGTTGCAATAATGCGATTAATACAATAGCTAAAAGGCACGTTTTCGAAATTGCGACCGAACGAAGAAAATCGCCAATACGTGATGCAGCATCAATGCAATCGCTAAGACGCGAGTCGCTGCTACTAAAAATAGCTAGTCTGCTAGGGCCGTTAGTGCGACCGAACGTGAGCCGTGCGGACGACTGAGGAAAACCGTACATAAAATCGAAAGAACGAGTTTCAGTTACATTTAAATAATAACTAGGAAACGGTTAACGTTTAAAAAAATCATTTTACGAGCTGGCATGTTGGAAACGGATTTTGGCCCGTGACTCGTACTCGATCCGTTCGAGACGATAAAATGTAGAATGTCCTTTAAAGTGCTTTGCAGGCAGTTGTGCGGGCATCCACCTCACGTTAACCTTGCATTGTGTCAGTAACACTGGCGGTGGGATAACTGTACGGTGGTTGAATGAGAATAGCAAAAAATAGGGCCTCGTGCACTCATCGTGATGTCGCCGGTCGTACGCCAGCCGCCGCCCGATCGCTGCTAATCCGGATCGATGTACGACCGTTATTAACAATCCTAACCAATGCTTTGCGATCCAAAGATCGTAGTTTGACAATTGTAGCAGGAGGAATTTGTCAAGTTTCCATTAGATATAAACTAAGCCCAGATATTTATTCAATCGATGCGTTACCCAGTTAGGAGTATAATTACTATGTACCTACTGTATAGTTTGCAGTTTGTACTACATAGTACAATACTTGTATTGTACTTTAAATAAACTGAATGCTCACTGATTAAATTAATTAGGTACTTGGTTTAGATTACATCAAAAAAGTCATACCCATTTATTGAAATTTTAGTTTTTTTTTCCTATCCTATGTCAATAAACTTGTAAAATAGTTTTTTGTTTCAATTTAATAAATATATGTATCACAGGTATCATTAGGTATATTTTTGCTTTAATGATCATGATCAAATAGTATAACATTTACAATTATAACAGAAACACTAGATTCATTAGTTATATTTATCAATACCAGATTACGGTCCTGTTAGCTAATATTCTATTCTCTGTATTAATCTTTGTAAGTAACAGGAATGTATTCAATTTGCATGCTACGATCACGTGCATATTACGAGTATATGTAGAGCAAAGACGGGTATACAAAAAAAATGGATCACGTCGCATAAAACGCATTTATACAGTGAAAAATAGTATTATACATTAATTTATATAATTATTCTCGTCGCAGATGTCGATAGCTCTGTAGAGTTAATCTTTATCCGAAATTAAATTCAATAAGCTTTAATTAACATTTATAAATTCAAGACCATGCTTAAATTATTAACTTTTGCCTAGAAAAGGAATAGGGCGTAGGATGAGGGACGATGAAAAAAATTTCTCGAAATGGGACCCCCTGTGATACTAGCCGCATACAATAGTGTATGAATCATGTCGATCGGTCGGCATCGTGAAAAAAACGCCGAACAAACATAAAAACATATATATATTCGGTCGAATTAAGAAACCTCATCCTTTTTTGAAGTCGGTTAAAAAGAGTCTTTGTCAATTTAATTCCTTACCTACCTAGTACCTGTACCTACTAATAACGCTGTAATCTGGTTCGAAAGGCGTGTTAAGCTACAGATACTTACAAAATATATTATAGGTACCTAAACTATAATATATTATATTATGTAAGTATTATTATATTTTGTAAGTATTTATCATATATTTAAATTCCAACTTAGGGTACATTAGTTGGAATTTAAATATATTTTGCTTGCCCTGGCAGACAAAGAATGGCATTAACATCAAATGAACAGCAGACGACAGCATCCACCACGTAAAAATTCTATTACATTTTGTATGGAAATGAAAATGAGCGTGATATAGGGCGGAAGGTTGGACATAATAAAAGATCATTATGGCTATACGTAACCTAGGCTGGTCGGTGAGATCCGAGGTCGTGCAGTCGGGCGCAGGCGGCGCGAAGTGTGAAGGCCGGTCAGCGGCCGCGCTGCTGTTATCGGACCAATCATAGCGATCAACTTTCAGCACTACCGACTAACTTATCCACGTGCCGTCGTCGACACTGATCGTTATTATCACAAGCGATAGTGATTCCCCGCATCCAATACGAAAACAGCATCCATTACTTTTCCTGTTTCTGGGCACGACACGCTATCCATAACTAGGTGAGGCCTGGAATGCACGCTATTTTAATCCGTATTAATGGAGACGGTTCGGGTTGGAGGCCATCCCTTGACGGATGTCATTTAACTACTACGACCTATGTTAACAACTGACACCGTGTGCTTAATGTACCCTCCGAAGCAGGGAATTGTGAATTGCCACTAGTGGTCATACATCCAACTTCTGACCGTGCCTAGCTTTGCTTGATTTTTTAAATCGTTTAAGACCTACATAAGCTTCGGGCCTAAATATACAAGCTTAACACAATAGTATATGACACATAAATCACACCTGTAGTAATTTAATACCTTAAAAGACACTCCTGCCTTAATATTTTGTGGTTTGTATTGTGGAACAGTTTGGTAATCGATACATTTATACTACAGATTAGGCAATCTGTTTAGTCTTTTACCCGTTGCCGTCTTTCTCTATCGATTTTTACAACGTGTACGTAGCTTTGAGGTTCTTAAATCATCTTATACTAATTTGCAGCGAGATAAAACATTACGGTATCTGAGAGATACTTGATAGTGACAGAGAGAGACATACATCAGCTAAGTAGACTGCACGCACTCACGTACGCACCGCGAGAATGTTCTCATGGGCCGAAACAAACTAAGTAAATGAAGAATGCAAGCCAATCTTAATTGAGTGATCGCTGACATTCAAGAAATAATAAACGGCTACTTTGTAGTCCATTTAAAACAATGGAGGTCGCGCTTGATTTGTTACGCTATCTATGGTCTAGTAATTTTTAAATCATTGTGACTAATCGGTTATGACGTATTTACACTGTTAAATACAGTGCAATTTGTAATGATTGAGATAAAGAGGTCTTTTTGTAAGTATCTACTTGTATCTGGTATTAAATGGCGTTTTATAACTATTAACTACAATCTATTAAAGTTCTTATGAAGCGAATGTATAATTCTCCTCTTACGAATGATGTAAAGGGCTCTACCATATGACAAATTTTTAAAATATGGTTTAAACGATAGCGTAAGTAAATACTACGCCATTTTATTTTAGTGCAATAATAATTGCTACTTAAAACGGATAAATATTAAAAATTATTTATTATTAATATAATTAATTATTAATTAATATAAATTATTAATATAATATCATATAAAATTTTCGATTATTTGTAGTAGTTTGCAAATGTGCTTACGAATACAAATACGCTTTTACGAAATTAAAAAATAAAAAAATAAGAAGGTATCTCAAAAACAAAATGTACAAAATAATGTTATTTGAAAAAATAACAAATTAACAAATAAAAAATGTCAAAAAAAAATTCCGATACCGGGAATCGAACCCGAGCCTCCTGGGTGAGAGCCAGGTATCCTAGCCACTAGACCATATCGGATGTTACGTAGAGTTTGAAATAGGTATTTATTTGACATTAACCTTATAAACTTTTAAAATAAATATTATTTTAGTTATTTTTTTAAATCATGCACATTTTACTGCTAATCTAATCTTGCTAATATTTACTCCAACGAAAATTATTTAGTCACGAAATATTAAGACCACGTAATTTACTTTTAATCACATGATATTATTATTGTGAATATAGTTATTCCGAATTTTCAAAAAAAAAATATATGATGTCAGGAATCATTTTTATTAAAAAAATCAAACCTAAGACAAAAAAGTCTAAATAATTTCCATATACAAATGTTTCCATGTAAATAGAGTCAATGGAAAGGTCCCTCCTTTCTGGAAAGATCTTATTTAAATTTGAAATCTTGGATTTTTAAATCATATTCTCATGAATTTCAATTTTTGTGGAGTTGTCCGATTCAGATGGCCGTAGGCAGTCGGCTATCGTCGGGGCACGTGACGAGCGGTCCGATACAATAGGAGTCGAGGAGAGCAATATCAAATAGATAAACGTTATAAAGCAGCGGAAATACTTATATCTAATCATACATTTTGGGCAAAGGATCAGGTGAGTGCAGCAAATTTATTAGTATCGTTTATTATTCTTCGTTTAAATAATAATTGAGTGTAATTGAAACGCGTCACATAGATGTGGTTCATGGAGTAGAAGTGATTTTTTAGGTTGGCAGCATTGTGAGCATTGCGCGCGAGCATAGATAGGTAACAGAATGGTTATCTATATTGTAATTGCACACCGGTTGTATTATTATTTTTTAATAGAGCATGTTATTATTTTTTTACTTGACTTACTTCCATGTTCCTTTTTTTAATATTCTCTGTTCTTTCTATTATTGCCGTTATTTCAAAGTTTTTATACTATATTAAAGATTAATTATTATTTTTATTTGAAACATCATTATTATAAAATAAATCGCTGTTTTAAACGCCATTTTAATTATTAGGTAACAGTATCTATACTATTTAGTTAAATTCAAATGCTTCGTGCGTTAAATACTTGGAGTATTTTGGAATACGCCAATAACGAAGCCCGCGAAAGCAAAAACAGAAGAGAAAAAAATATGTACCTAGTGTACTATAAATCTAGAAAATTTTACTTATCTTCTATCTATCTATCTATTTAAAATTTAAACTGGAAGTGTGCAATCCACTTTAAATGTTACTTTGTAAAGTAAAGAAATATTTTTTTACAGCTAACATGGACGTAATATTACTTTGGCTGATTACGTTTGTACTTGGATTTTGGATCTTTAAAAAGATGAAGGAATGGCAGAACTTGCCTCCAGGTCCTTGGGGGTTGCCATTTATTGGTTATTTGCCATTTATTAACAAACGGCACCCTCATCTCACCTTAACGGAGCTATCAAAGCAGTATGGCCCGGTATATGGGATAGGCATGGGTAGCTTGTACGCCGTTGTACTCTCTGACCACAAGCTGGTGAGAGAAGCATTCGCAAAGGAAGCGTTCGCAGGTCGCGCTCCATTGTTCTTGACTCATGGAATCATGCATGGAAACGGTATGGAGGGTTTTTGTCTAATACTAGTAGAAAATACGCATTTTGTTATCAAGCCGGGAATGAGCAATGTCTTATCTGATATGAAGGGGCTACTATCGTTCACAGATTCATTCATTCAACTAATTTCACTTTAAACAAAAAAATCTATGCATAGAGTTATTATTTTTATAAATAGATAATAAGATAATATGACTCACGCAGGATCACTGCAAGTCTCAGCTGCGTTGCTTGAACTACGTCGGAGATGCCTTTACTACAACATGCGTTGCATGCATGCACGACATTAATATCGTTACTTTACATGTATGAGTATATAAATCAATGAAACATTCTTAAGTGTAAAGATAGACATATTGTATTTCTTTTTGTTTTTTTTTTTATAATATACGAGTAGCAGATGAGCATGCAGTTCATCTGATGGTAAGTGGTCACTGCCGCCCATGGACTACTGTAACGACACCCAGATAGGATTATATATTCCTACCTGAGGTCGGCCACAGATGCGTCGTTACCCCTGAGGGGTAAGCTGGAACGTCTGGGAATAGTATGTCTCCGTTACCACACCCTTCAAACCAGAACACAGCAGCGTTTAATGCTGTAGTTATGAGGCAGAAACAGGTGTGGCGGTGGTGCCGCCGGAGTCGAACCACAAAGTGTTCTATCACTTTCATAACTTATATATTAGTACTTGTATATCATTTGTATCAATTTCATTATAGGTATAATTTGCGCTGAAGGAAAGTTGTGGAAGGACCAGCGCAAATGCGTCACGAGCTGGCTCAAAAGCTACGGGATGAGCAAACATGGCGCCTCTCGGGATAAGCTGGAGAAACGTATTGCTATCGGGATTGAAGAACTGTTACAAGTATTCCATAAGCTTTTTTACTTAATTATTTATAGTCTGATTCATAATTAGGTGTCTAAAATGTAAACAAAGGTGTTGATCTATCAAGAAAATACATTTTGACGATATTAAACTAATACGACGATAAGAAAATAATAACCTAAATAAATTAAGATTAATTCACATTTTCTAATATTTATATTCCCTCAATTTCGTTCGATACAGTAATAATAATAAAAAAACAAGGTTTATGGTAGAAAATTAAAATGTGATAATGGTAACACAATCGGAATCCAAAACATTTCTTGTGCCGTCATTTTTAAGTTTCGTAGCTGATATTATTCATTTTCGTGATTGTGATCAAACTCGAATATTTTCTCGTTTTTATAGCTTATAGTAGCTTAAAGTATGTATCGGGTACAAAAATACTATGGGTGAAATACAACAACTTTTGGGTCAATTAAAGACAAAATACTTACAGCTACTTTAAAAATGTGCTCTTACCGTAGTAAGAACAAAACAAATATTTTAACTTTTTTATAATTTGGTACAATATAACTTAAAAAGTACTATTTCAAGTTACTTCATTATTCAGTGTTGGCTTCATTTCGTAAAACTTAAATTACGAAACTTTAATAAGGTTTAACTCGTATACAAAGCTTTAATGAATCCATTAATCAAAGGATGGAGCGTTCCCGAAATTTAATAGATACGTCAGGGTTTTCATTGTATATAGGTGACCGAAGCCATTGTCAGATATTATTTTTATTGCCAACAAAAAATGGCATTTATTCTTGAAAGTGACCTTTTGGTGGCACTGATAAATGTTAGCGAGACTTGAGCAGCAAAAACACGATCTTCGACTTTTGTTTTTTAATCTTCGGGCTCGGAAGGCGTTCGTCACCGTCATTTGCAGCCTCTTTATGAATATTACATAAATTACCATACATTCTGTTAGTGAATTTGATCAAATTTAAATTTTAGAACGTTAAAGGAACATTTGGATCTCCGGTCGATCTAAACATGCTGCTAAGACATTCAGTTGGCAACATTGTAAATGAAATCATATTTGGATTCAAGTATCCGCTGGAAGACAAAACTTGGCATTGGTTTATGCAAATACAGGAAGAGGGAAGTCACGAAATGGGCGTAGCCGGTGTTGTCAACTTCTTGCCATTCGTACGGTGCGTTGATTAGCCACGATCGATTAAACAACGGTTTATATTACTCAAACTACTTGTTAACTTTATTTTACTTATCAGGTTTATATCGCCGACTATTCAAAAGACTATAAACGTTTTGGTGCGAGGACAAGCACAAACGCATCGATTGTATGCCAGTTTGATTAATAGACGTCGACAAATGTTGGGTCTGAAAACACCGGTAGGCGCTGAGTATGCGCCGCATGCCAACATTTTTAATGAACATCCCGAAGGTTTTATTAAATGCATAAAGTACAGCAAGCATGCCTTGAATAATGAAGAACATTACTTCGATCCCAAGATACTTCTTCCATCAAACGAAGAGTGCATTCTAGACAGCTTTTTGATCGAACAAAAAAGAAGATATGAGAGTGGTGATGAGTCCGCTAAGTACATGACAGACGAACAGTTGCATTATCTATTAGCAGATATGTTCGGGGCGGGTCTAGATACAACGACCTGCCGACATTCTCTTGGTTCTTCTTGTACATGGCTCTTTACCCTGAAGAACAGGCGAGTATTTACTTTCTTCTGACTACTTTCATGCTACAATCAGGTTACAAAAACAAGCACTTTCCTTGAACACTTTCTTTGTTAATTAAAGAAATCACTGGAGTTGCCTGACTTGATACTTTTTTGCAGGAATTGATTCGGAAAGAAATTCTTACTACATTCCCGGATGAAAGTGAAATAGATAGTTCGAAACTGCCTCGTTTAATGGCGGCGATATGCGAAACGCAACGTATTCGTACGATTGTACCAGTGGGTGTGCCTCATGGTTGCTTGCAAGTGAGTATAACTAGGGTCATTCATTTGTGTGTTTGGACAGAGTTCAATGACCTTTTTTTTAGGAGACGTTCTTGGGCAACTACAAAATACCAAAAGGAGCGATGGTGATACCTCTCCAGTGGGCGATACATACTGACCCTAACATTTGGGAAGATCCTGAAGAATATAAGCCTAGTCGTTTTCTGGACGAGGATGGAAATTTGATAAAGCCACCAGAGTTCATTCCCTTTCAAACGGGTATGTACAACTGAGTAATTTGAATATTTTCTTTCTTCTCTCTTTGTCGTTGTAAAGTTTATTGTTTATTTTTCTTAGGTAAACGTATGTGCCCAGGAGATGAGCTTGCTCGCATGATGTCAACCAGCGTAGCGGCGGATTTATTCCGTCGTATTCGAATTCGTCTGGCTTCCAAACCACCTACTCTAGAAGAGTTAGAAGGCATCAGTGGTATTACTTTAGTTCCACCGGAGGCATTGTATTTCTGCGAACCAGTTTAAATTTTCAATACTAATCTATACTTTCAACTTTAGATTTAAAAGTGGAATATATCTTTTTTCAGATTATTTGTAGAGTTAAATTTATATGAATGTGTGTATTTTTGTGAAATTAAAGGTTCTTAAGTGATAAATAAGTTTGTGTACCAACTTTATTTCTGTATAATAACAGACTGTGATCGGTAGCCCCGGTATTCGTATGTTGACATTAAGCAAAGATCCATAAAGACGGTGAGATATGCAAGAGATTATATCTCGTGGAAATATTAAGTTAAATGCAGAATAAAACATGGTTTTAAATTCTTCATCATTTATTTTAACACTACATAAGTATTTCATCTTAAAACACTATGCATTATTTACAAAGCTCTAGAGTAAATAATGGTAATATACCAAAGACGGTGAGTTGTAATCTAAAACATTCATTTTTACTGAAACTCCAGTAAAGAAAGCAACTTGGTTGCAACAAATTTAGTTTTGTTTTTACATAATTTATTTTTATTGTCTTTGTAGTAACAATACGTAAATACTATAGCGACAATACTGCCGCTCTTAGACTAGCTGCTGGTTTTAAGCTACCATGGAATGTTACTAGATGGATACTCATGATAGGTACATTCTTTACAAACTATATAAACTAGATATGTTTACATGAACACGATCATACCACAATGGAATATCAATAATATTCAAACATAACGCAATAAACATGAGATCGCACTCAACAGACAACACTCTCAAGTGATACCTATTAATAAATAATGATCTAGAATTATATTATTTTGGTATAGGAAACTAGAGTTTACAATGTCGATGATCGAAACATATCGATAAACTACCTGTCTCTCATCACGCATGCGATTTGTAACAATCTCAAAGATTGTAAACCTACGCATAATACTGTAATCACACACAAATAACAATTCATAATCTCAACGATGGGAATTTTCAGTACTTACTCCTTAAATAATAAGTTCGGTTTACTAAAAATTGAACACTTTATGCACAGCCTCGACCATCGCTGCTGCGATGCCGTCACTTATAAAATAGACTTAATTTAAATTGTCATCGATACGCTCTAAAACGAGTGATCATTGAATACTGGTGGGTGTTTGTGGCAATGCGAAGGGCACGGCTAGTGCGCGCCGACGTATCGCAGGTGCGGGTGATCCGGTACCGGCGCAGCTGGGGGCGACGCCGCGGGCTCGCGCGACACGAACTTCACTCGGAAAGCTTGCGGCGCGATCGTAGCTCCCACCGTGCCTTCTAGCGACGGCGCGGCGTCACCTGCCGCCATCTGCACGTCGAACTGATGCATCATGCTCGCGAAGAACATGAACATCTCCATTCGCGCCAGCACGTCTCCTAGACACATGCGGCGTCCGACACCGAACGGCATGAAGAATTCCGGCCGCCTTATTTTGCCATTGTCATCAATGAATCTGCTCGGGTTGAATTTAGTAGGCTCATCCCACAGATTAGGGTCCATGTGTACACAGTTGATGAGCGGGACTACTTGCGACCCTGCTGGAATTCTGTAGCCGTTAAGATGGACGTCCCTGGTAAAAGAAAAGTACTTTTTTAGAAAATTTAAGTTACATATCTTTGTCTTTATATTGAAATTTAAATATTTTTAGATCTTGGGGAAATTGTCAAAAGTCGATAAGGTACATATTATATACTTACTTTGTAGGAGAGTGTGTGGTAGCCAAAGGAACGATGCTTGACATGCGTAAAGTTTCCAGGATTGTGGTTTCGGTGTAAGGGAGACTTGGCATATCTTCGATGGTTGGTAAGCGTTCACGACCCACTACAGCATCAAGTTCTTCTTGTACTTTCCTTTTCACGTCAGGATTCCGTAGCATAAAAACGATCATCCACAAGAGAGATGATTTAATAGTTTCCATGCCAGCGGAAAAAAGGTCCCCCAGTATTTGTTTAAGTTGGAGTTCTGAAAAAAATAATTATTATTTATTTTAAAACTTCAACGTTCTTAATTACTTATACAATTGAATTATACACGTATTGAATATAGGGTATATAATCTTGTTTTTGCTTACCATGATCTCGCCCTTCAAACAGTTCTCCAGCCCTGCCTTCAATCTTTGCCTTTTCGATTTCGATAAGGTAAACATCGATAAGGTCTCTGGCGTTAGTCAAGATCAAGGGTGTTGCGGTGTTCGTCGATGAGTGTTTGATAGAAAGCAAACATTTCTTCACGATTTTTTGCCACTTTTTCCTGAGCTTGAGCCTTGCCGGGAAGGTACTAAAAATATATTATTTGTTAGTTTTGTTCATAACACACTTTTTGAATTTTAATGAACAAAAGTATTATGATTTTAATAATTACATTGTAAAGTGGAATGTATTCTCCGTAGTGGATTTCGCCAAAGAGTCTCATGCCTTCTTCGATGAGGTGATTGAGCCGTGCAAATCGGACATCGCCATGACTGAAGCGTACTGACATGGTTATTCCGCAGATCACGTTAGATACACCCAAAGCGAGTAGCGGGTTGGCATCAATTGGCGCGCCGTCCGCCCGGTGTAAATTTGCCATCAGCTCGTAAACTTCGCTCTGGTGAAGATAATTTCTAATTAACACTTGTATTCGTTCACAGTTTTACATGCAAATTATGTTATTAATTCAATCATCAATCTTAGAAAGATTTATCTTTACAAACCTTAATTCTTCCCTCCATGATCTTCTTGCCGTTGCCCATGTAGGTCATTCCGAACTCCCTAAGCTTTTCGTGCAGGAACCGGCGTTGGGTTTTCCAAAGGCGGCCCACGCTGTTAATGATACCTGCATAGAAAGAGGCGGTGAGCTATTATCTACGCATGTGGGCGGCGCCGCCACCCGCGGGAGGGCCGCGGGCTCGCGGCCGCCCCGTGCGCATGTGCACAATGCCGGTGTTATTGTTATGCACTATCATTCAATTAAATTAACTTTAAAGTAATTTACAAAAAAATATAAATGCAACTTTTTACTAAAAAATATAGTCCTCTACGATAGCTTCGGTTAACAGTTCAACGATTGAAATTAACTATGTCACTGAGTATGAACAATACACAATATTAAAAGTACACTATATTTGAGCCAACAACAAAAACTTACCAAGACCATCCAAAGTATGCATGAGCGGAGTACTGGGTCGACCGGTAAATTCATCTAGTCGGAAGGTTTCTCTTATGAGTTTGTAGTCGCTGAGTACCACTATCAGTTGATTGCCGAGTCTTGCCGAGAAGAGAGCACCATAGCTGCGAGCCAGTTCCAGGAACGTCTTGTGTCGAACCCCCAGGAAAGGCAGGTAGCCCACGACCGGAGGTACCCCAAGGCCCCGGAGGCAGCTTGCGGATATCACGCACCAGGGAGATTAGCCGGGCTGCTAAAAATGCTGCGCTCGCCACCAGGATCAGAGGCAGCGTAGTACGCGAAGTACAGTAGCTCACAACTTGCCATAGCCCCCACAACAACTTAGAGTTCGTTAGTATCGTTATCATGTTTATATTTTTTTCTTACTGAAACTTGTTTTTTGAAAGTGAACCAAACATAACATTAAAACGCGGAGTGAAAATCGCGATTGTGCGGTGTCGTGAACGCTGTGGTCGTATATCGCGTGCGACCGTCGTCTGCGCACTGGCGCGCCGCTGGCGTGGCCTTGCGAATAAATACGCGCGGGGAGGCGCGAGCGCAGGTTCGTCCCACCGGCGCTCCTCTCTCCGCGGCTTTTCCGTCCGTGCCGGCTGCTACGACGCGCGTAGCACTACTGCCGTAGACCACTCTTAGTTTCAGTATTGTCCAAGCTTAATAAAATGAGATAGCATTGTTTGAACTTTAGATAAATAACCGTTTACGCGAGTAGTACGCTCTGAGGCAAAATTATGAATATAGTTCGAATATGATTGCACCGGTCGGCGTGAAGGTGGCCAGTTCGAGTGATGACCTCACTGCACTGTTGTAGATAGATTCGTTGTAGCCATTGAGCTCGATTCACGAGTTGGCGTCAAATTCGGCGAGGGGTGAGAGGGGCTATCGAGGTCGCGCGGGTGTGCATGCAGATGATAAGATTAACGAATTGCGTAAGTTGGCGCGAAGCAAGGTGACGGCAGGTCGACGACTCGCGCCTGAGAGCCTTGGGCGAAGTTCTACGCAGGCCGACCTCTAAGCGACACTTAAATATCTCTCACTAAATTTATCGCTGATCGCACTCAAATATACGAGTGTGTTCTGACTATTAGTGCGAATGTTCTTCCCGTGTACTTCTAAGAAATTATTTCAACGAGTGAAGATGAATATAGTGCATCAGGGATATCGCTATAATGTGGCTCGAGGTTTGAGATTTCTTCATTGTAATATACATGTATTCAACGAGATTTTCTAAAAATAGTAATAAAAATATTACTATTGAAACGATAAATGTTTATGCACCAAAACTTAAATATTAAGGATTATATTACGTAACTTAACGAGTTCACTGACATTTTAAATAGATAATTAAAACATTTGTAAGTAAAATTACCTAAGTAATAACTGTAATGTATCGATGTGTATATATGACCACAAACACGTTCATACTATTGAAATACTTTTACTTTTAACTCAAATCATAATGAATGACAGTTGATAAGCCGTAACGACAATAATTTATGGTTTGTTTACCGTTTTCTTATATGATATAAATCTTACATAACGATATATTTTCAACAGTACTTAATTAATAAGATAACGTCTATGATATACAATTTAGTATAGGAGTGTCATAGAATATGTGCTATTACCAAAATTCTGACAGATAACAGAAACCTGCTAATCTTAGGACAATAAAAATATAATTTAAGTATGAGAATCCGTCTTATATTCTATCCATCTTATAATGCTATAGCACATATAGCAACAACATTGAATCTGGTTTGAATGGTATGACTTTGACTATGACACGAGGTGATTCACGCCTCGTGTCATAGTCATACCATGCCTAATAACAGCAATGTTAGGCGCTGCTGTGTTCCGTTTTGAAGGGTGTGGTATGGGAGACATACTTTTCCAATGCGTTCCAGCTGAGTCCTCAGGGATAGCGGCGCATCTGTGGCCGACCTCAGGTAGGAATATTTAATCCTATCTGGGGATGATTACAGATGTCCATGGGCGGCAGTAGCCACTTACCATCAGGTGGACTGCATGCTCGTTTGCTACTCCTATATTATAAAAAAAGACTGCATGCTAGTTGGCTACTTCAATATCATAAAATAAACTTTTCGTAGGTAGGTGTATTATATTTTGTAAGTATGCATATTATTCATAATACGTAACTACTTATAGTAGAAAATACCTTAATATGTCTACCATTTATATTAATATTACCAAACCTCAGCGTAAAATAAGTTCAACATTCCGAAATAAGGATTGAATTACGTTGCATTCAGCAAGTCTGTTGTCAATGACCGATTCTATTGTTTTTATGTTATTTACAAACAGTATGTTATTATCAACAGTTTCTTGTTAAACGTTTCCTAGTAAATATATAAAGGAATGAGTAACACTTATAAATTACCTTTTATATCTATTAAAGAGTTCTTAAGTGAACCGACTTAAGCGACTTATCTATGCGAAGACTATTTTATACATCGATACCTTCATTCTTAGATCATTAACTGTCTGTCCTGGATAATATCACAAAAACATTAAGAAAGGAAGTATTAGGCCATAGGAATAGTCCACTATGCTGTGCTCAGTATGCGAATTGGTAGAGTTCACAAAAGTTCCTATAAAAACTTTTGAAATTTTTAGGACCAATGCAGTTTTCTATGTGTTCATTTTCCTTTTAGTATTACACTCATGAAAAGCAACACTGACTTTTGTAAATGTATCAAAGGCTGCTTTATGTTTTATATTGGATGATTTAGCAAGATAATTAGGTATATTTTTATAAATTTTGTTTTTTTTTTTTTGGAAAAAACTTTAATTTCATCTTACGCAACAAAAATAAATCCAATTTTGATATCAGATAAGTAGTCTGATACAATTTTCTCGCACTAATAAACTGCGTGTGGCATTTTCATCTCAATTTGTATATTTAGTTTCCCAGACACGTATCTTAGAGACAATAAAATCGTGCAAAGGATTATTGCCTGTCTGTGTATCTAATATAAATAATGGACGTATGTATGTATGTAGGTACGTATATATTTCACAAGTAATTGCATTAAATTATAATTGTTACAAAATTATTATTTTACTTAAATTTAAGTTACCTATTAGAATATAATATTTCTGCAAAGAAAATATTTTCGACATAAATTATTTTCATATTAAATTTTACGAGTTTTGTAACATCCTTCTTAACTAATTCTTTGTATTTTTACTAATTAATTCGTGAATATACATTATAGAATTTTTTCGACTAATTCGCGTAGCAAAATTATACTTAAAGAGGAAATCTATGGCGAATTAATTCAAACAAAATTCAGTATATCGACAGTAGGAGAGAGGAAATACTCAAACAATTACAACTTACAACAATAGGGTTTTTGTTCTAATTACAAACACATACTTATTGTATTTTGTAAGCAAATATATGTATTGTGAATTTGAATGTACCTACGTCAATGGACAGATGTGTGGGGGTAATATTTGCGTATCCTCATTAAAATATGCCATGACACACATTTTAAAAGGCAATACTGCCAAAATGTTTGTGAACGATTTGTAAAGGTAATTATTTTTTGCTTGATATTTTTTGTACTTATCTTAAGGTCTTTCAAGGTATCATCCACACATTTTATATAAATGTTAACGGTTTTCCCCGAAACTGGGGAACTGTTTAAAATGTTCACATTGTTTTAGTACGACTTATTAGTTTTCGTATGTTTAATTATCGTTTATTTAACAAATAATTTTAATGTCCTAGTTTTAGACACGTAAAGATCTCGCAGCTTACTGATGAATCACAATAAGTGCGTCGTAGAGATGTACCTACCACTGAAGTTCTAATCAATTTTAAGGTCCTACTTTTTTTTATGATATAAGAGTAGCAGACGAGCATGCAGTCCACCTGATGGTAAGTGGCTACTGCCGCCCATGGACATCTGTAATCAACCCCAGATAGGATTAGATATTCCTACCTGGGGTCGGCCACAGATGCGCCGCTACCCCTGAGGACTAAGCTGGAACGCCTCGGAAAACTCTGTCTCCCTTACCACACCCTTCAAACCGGAACACAGCAGTGCCTATCACTGCTGTTATTACGTAGAAATAGGTGTGGCGGTGATGCCGCCGGAGTCGAACCACAAAGGGTTCTACCACCTTCAAAACATCTACGTTCTACTTACTAAAGGCAGTGTACAAGTCGTGTCAGACAAAATCTTTAGGTATTTGGTCAAAATTGTTAGGTGTGCGCGGTCGTGTTACAAAAGATATAAAGATGTTTATATACATTGTTTAGATTGACATTATTTTGACTGACACGATATATTATTGTACACGTAAACGCAGCTTAAACATAGCAAATTTCGATCTCCCTTTCATATGTCTCAATAGTAAATGAACCACAGCTGCTCATAGGCGCAGCAGGTTGCTAGCCACTTACAGAAAGTGCACAATTGACATGAAAAAGTGAAATTAGTCAAAACGCGTGAGTGTTCCACTTTATTGTCAGAATACCTACGCGTGTACGTGATCTCGATTGCGAAAAGCGATTCATCATCACTTGTTTGTGACGCCGGTGCGTCGAGCGAGAAGTCACATTAATCTGCCGGTACTGAGTAAACAGGGGTAGAACGTCAAACATCCAACTTTAGCAATATTATTTTATTTTGCGGCTGTAAATGTTCCCAACTGAGGAAAACAGGTGAATAAAGACATTTGGTGAAGCAATAGTGTCGAATATCTCAAGATTATTTCAGGAAAAATTACATAAGTTCTTTTGAGATTAACTTAATGATATTTTTTCGATATACTCTTGTTGATACATCTTTTTTGACTTCCAATTTTATTCCAAATAAACGTTCCGTTTTTTTATTTATTTTATTATTTATTCATATTTTTGTACTTCTCATCACAGAACACTTACATAGTGTAAAAAGTTCAAATTCGAATATAATCAATGAAAATATACTATTCAATTATTGAATTACTAATCAATAGATGACAATCAATAAAGCGCATCATGACGCAAACACAATCATTTAAATATAATGAATAAAGGCAGCTCTCGATACAAATGGACATAATGCTGGAGTCACAATGTGCAATTGTGAAACATTAACTCCATTTAATACTTAGCAAGATCATTAATCAAATGTTACTTAAAGCGCCGTTCACAGCATATTTATGACTAATGATACACTCTTAAGATAAATTATTTACGGAAGTTGAAAATGATAATAGACGGAGAAGTTAATTAATAATGAATTCAAAATTATAATAAAATCATTAATTACAGACATAGTGATTGAATTTTAATAAAGTTTGTTAGTTACCCGCACCGCCGTAAAGAATTAGTAATTAAATTGAGGTTACAAAAATTCACATTTTTGTTTTATATCTTTAAGATATGTTGGCAAAAATAATGGTAAGATGAAAATTTACTTATTATATAAGTTACGTCGTTCATCGATCAATCTAAAATAAAGCTGTTTCAACTTTCAGCAGTAAGTTTATGCAGAAAACCTTATTAAAATTAATTCGTTTTTCTATCAATACGTTGCGACCACAATCGCAAAATAATTTAGCTTTTATTTTTAATCCTGTCGCTTAAAAATAAAAGCTAACAGCTATAAGTAACAGTGGTTAGACGATAAACTACCACATTTAGAAGTATACATCCCAAGACTTCGCACACATTTGAAAACAATATAATTAGATATATTTAATGACATAATAACCCTTCCTTACCCTATTACAACAATTTTTGCTCGTACACACTTCCAATATTGTCTAACGTACAAATTTTCTCTGCACTCGACTAATCTTAAATTAGGCAACATACTACAATTCTAGTTCGGATATCGCTTACGTTTTCATAACATTAACCGGTTTTATACCGAGAATTATTTAAGAATTCTCATTATTATATGGTATGTAGTTTATTGTTAGTAGAAGTTGTTTCCATGGGCGTTTTTATGCACTTGTTGTTGCATACTTGAGTGAGTCACTGCACTCTCTATTCCGATATGTATTACTAGACATTTCTCGCATTGACTAGACGCTTCTGTCCTATTATCTCATTAGTTTGTTATTTATTCCGTGTATTAATCGGCTTTGTTGTAATAACTTTTTCAATAGCAGTAATTCACTACATTGCTTTTCCTTTTTGTTATGGCTAATTACGAAAGTATAAGAAGTAGGTATACATTACATACATACATCATACCACCTATGTTATAATACCAATATCGAATACTACTATTTTATTTGATGCTACAACGTCGAAGCTTTTGTGGAAAATTGCCAAATCCAGTAAAACTAATCAAAAGTTTGAACACCCCGAAACTTTCGTGTTAGAGCTTAAAAGCTCTTGGCACCTAAAAGTGTTTGCAGAGTGATTTTGAACTAATCGTGACTTGAAGTAACATCTGGCTTAAATGTTTTAGACAATACACTCTTGAAATGTTAAGTATATTACCTATACATAAATACGTATATACCATATTATACATTTCTTTTCCATAAGTACATTATATAAAAGTATCTACCCGTCAGTAATTTCAAAATAACGTTTATTTTCTATATTTATAAAATGTAATAGAATTTAATTGACGTCATAAGTGCACAATTATGTTAATTATAGTTACAACATAATTGAAGACCTTGTCTGGACAGAAATATCCATTTGTAGATATTTTTCGCTATGTCTCGGTACCTATTTCATCTAACTTGGTCTGGAAAGATTATTTGCATATTAGCACGAGAACAAAGCAAGAAAAGCTTTAATTCATTATTTTTATGACTTTCTACAGAATGAACTGGGAACCGATTGAACAATTTTCATAAAAATTGAGCTATGCCGGGGTTGCATTTTCTGTCAATACCTTAACAAGCAGATGAGCTCATCAACTACAGGTATACTCGTAAGTGATAATCGTAAGAATATAAACAAAATCAGGTAATTATGTGATGCACCTTTTTAAGTATAAAAAATCAAGAATACATAAAGTATGTATAAATGACAATTTGGCAATCTGCTTCACTAAAATACTTAATCTGTTAATAGCATAGATAGAGCATAGGGTTAAATGGCAATCTCGCGGAGATAAACTGACTTTATTAGCAGACTCATTTAATCTAAACATTAGTTTGAATGTAGCTAATAATAATACTATTTATATAAGGACGAAGTAAAAATGTTTTATACTTTAACCATGTCACGGACATAATTATCGCATTGTCCGTGACACGCGTGTCACGTGTTTAAATTTGATTATTATAAAATTAATCAGAAAAAATAATCAGTGACCTTCAATGTGCTAAGTAGGTGACACATTTTGCACTACCTCAACACGCTGCAAATAACTTGTTGATAACCGAGGGCCCTACAATCATCTCACCCTATCTATTTTAAACTTGTTTTATTTCAGTTAAAATTATCGCTTGCAGAATATTTATTTTATTTGTAATTTATATAAGACTCTTAACATATTTTTATATATAAAATGCAAGTAGATATTTTATTCGTATAATCGTAAGTTGGTGTGGTGCTATCGGCGTGCGCGGGATTTTAATAGCTAATTAAACCTCGATATTTCCAGGAAAAAATATGACAATCTCCATAAAGCGAAAGTCCCGTCAAATCAGTTCAGTCGTTTCCATGAATATCCCGTATATAAAGGCTATAATAAGTAAATAAAGTATACACGAAAGAAATGAGAACCGGCTTTAATATTTTTGGTATCGTGTATTCAAGTACCATCATAGATTCCTTTACATACCCACTTCGTATATCGTTCGGAAGATCATATTTAAATCAGTTAAAAATATTGTTCCTTTTTTATTAGTGTAACTCATTTTTAAAAGGTCTTAATTAACTGTATTTGATGTATGTCTTGAAAATTTTCAAATTAAATTTGTCAAATCCGATTATACGATCATTTCGTATGGTTATGTATGACAATGCAATATTATTTTTTTGTTTTGTTCGGTAGCTGTTGTTAGATATCTATTCAAATTATTGTATTATTTTAATTAATTATTTTGTGTTCTTTTCATGATGTCTTATTTTATAATAATAAGTATTTATATAGTTACTGGAGCATAAGATCATTTTGGTTGAAATTCGCCCACTGTACATTAGTGAAATATTTCTAAGTATGTTACATGATTACTTGTATAGCCTCAGCTGGTAGGGTTCACGTGTCTTACGTGGAAGCAATGGGAGCTACGAGTGTTGTCGAAACCTTAATGTCTTCCTGGGATCGCCGTAACCCGAAACACTCCTCGGGTTACGGGTTAATCGTAATTCGTACTTTATTGTTACATAAGCTGTTATCGATTACAGTTGTCATTGTTTAACCGATGTGTTTATCTTTCTTTATCGTAAATACTACTGAAGTACGATATAGGTCATTTCTTTGCAAAATTGAGCTATATTATTGTCTGTAGACTTGATGATAACTGCAACTTTGTCAAGGTATAGTAACTGAATGAAATGTAAGTGATAACTTATTCAGATCCCAAATGTGAATTTCTGATTTTGCGATGTTGTATGTGAATTTTTTTTTATTATGTAACATATACGTTTTTTATTGCCGATATTTCAACTCAGAAAAGAAAAACGAACTAGACGTAGGGTAGATAGATTAATCTACCACTAGTACTAGTCAACGGTTCCTCCCCGCCACCTCAGTTTCGCCGTGACCACGATCCATGCGACTGGGTCGAAATATCGGCAATAAAAAAACACATATCGTGAGTACCCGTTACATAATAAAATGTTTGAGACATTACGCGATAATTTTAGTCTAAAATCATATATTGTGAAGAAGTTATTATCAGATGTTTTAACTATGCGATAAGACACCATGATAAAGATTCATTAATCTACATATCTGCCTGGCTGAGAATTCTGTAAAAAAGACTATATGTTTCGGACCATTTTGCCGACCTGGGTCCTAGACTGATTTTAAAGATATTTCGCGGGATTTATTTTTTCAAGTTAGCCAAAATTTTGTTTCTATCTCTCATCTTTCTATACCAATACTTGACCATCGTAGTAGATTATGGTATTATCAACATCATCATCAACAACCCATTACTGTCCCACTGCACGGTTTCCTCTCAAAGTGAGATAGATTAGGTTAGGTTAGGTTAGGTTAGTTAGTTAGGTTAGTCCACCACACTAACCAAGCGCGAATTGGACGACTTCACATACCTTTGAAAACTTATTTTAAGATCTCTTAGATATGCAGGTTACCTCAAGATGTTTTTACCGTTAATTAATTTATAATATAATTAATTTATAATACGCACATAATTTTGAAAAATCAGAGACGCGTGCCTGGGATTTGAACCTCGGACTCCTCTATTGAGAAGCCGCTTCAGAACCACTAGGCTATCACTGACTACGGTATAGTAGACTATAAACCCGTGCCCAGCAGTGGGACAGTAGATTGATGATGATGAAGTGACAACTATTGTATGTGTTATATCGAGTTCATATCATGTGCTCAGCGGTGACCGCGTATCGAAACCATAATGTCTTCCCTGGATTGCACGATGTAAACCGAAATAAATATCGAGTGACTCGCGCAATATGTTATGTAAGTTGTTATCAAAAGATAACAATTGTAATTATTTCGTTAGATTGTCATCTTGTTTATCATTCTCTTGTTTATGTTTGTTATTTTAGGATTAGTATTGTTGTTTATGTTGTTGTTTTGTGTATCAATGACGCGTTAAATTTTATCAAATATTTTACATAGAGTTTTGTAAGTGTAGTCAGCATAATTTGTAAAACTGTATTTTACTAAAGATTATATTCAGTAGAGGCGTTGTAAGAATATCAGTTCTTGCATGGTCATTGACGGATTCAGCATCCTACTCTAAATGTGTACGAATCCCAGGATCCCAACTGTGTTATGCAACACAAATTTATGCAATTATGCATATAATAATAATATATAATATATTCATGCATTAAATAATTTGTTTGCATACCGAAGAAAAGCTATAAGAATTCCTACACTTTTGATAGTTCATAATGTACTCATATACGTATATAAAGCTTGCTTACGAATAAAGGGTACATAAGCACAAATTCTAAAGTAATCAGGTGTGGTTGATGTAACTGCCACATTTAAACCAATTAACTCTACCGACATGCAGTCAATAGTTTTATATAAATAAATAGGATTGAACAAAGGGTATTGCACCGGTCTCAAGTTTTCAAACACAAATCGCGTGTATTTCGTTAGTGCAACTCGGGTCAACGGCCTGTTTAGAGGGAAGTGAGTGTTACGCGCGCGACCAATCGCTAAAGAGCCTTGCGTAAGCCTTACGCTCCCGCCCTCCTTAGGGATGTGACTGCGAAGTACAATACAAAAGTGTATTTTTAATTTTTTAAAACCCTTTGCAGATTGAATTATCAGGGGTCGTGGTACTGGCTCGAAATAGCCGAACTGACACCGGTTGCTTTTTTTTCGCCTTACGTTTAGGATTACATAATGCAAACGCAAAGAGTTAGCCCTGTATAGTGACGGACTTAACAGTAAAATATGTGTAAAAATGCATATCAATAGAATCAAAACGTAGGTCTCATACACAGACTTGTATACAGATAAGCTGTAGTTTCATTATAACAACCACTCTCTACAACATTATTTTTATTAGATTAAAAAACCGATGTTTAAAATTAAATAAGAATAACAATTTAGGTACATCTTTCAAAGCAATGTATATTTTTTAATTTAATTATTTTAAATTACATAATAATTTAATTTTGAAAAGTTGAGTCCAATAACTCTTAGTCGTAGTTAATAACTTCCAACCGATATTATATTATCATCTTTATCTGTATTAGTCTTATAAAATACGCCCTTGGCTACTCACTCATAGCTTCCCTGTGGCGTTAATTGTAATGTAGTATTTATATGAAAAAAACACAGATTACCTTCAAACTTCACGGAGTATCCACAATATAAATCTTCGCGTTTTTCTTTAATGTCTTTTAGTTTATAGACACACGATTTTAAATAAAAGAAGTAAACTGTTACAGTCTAACAACTGTTTTATTTCGATAAGATTATGCCAAATCAGTGGAGTCCTTCATTATATGACCTATGACGTCAAATCAGGAGCGACGCAAGTGATAGCAAGTGTGATAACCCATTTTTAGAGTGTAGTCAAGCGTAGCCGTAAAGAATAGTAAAAAATCTGACGTAGGAAATGTATGTTAAATAACGTAAGTTGCGTTTTCATTCAAATGTACCTATTACAAATGAATACCGATTAAAAATAAAAGTGTTTTTTTTCGATTACCTTTTTGTCTGTATCTAATAAGAACAAAGCTAATAACATTACTTTTGGCATAAGGAATGTTGGTCTAAATCAATATTTAGTTTTTTTTTATAAAATAGGAGTAGCAATATGATCTGCAAATGCATGGACGCACATCTATAATGAGCCTACCTGAGGTCGATCACAGATGCGTTGCGAGTTGCTACCCATGAGGACTATGGAGCTCGGATAAGTCTGTTTTCTGTACCGCACCCTCTAAACCAAACAAAGCAACGCGTAATAATACTGTTACTAAGCCAAAATAGATAGAGTTCTAAGTATGACCATTAAATTTTCATATTGATATCCCCAAAGCACGTCGTTCATTCAATCATCTTCGTAGACCAAAACCTACATAGGTACATCGTGGGCACGGCGTGTACTTACAATCCTACATAATTTTAACTCCCGGAAATACAAAACTAACCTTGAAGCTGTTATTGTCATTTACTTCCATATCAACATTAGGTATCGTGTACTTGTAATTTGTCGATAATTTATTATCATATCATAAATAAAGTAGTTATTTAATTAATACTTTAGTAATTAAATTACTTAAAAATGTAATAAAATACTGATACGATTATTATGTTAAGACATTGGCTCAAATCAGTCATTAATAATAGGGGGCACCTTAAAGATAAGTGGCTGATATTATGCTGGGTCACCTTGCTGATAAAACTGATAGATAGAGATTGAATCCATCCAAAATGCACAGGCTTATACAAGGAAAATGATCAATATTGCCGATTTCTTCTAAATATTTTTGATCTATATAAAATTGAAAACGTTTTGGAAATAAAAATAAGATGTAGAAAATAATATAAGACGAAACCACTTTTTAATACCTAATGCTTACGGTGTGCCAATCGTTTAAAAAAATTGCTCGCATTATACCATCGATCTTTTTTTATAAATATAAAGTAGAAGAAGAGATTCCAGAAAGAATGAAATTTTCTACACAAGGTGTAATGTGCTTATGTGTAGTGAGAGAAAAAATTTTTTCCTTGGCGTCCTATCCGAAGTTTTCCTGGTAATATTATTCAGGAATTCAAATGCAACTTGCATTCTGGAGTAAATGGTTCCCAAAAGTATTTACTTGACCTAGCCAATAATATTTAAGTAATAATATTATTGGGATTATATCTAACTAGTTTTCGCCCGCGGCTTCGCCCGCGTTTAAAAGAAAATAATATAATATACTAACATACATAAAACTGAAAATTCGTAAGATCATCACTTGATCAAATGCATAGTTTACGACTCAAGCCTTACTAATATCGATTAAAATAATCGATGTTTTGGGTCCAAAAGATCGATTCTCCGATTAATCGATCTTAGATCGCCATCCCTAGTTCGCGTGGGATTTTCGGAATAAAAACTATCCTATGTCCTTTCTCTGGTCTCAGACTATCTTTGTACAAAAATTCATTAAAATCGGAGACAGAAATTAAAGACAGACAGACAGACAGACAGAGTTACTTTCGGATTTATAATATTAGTAAGTGCGTCTGTAACTGCATCTATTACCTATTTATTATACTCACAACTTTTAATTAGAAACTGTGTAGACAAACTTCTGAATTTATTATGAGTCTGATCGTCACACATTATGAATAAATTTACGTCGATTACAATTTTGTCATAACTATTACTAATGTTATCTTCTAAAAACACGAGAGATAACATAAAAAATGCTTACATTTTTTCCACATAATTACTTAAATAAGAGTATAGTATAGTATAGTAGTATGTAGTAAGTTTTATCTTTCGCGTAGTTTTCCAACATTGCGGGAATGTTTGTGTTTCATTTTATCTGGCGTCTGAATGGAGCGAGCGAATTATCAAATTACACTCTACTCTACACTACACTATATATAAATAACATGATGTAATATATCATCATCATCATCATCAACCCATTAGTGTCCCACTGCTGGGCACGGGTCTCCTCTCAGAATAAGAAGGATTAAGCCATAGTCCACCGCGCAGTCCAAGTGCGTTTAGGTAGACTTCACATACCTTTGACATTTTTTTATAAAATCTTTCAGTCGTTTTCCTTCACCGTTTAAGCAAGTCATAATTAATTTCTAATACGAACATAACTTTAAAAGTTAGAGAATAATTAAGCTCGACTCGGCGGAGGCACTACCGTGCCTCCAGATATAATGAGATAATTCCACAAAAATTAGAAAATAAGAATATAGGTGGAAATACCCGAGAAATAACTCATTACATGATGTGTGTGATTCTTGAGGAAAGTATAGAAAATAACGATTGAAAGACTCTCTGACCCAGATGAGATGGATTGTAATGTTTTTTTATGTGTTAAAGGGTTCGAGATTTTTATTGAACGTCTCACCAGTAACACTAGTGGCAGCTGAACTCGGGAATCTTAATATTATTCCTCCAGAGTATTCCAGTCGAATATAGGTATTTAGTCTACCCGATGGTAAGTGCCCACGGCCGTCCTTCATCTGTAACCAACTTTATTTAAAGGAGGAGTTCTAGACTGAAAAGCAGAACTCCTGAGCTACAAATAGGTGCATCGGTGGTACTCCCGGTCGTTCTATTAGTAGTTCCACCTGTAGCAACCGGTGGCACCAGTGTCGCATGGCAGTAGTGTGGCTGTAGGCGACCACGAATCGTCACAGATTGTCAACTATTATCCAGTTTCATCTGTCTCCGAAACAGTTTTCAATACAAAACGAACGATAAAAACAAGTTCCTATGATTAGGTAAACACGTATCAAATTTGCCACAGGATGTGATTCACGTCGGTTTATTTTACGCAACCCAAGGGATTTACACCCGACCAGTGACGAAATGAATCATTAACCCAATGGGCATCGAACAAATGACTCAAATTGTAATGCGACCGAAGGTTGTTGACACAGAACAATTTCAATAAACATTTGTTATGTAATGCCACCGCAAATCACACCTGTGCGTAATTCTCACCGTTTTCCTTACTACAACTATAGGTTCAATGACCTCTTATATATAAATCGATATTATCACGTCTATTCATTCAATGACTTGCGTAGTAAAACACATTAACGAAGATAAAATCATAAAATTTAAATAGTACAAAATTTGTATAATCATTGTATATTTATGGTCTTAAATACCTCAAATTAGGTATGGTGCAACAGTCACAATAAATTACTGCATTATTAATTTTATTACACGTTTAATGACATTTATTGCGCAATAAATGTATTTTTAATTAGCCTAAAGATTTAGAAAACACATGTGAGTTATGTGTAACATTGTTAGGTGCAAAATGCAAAAGTATATCAATTATATTATCTGTAACAGCTATTAGCGGAAAATAGCAACTTGTTTTAGCGTATTTTTTGTTAGAGATGTTCAAATTCCACATGGATTAACAACAAAATAAATCTTGCTAACAAACCTACAGATCAATTAATTGATCCATCGTATCATTTACGTACGTTTTTTTCCTGTTTTTAATTTCTTTAGAAATATTTCGTCTCACCGAATTTCCACTAGTCGTCAACACAAAGATTATAAAATATTAAGAGTTCCAAAGATAAGGTAAACATTTACCAAATATATTTAAGGAAAATATTTAGTAAATGAATTGCTCATTTCTAAACAGAATGACCGGCCGGAGTCAGTTGTGAGCAGATTACGTAAGTTAGATCCGCAGTACATTTAGTATAATCAAGGGAGCTAAAGATAGCGAATAACATTGCGTGCACTATCCTAACAAAATTCAAACAAAAACGGACCTTATTTTCCACATTATCTTTATTAGTTATTTAAAAGAGATTAGCGGTACCTTTATGATTTAATTGAAGAAACACGCTGTAATTTTTGGGGATTCGTACCCAAATATTAAAATGGGCCCGCCCTTTTACTAAGCCTCTAATGTCTGTTTGTCCGTTTGTTACGGGGATCTAACTCTTGAACCGATACGCAGACATTAGAAATTAATACCTCAATTTAGTAACGAATACTACGATATATAATAGAATAAGAAAATATAATAATAAATAATTAAGAAGAGACCCCATACAAGATACCGTATCTGTATCTTATCTATTGAACCGTGATAGTTACTCACTTTAGTAAAACAACTGTATATAAATGGGGTTTCCCCAATCATTTTGCTTTTTTATACAAAAACTGTAACAGGGATGCCGATAGTTGCAATGTGGTTATTTTAATTTAAGCATTATAAATAAAATGCATCTCCGATTAGTACTTCCGTATACAAAAATAAATGTATGACACAATGACAAGAATAAACTGGAACTGGTCTAGCATAATCATTATGTATGTATATCTAGTATAAAGCAGGGAGTGGCAAGCAATCGTAACAATAAGGAAGTGCATAGACTAGAAGTTGGACCGGTGATAATGCACAAGTAATCAGGTACGGTGCCACAAGATATTCATCTATCGATGTGTATTGCGATAAACATTAGTTTATTACGATGCAGGAATAACAATAGTTCGAAATGATCTATATAAACACGTATGATACCTATAATTAATACGCATTCGAATATTGCGATGAGAAACAAAAATAATGCGAAGAATATATTATTTATCTAAACGTTTATAAGTAGATGAACAAATTTTGAAGGTGGTAGAACCCTTTGTGGTACGACTCCGGCGGCACCACCGCCACACCTATTTCTGCCTCATAACAGCAGTGTTAAACGCTGCTGTGTTCTGGTTTGAAGGGGGGCATACTTTTCCGAGGTATTGAAGCTTAGTCCTCAGGGTTAGCGGTGCATCCGTGGCTGACCTCAGGTAGGAATATCTAATCATATCTGGGGTTGATTACATATGTCCACGGGCGGTAGTAGCCACTTACCATGAGATGGATATGCAGTCCACCTGATGGAAAGTGGCTACTGCTTCTGGCTCATCTGCTACTCCTATGTTATAAAATATATATATAGAAACTCTGAAGTTATATTCCTTATAACTTTGGACGATATCTGTACTTCCATCTTGTAAGTATGGTACGGGAGGATTAGAAACATTGGAATCGTTACTAGATATAAAATATAGAGGTACCTGCTCCCATTTCAAAATTATAGTTTAATGTGTGTCAAACACACTTAGGTGGAAATCTGATTTATTTTAATTTTTTGTCACATTTACATTTCGTCAAAGATAGAGGTAGAACCCCTATTATTTTAGTATGCAAATTACATATTGCTTACTGGCAATTCACTAGTAGCTAAGTGTAAACCCCCTAAGTTTAAAACCGTATAAGTATATCCTTTTAAAAACCCAATACAGAACACTGAAGCACATACCGCTGTTGTTAATAGGTGGAAATAAGATCTCATTTATGCTACAAGGGATTAATTGCCAAGCTGTACATTTATAGGCCATTAACTTGGAACTCCGTATGACGGGTGAAGCCGTAAACAAAGCTAGTTAGATCTATTTCTAAGTGATATACGGCAGTAAAGAGGTCGTACAGTTCACGGTCAGCGCTTGATCATCAGAATCACACGTGTTTATTCATAAAATATTTAAACATATTATTATTTGTACGTAGGGATGGCGGTTTTTCCGAAAATGATCGATTCTTGATAAATTCGAATCGAAGTGCAATAAATCGTTTCACAAAAAAAATCGAGGCGTAAAACATCGATACTGCAAAAAACGATTTTCGATCTATTCAAGGCGAAGCTAGCGAAAACAAAAACGGTCGTCAGGACCAAACAATCACTGAAATATGTATCTGTCAGCAAAAATGTCTATAACACATTTGTAAATATTCAATCCACTTTTTCGATTTGCTAGGATGAAATATCGATTCACTAAATGGCTTCATTACTGGAGATCGACTTTTTTGGTCCAAAAAATCGATACTTCAATTAATCCCATCCCTTTTTGTACGATCGTAGTTACGTCGGCGTAGCCACTCTCGTAGCTACATTATGATAATTAAATTCGTAGTAGGAATATTACTCATGGCCAGTATAATATATTATTATCAGTTGGAATCGACGTCGTGACGCTTATTTTTATGCTTCATTATTCCAAAATTTACAAATTAATATGAAACTGTAGCCGTTTGTCGGTAAATATCGTAAGAACTTGTTTTGAGTGCGCGAGTCCGCCCGTTAAATGAGAGCCTAGCGGTTAAAAACTTGGCCTCTCGTTCGAGGGGTCCGAGGTATGAACTTCAGTTCTATGATTTTTCAAATTATGTCTTTAAGAAATTAATTATCACTTGCTTAAAACTGAAAAAAACATCGTAAGGAAACCTGCACGTCTGAGAGTTCTAAAAAAGATTCAAGGGTGTGCGAAGTTACCAATTCGCACTATACCAGCGCGGTGGTTAATGGCCCAAAGCCTCTAACTCTCAGAGGAGATCCAATCCCAGCAGTGGGAAAGTAAAAGGTTTACGACGACTCCTTCCACTCATGTATGTTATGTATTTAAAAAAAATGCCACTATTGTTAACAGTCATCTGAAAAATACAGCAAAGATTTACCTAAATCGGTTTAAAAGTGCGTGCTTTGTTAATCATTTTATTTCTTTAATTAACTTTATTATACGATATTGTTATAAATATTACTTCCCACGCCAAATATGATAACGCACTTAATCTCAAGCCTATTGTGGCTAACAGAAACGCAGTCCTATAAAATACGTGTATATTATTTGATAAGTCCACAATGGTATGCAAACTGTATGCCATTCGCACGGTCTTATAATTCCATTGGTGTCAGCATTGGAGCACGTCTGAGAAACGATAATACAAGATAACTGATATGTTCCTAGAACTAAAGGCTTAATCAGAATGTAATTTACCAAGTAAGCGTATATTTCTTTTGATATAATGTTGAGAAATATTACATAACTAAGAAATTGATAAAGGGAAATAAAACATTGTGATATATTATGTAATGGGACCGTAAAACTCAGGGTTCATAGGCATCTTGTTAGTGTGTTAAGGGCGACAGACTTTCCCGCGGAATTCCAGCTTAGTCCTAAAGGTTAGCGGAGTATCTATAGCCTAATTTAGGTAGAAGTTTAATCTTATCTGGGCTTAGTTACAGATGTCCATGGGCGGTATGGGCGGTAGTATTCACTTGCCATGAGGTGGACTGCATGAACTTGATTGTCTACTACTCTTATAGTATAAAAAAGTACGTGAAAGTCCAACGAAAATGAGTCCGCCGTTTATAAGATTACAGACAGACTTTTAGTTGTCATGTACACATATATATAGGCAGAATTTTCGTATTAATATATTGAAATATACATACTTGTATGGATCATGATCTTAATCTAGTTTAATATCAAGTGATTCCAAAAAACATGTTTTGATAAACACTAGATTAATCAATGCAAAACTCAAATGTTTGCACGTGTCTGGAAGCATTGGTGGTCGGTGTCCACTAACAGTCAGGTGATAAAATATATGCATGTTGTTCGTTTTTATGTTACTTATAAAAACATAATAGGTTTGTGTGAATCACCAATAAAAAGCACTATAAACTATAACATATTCAAATAACATGGTTTTGAAATATGGTGCCAATATTCACTGTTCATTTTGATTTATGGTCAAAATTGATTTATGTGGTTACCATAAAAACATTTACTTATGTGCAGAAGCTTATTACTATACTGTCTAATAAATAAAATTATAGTATAAAACTAAAATCCACGCTAAAATCGTACAAGGAAAATTGTTAATCCTGACGATCCTAATGACACAAAATTAGAATTGGACAAAATTATGAAAATCATTTTTTAGAAAGTATTTTCATCGATTCTTGGAAAGTATTTAAAATTTTAAAATAATCGGACCGTTCAAAGTGGGAAAAAATCGAGTTCAAAGATTCCGTTACATATATATATATATATATATATATATATATATATATATATATATATATATAAAATTATACATGTCAAGCTAATAAAAGCGTGGTAAAAATCACAAAATACGGTCTGAAATTCTCCAGTATGTTTCTTTAACTAAACTACAACTATTTTGTCAATCGTATAAAAACATTTATACAACTATCTGTTAAACTTGCCTTAAGGTAACTGAAAATTCGTAGCTTTCGCATCGTGTTTCAGTAAAGCGAATGCAGTTTGAACATGTAGTAGTTTAATGTCAAAGAGAATATTCTATCAGATATTGCGAACCGTCTACTATGATGATATCTGACGTAACCTTTGACTGAGACCGGAAAATATCAACGAGTATAAGTTTAGCAAGAGAACACTTGGGGCACTGCTTTGAACCTCTGATCTTATGCAAATGGGGCTTAGGGGTCTTTCATAAATGAAATTAAAATAAAAGTAGGTAAAGTTTTTTGACTCTGGAGCACCTCTGTACCTACTTCTGTCTTATCAGTGCTAAGTGCAGTTGTGTTCTGGTTTCAAGTGTGAGGTAAGGGAGACGCATCTTTGGTCGATCTCAGGTAATCTAATGCTATCTGGTGTAAATTATAGATTACCATGGGCTGCAGTCGTCATTAATAATGAGGTGACTGTATGCTCGATTTATTACTATTACTATATTATACACATAGGTATAATATAGTCTAATCTGCCGATATTTGGTTTGGTATTTCTATAGATTTAATTTATTTCATAGAATTGAAATATCACATGAAACATTAAAAATGTCACGTAATGTCATTAAAAATGTCATGCCTAGGCATGTTTAGGACATGCCTAGGCATGACATTTGAGAACTATTTCGAAGAAATTCCTCAAAGATGCAGACCAATAACAATCGACGATATAGAAATGAAAGATCATATATCAATCAAATCGTCACAAATCAACACACTAGGATTACAAGGGCACGTGATATCTTTACGAAAAGCTTTAATTATCGTTTACACATGTTTTCAAACCGTTCACGGCCGTTGTTTGAACCCGGCAAATGTTTAGAACAACTGCAGCAATGCGGAAGTTGTTACGCAACGATATTGTGTTTTGATTGTAACCTCGAGTGATGAGTAGATAACGTGAGCTACGATTGTACGAGTCACACAATGTAAACAAATACGCGTAATTATGACGTATGATTGTACACCGTTGTTTATCTTTTTGAAAGATTCAAGGTCGGACTAAGGGGAGGGCGAGTGGGGCTACTGCCCTGGGACCTCCATTAGAGCTCCGCCCCAGTATAGAGAAAACCTAGGAACTTATAAGTTTTATTTTGTAATCAGAATTGTAAGTTTTTGCAATTAGTGTGGAAATATTAAAATTTTTATTAATTGTCAGTAAATTTTAGATACACTTGACTGAATAAATGGTTCCTTACAATTCACAAAATAATTACGCGTTATCTGTTATTAACCCCAGATAACACTAGATTTCTATCTGCGGTCGGCCATAGATGTGTTTACCCCTGAGGGCCAAGTTGGAACGCCTAATACAAGTGTCTTACTATATTCTTCAAACACAGTAGCGCTTAACGCTGCTTTCATACGACAGAGAATTTGTAACAGCAACTACTTATTATTAAGCTTGATAATTATGCAGTTTTTAATCAATTGTGCCAATAAATTACCAATGTAACCATACAGCTATCATCTTTTCTGCTTTACTTTTCCCTTTCATGAGCAATGAAGTGCGTAATAAAAGCGTGTTATTATTTTAAAATTGAAATTTGAACCAATGTAATGATTTAGAGCTTTGTTGTTATTGTTTACCGGATGACTGACATATCGTTAGTTATATTAATACGTAGGTACAACATAAACACGTGTTCTAATGATTGTTCTCATCTACACCGCACGTGTTTCAAACGCTAAGTATGTACCTACTTACTTAATATTCTATGTACAGTAATCTTGATTTCTTGGTATGGTAGAGTTAATATCGTGATTTATTTTAAAGTACCACTTATTATTACGTTTAATGTAATATAGATATATTTACTTACTGCGTACTGAGTTGTATCAAAATTGAATAACTGTTATAGCAAATAACATAAGGCCTATTTAAATGTATAGAAAGGTCTATTGAAACATTTTCAGTCAAACTACTAGATAGATATTCAAAAAATATTATAAACGTCTTCTTTTGCATACTTTACTTTTCACTATGTAAGTTATTCCTAGAATACTGATTTTCAATTTATCATAAAAAAAAAGTATTACGTTTACGATAATGTTATATTTTTCTACAATTATTTATTGTGCCTCAAAATAAATTGCACACACGTCCACGATATTATGACTTTAATTAGTTTTGTATGACATAGTTTTATATTATACTTATATTTATATTATATTTATATTATACTTAGTTTTATATTAGTGAAAATACTAGGTGTTGCGAAATAGCAAACGCATAAGCAGAAGTAATGAATAGACCTTGAACATCGAGTAATGTATAAGTGCAAATAAATAACGGCCAGAACTGTTTACTTTGGCAAGGATAAAGATGGCCAATTCAGCGACGCTAACCTTGCCTCTCAGCAATAGTGATGGCCGATTGAACTTGCTTGATTCAATATATTCGATAATATGCTTCGTTAAAAAATAAAATGAAGGAACTATGCTTCATTAGACAAAAGTCAAAATAAACAAAGGCTTCATACTCGTGTGTTTCTTGTATGGCAGTTGGTATGTACTCATACATCCATTTATATGTACATCGGCAAAGACAAAATAGTTTTCTTTTTTTTTTGTCTACCAATTTTCTTTTTTTTTTGTTAAGACGCTATTGACTAAATATAGTGTGAATGAGGTATTTTGGAAAATTTACGATTATTGTCTAATTTTATCCCCTGGGCGAACACTAGAAATAATAAACGCAAACATTCAAACCTCGCATAGGTATTTCATATTACAATTCAGACGTCTGCATAATCGTAAAATCTACCTGGGACCGTCTGCTAGATAACCGCGATGTCATTTAAATCGCAAAGAAAAAATAAACACAGACTACTTAATTATCTATAGCTTTATTTGTTATGACTGAAGTTAAAATTATAATTTCTTTAATTTTAGAATCTTTGCTTACGTAGAAAAATATTTAATATGAGTTTGCATTTATGATTTACATGTATATGTTATTCAAGCTACATATTTTTTTACCCGATCATTCGAATAAATTGATTGATTGATGTTTGATCTTTTGAGATTTTCCCATCTCTAGCGTGCAGCACCTTCGGAGTTCGGGAGCCAGTTGCGCAACACGCGTCAGGTCAAGGGTGGTAAGGCGCCGCCCTCATTTTTGGCAATAAAAATTTACCTACGCATATTCAATGCAAATTTCATCCTTTCGTGATTTGAATTAACTTGACTTATTACTTTTTGAAGCTCAATGCGCAAATTTCATTTTCACACGAGTATATATTGAAGAGTTATGAAATGTACGTGTGAATCGGTGGACATCAGTAGAATAAATTTTAATTAAATCGCTCTAAGATTCGCGGAATAATGTCCAATAAAATCAAAAACAACCAAATGATAATCAGACGAGCCACCTGCGGACGCGGGACGTTCGAACGGTCATAAATTAGAGGTGTTTTTGACCACACTCATTTTAAATACATAACCGCACAATTAAGTTGTGTCATATAATATTTTAGGTGCAGACAATTTATCGATTCCGTCCCATGTTAAGAATGTGCTCGGGGCGCCAAACTACTTTTTGTGGCGAAGGCCCGACCTTGACCCGCCAGATCATACCGAACTTGTTATAGCACTAAAAGTAAAAGCTTTCGCCATTCAGGTAGCCGATAATATTCATGTGTTATTACTTTTTGCCTTTGCCTTTACTTGGAGTTTTATTTACGCCTCATTTGTCAGTAAATTCATCGAAAGAGGAAAGGTGAAAACTTTATATTTTAATCGTTAAAACCCAGTAATCGTACTTCAAATTATAAGAAGAGCTGAAGATTATTATTTGACTTGTATGCAAATTATGAAGCGAATTTCGATAATGTCATTTTTATGAACAAAGAGCAATATCCTTCGAAAACAAGATTATTAACCAAATTCTTTCAATGTCTATGATGGTAACTGTTGATGGCAAACTAAGCTTTGACGTTGGCGCAAAATTATCTATATACTACGCTATTGCGCACTTACGTCAGCAAATTTTATCGTATAATTTATTTTTGAGTTTACCAATTTTGAGTTTACTTGTTGAAATAACAATAAGTAAAATTGGATGCGACATGACTAGAACGCATGACATGGCATGCATAATGTTATTGTATCATTATATTCCAAATCTTTTGTAGATATCTCTGTAACTCTGTACTCACCAACACCAACTATTTTTGGAAGGGGGATTATACGATAGTCTTACTTGAGTCGATCGACGCATATAGCATCAATTCATTACATAATGCAATTGGATTTTAAAAAACAAAATCGCATTAAAAATAGTAAAATATTTATCGCATGTAAAACCCATGGTAAATGCTTACTCGTGGACGTCAGAATTGGACTTCTACGAGAAGTTGGCCATATAAACGTTGATGCCACTAAATACTAAATTGGGACCCGTCTTAAGTGCTTCGATTTAATAACTAATTTCCATCGGTTGCGTTCCTTTGGAGATCCCGGAGTTCTCTACGCAGCGCTGAGGACGGCCACCGAGGGGGGTTTTAGTGCGGTAAAAGTCCCACATAACCCGTCGTCGCTCCCACGGCGCCGGGTACCTTTTGAAGGTTTCCCCCTCGTCAACAAAAAAAAAAGGGTTACTGCACTTTAAAAAGCTGCAATTTCCTTTTCAAAAACAAATCTAAGCACTTATATATCTTTCAATACTGCGATTATAAACAAAATTCGGTTTGAAACTTTGTCGTTATCGACTAAACAGATGTGTTTACTCTGCCAGGATACTATTCTCCACCGCAATGCACCACCTCTCGGCATCAACATCGATTTTTAATTTTCCTCCAACCGCATTGGTGTCTGTAAAATTTGGCGTTAAACAACGTCCAACTTGAATGCAGTAGACACGTGTTTAATAAATAACAACGACTGCATTATGTAAAACACGTGTGTTAAAGTTTTAAAATTCTCACTTCACACTAAATTTTCACACTGAATTTTAAGAGTTGAGATCAGTTATAAATCTTGTGTTGGACATAGAAACTTAGAAACCTAACAAAGTATTGTCTGCTTTGTAGCCTCTGTAAATGAAGTGACTTCGTAAGAAGATACTGTTGCCCATTTCTTAGACAGCTCTTATCTCCGACTTCAAAGATAAAAAAGCTGTTTTAAGCTTTTCGTGTTATTGCTATGAAACAAGGATAAATAGTATTAAACAATATCCTTTACTACGAAACAAAAATACATAGTATGAACAATATAATGCCATCTGTCGCATCTGTCTGTGTTTTTATGGACTCATTACTTAAACGATTAATGTGGATTGAGCGGGAAAAATTGTAGTACTCTGTAAGCTTTCCTAGGATGCAGTAATGTAATGCGGTAAACCTATGGTACACGGTAATCCCACAGTACATTATTATCATTTATCTTTAACTGCTTTCCTCTTAAATTCTCAAAATAAACAACAGCATTATCAGCTTCTGAGATTAACCTATAAAACATTATCAAAAATGCATGTAAATACAACTTACGCAATAAAATAAAAAATCTGTATATAATTAGTTGAGACGTTCATTGGGATTGCCGCAAATTATTTAGAATCAAACTCGACTATATAACAGGAAAATACATTATCTGTCACCAGTCAAGTAATTTTGTTATCACTATTAAATATGGACTGCATACTTAACTTCAGCTTGAATAGAACTTACTACATATATCTGTGAAACACGATCAACTTAGTAGATATTATAATGATGCGTGCATTAATAAAACTTTAATATTCGTTCATATTATTTTAGGTCTTTTATGGTAAGGGAGATACTTTTCCGAGTCGTTCTAGCTTAGTCCTCAGGGGAAGCGGTGCATCTGTGGCTGACCTAGAAATATGTAATCCTATCTGAGGTTGATTACAGATATCCATGGACGGCAGTAGCCACTTACCATGAGGTGGACTGCATGCTCATCTGCTACTCCTATATTATAAAAAGATAGATACGGTTTCTATTGATTTTGACTTTGATAGTGATTAGGTCATCAAAATCTTGAATGCGTAATAAACATGAGAAATATTTTTCGAGTTCGTTAACGTTGTATAGAATTAATTCACGGACCAATTAATATTAATAAACTTGGTTTATATGTTTGTATTTTTATTGCGTTTCTTGTATAGAAATTTGTATTGTATTATCTTGTATTTGTATTGCAATAGAATTTCTGCGTCATTCATTCCCACATAAAACACGTTCACAAATGCATAAACATAGTCCTTTGGGAGATCTCGCACCAGGCTAGATGATCAGTCTGGGCAAGACGATATGTCTGGGGAGCGGCAATGCTCTGCTTTCAGTTCGATGCTATAGGAGTCTATGCAAAAGCTCTGCCCATACCAGACTGGTACCTAAGTCGGCACCAACCTTCACCTATACTTACTAAAGGCACTGTATCTTTTCTGTGGGTGCTATATCGTGTGGTATTGGCCTTGGATAAAGACAACCCTTCAACAAATCTCAAATCAAAATCACTTACTCAACATTAATTATTTTTCTATTTTTAAACGTCGACAATCCACCTTGCTTCGCCCGGTGTTTCGCTATGGGGAAGAAGCGGCGCAAGAAACTCCATACTTTTCCCATGGATGACGTAAGGATGACTCAGTATGAATAATTTTTATGGAGGTCTCACAATTCTGACTAAATTGTGTAATTGGGTATCAGTATGGGATACGATTTGATTTTATTTGAAGAAGTTTGTCTTTACGAAAGTGTTCGCGGAATTGACGGCGCCATTTTCCCGTTCAACGCGAATTCTCCTTAGTAATATGACGTCATACATTTGTAAATCTAAAAATGGGTTGGCCAATTAAATATGGTTTATTATACTGGTCTGACTCGCAAATGGATCAGGGTTCGATCCCTGGACAGACATTCTGTTTTCCTGTTTCCAGACAGTAAGTTTTCCTATTTTTCTAGGGTCATATTCGCGACACTGCGAAAATTATGTGAAATTGTAAGTATGAACAGGGTTATAGAATATTACTTACCCATAATAATATCTTCACAATCATCGTATTACTCAAATTTTATATTTTATTTTTATGATTAAGTAAAGATGTTTTTTTAGGCCACAGCAAAAAAGAAATAGAATGAATGGACGTTTCTTGAAACAACTTGTAGTATTAGTATAGATCTATGGATAACCATAATTTTGCCAATATGCTAAACTGTGTAGGACGTCGTACGGAGGTGACCTTAAACAATTATTAATATAAGACTAATGTCCTCTCAATGACCAAATTAATACAAAACGTAAAATTTTACGACTCTACATTTAAATATTCACATCCTCATTTTGATCAATACACGTTCTAATGTACATATGAATGCTACCAATGCAAGTTGATGATGTCATAGAAATAAAATCACTGCTTTACCGATTTAATTTACTGGGGTCTCTTAAATATATTCGTTGTCAATCTATTACTTCGCCACTGCGGCATAAATCTCCACTCAGAGTACATAGAGTTTAAGCCATAGTTCGCCGCGCTGGCCAAAGTACCTACCGATGATTTCATAGACATTACACATATTTGAGAACTTTTACTTATATATCTTCTTTGATTTTGTTATCCGTAACAAAATCCTCAAATTTTCAATAAGGGTTATGGTCAAATTTCGACTATTAGACGAACACTCCTCGTGTAACGAAATACGTTAATGGCGCGAAGTAAATACTGAATGCAGAATATTTAATAGCATCCAAGTGGCACAACTAGTTGAAATAATTTGAGGTTCATTGCATTTATCTCTGTAATTATTTATGTTAATATAGGAATGCATCACCTTTACTTATTACATTTATCGAAAACTAAACGGAATATCTAATCGTGGATACTAACAACCTGCAAAATTAGAGGTACCTGAGATTTTATTAAAATGAGCAAAGCATTTTCTTAGAAATATTTCTAAAAGAGATAAAACAAATATTTTTTATACATTCAATCTTAGTGATAACCCTCCGCCGCTGACTAAGTATTGAAAAGTAGTAAAATCATTTGTAGATTTTTAGCAATGCTTATACGATTATAATCACGTGTTTTTTTTTAGCTGAACTCTCATAAATCTAACTACGAAAATGTTATAGTAAAATACTTAATTAACTCCCGTTTTGAATATCAATTTATCTATCCAACATATTGCTAGCAAAGATATCTCGTATTTATAATAATTTATTTATTTATTTAATTCACAAAATCATAAAAAAAACATAAATTGTCAAATTTTGATCTTTGGTTGGCAGAAAATTTGTTAGTTTATAACATAGATTAGTAAAGATTACTCACTCCAAACAAGAAAATGGACCCAGTTTTGAGAATTGAAATAGTTGCGTAAAAAAGTTTTGCCACGTCTCCGTGCTAAAATGTCCCTAAAATATTTGAAATAATTATTTATTTATTACGTAAATTACGCAGTATTAGTTACTTATTCGTAAATTTTCTCTAGAAATGTTTTTATTTGTCAAGAATTCAAAAAAAGAACTTACTAAAATAAGCCGTTTGTGGCTTCATTCAATTTCAAGGCGGCGAAGTATCTTTACTAATCTATGGTTTATAAATAAGAGGCATAAGTGAAACACTATCCGAATGTAATAGGTAATAAATTGACGTGATTTATTTTTACGACGATAAACAAAAAGTATGGATCATAATCATCTTACCTATTGGCATAAGTTATATTAATATTGTTACCAGATCCTGTCATGTCGACAACTTGTTTCTTGTCCTTGACGTAGTCATGAAAAACAAACAAATAAATTTCGGTACAAAACAAAAGTACTGACGTTATGTCTACGAATTCCTTATAGGTACGATTCTTGTTATTTTGTGACTGTCCGGCCAAACATCGTTAATAATAATCGATGGCAGACCAATTTAACGAATAATTTATTATCGTGATTTGATTTTCAGCCTCTCTGCAAGGAGATTACCTATAATTTAAACTTCCTTCTGAGGTATTCCTAGAACGCTATGACTTTAGAACTTTTCTTCAAAAAAGTCCAAAAGATTCTTCTGGTATTGTACGTGTCCATAGGCGACGTTAAGTACTTTCCACGAGGTGGCCTTTTGTAGTTCTTAGGTTACACTATAAAAAAGATGGAGCATGGACCACACAAGCAAAATGAAACGAACTCTCTCACAAAAAACGAGATAAATAATTTGTATCCGTTATTACCTTATTTTAGGTGGATAGGTATTTATTTGATCCTAAAGCTAATGAACTCACAAAATGACATTTTTTATATGTACTTGGAATCTAGTCTTGAATGATAATATGGAAATTGAGACATTTATGTTGCAAATCGAGTCTACCTGTATTTAGGTTGTCTTTCAAATATCATTGATGTAGAATGCATAAGGATGGTCACGAAAGTTATTATTTGATACCAAGTTAAGTTTAATGGCAAGATAAAAAGTAATAGTTATTCCTTCCTAATAACAGCAGCGACGACCGCGTGGGGGAGCGGTCACCGGTCAGACGCGCAAAGGATCCCGGGTTCGATCCCAGGCCAGACAGATATCTAAATGATGAATTTAGATTTTTGTTTCTGGGTCTGGGTGTTTGTGTATTTATGTATGTGAGTGTGCATAGCATCCACGATACAGGGAATCCTAGTGTGGGGCTGTGAGTGTAGAAAGCGTTTATTAGTATTATTTATTCGCGGTAAATGCTGCTGTGTTTTGGTCTAAAGGGTGTGTAAGGGAGACATATTTATTCCAGGCATTCCAGCTTAGTTCCCGGGGGTAGCGGGAAATTTGTGGGCGACCTTAGGTAGGAATATAATCTTACCTGGGGTTGATTACAGATGTTCATGGGCAGCAGTAGGCACTTACCATCAGGTGAACTGCATGCTTGTCAAATACTCTTACGTTATAAAATAGTAGAACGAGTATAATTAGATCAGAGTTACCTACCACCACAGCATAATATCATTCTAGCGTAAAAAAATCTTGCGTTTTGGTGAACTTAGTTTCCAATCTACTACCTTTCTCATACTAAGCCGTATGTCAAGGTCATAAGATCGATGAATTAGTTGATTAACCAACAAATTCTTCGATGTTATGACTTATGTATAGTCCTTAAGTTCATAATCAGTAAATACATCAGTCATATGTTATGTATAACCCTTAAGGATGAGTATGCCAATGTATGAAAAAATATGTATTTTCTTTAAAACAATCCTTTTCCTTTAATTTGTCACAAAACATTACTTCCCAGAATTTGATCCTTATAAGCGACACTATCAGATAATGGAATAATATAGAGGCTGTTTCTTTTTTCAAAATGTTCTCGTTCGATTCCCGGCTAAAAAAAAGGATATTTTAAAAAACTAATAATCCAGTTTTAGTTTTTGTCAAAATCGGCCTCGTTACTCCTTTCAGCATTTTTCGCTAATCCTTATAGTTTCGGATTTGGCCCTGAAGGCTTATTTGAAAAATTCACCCTGTATACTCCATTCCTATTCTATACATACCAATATGGGTGGTATGTATAAAATACTGCATTCTCATTTGTTATTTCAATCCATAGATTAGTAAGTTCTTTTATTGAATTCTTGACAAATAAAAACATTTTTAGAGAAAATTTACGAATAAATAACTAATACTGCGTAATTTACATACTAAATAAATAATTATTTCAAATATTTAGGGACTTTTTAGCACGGAGACGTGGCAAAACTTTTTTACGCAACTATTTCGATTCTCAAAACTGGGTACATTTTCTTGTTAGGAGTGAGTAATCTTTACTAATCTATGTTTCAATCTTAAATAATAAATAAGTCGTGGTACAAAGTATACTGCATTGTTTAGGCAGATGTCGTAAAATTAAACGCTGTAACAATACCCTGTAATTTATCGTTGTCAACATCAATGAAACGCGATATATGGTCTAGAATTGTCTTCCTCGTTGAGATGCAAGGTCACCTTGAGACCTGTTAACAGGCTCATCACATGTTTGTAAACTATTACAATGTAGCGAAAATGGTAATGTATTAATTTCATATACACACACACACACACACACACACACGCACACGCACGCACACTTAGTAAGTGAAGAAAACTTGTAATTTTAAATAAATATTTGTATTATGCTATTGAAGAGCGGGGCTTCCTGTCACAGGTATAAATATACTTAAAAGGAGGCCCCAACAATGGATTACTTATGTAACTATATTGATACAAATAAAATATTTTCATTTACATTTTCATTAACAAATTCAAACTACTAATGTCCCACTGCTGGGCGTGGTTTGTCCTCGAAATTAAAGAGGCTTAGTCTACAGTCCATCGCGCTAGTCACACGTATTACAAGCTTCACACACCCATGATTTTTTTGAGAACTCACAGTGATGAAGATTTCCTCACGATGTTTTCTTTCAGCGTTTAATAAAGTAATATTTTTCTAATCCATAACTTTAAAAAATCAGAGATAAGGAGGCCTGGCATTTGAACCTCGGACCCTTCGAATGATAGGCCGAGTTTGTAACCACTAAGCTATTACGTACTGTCTAACTAGTTTGCACTACTAGCACTATCCCAAAAATATGATCAGCCTTCATCACAAATTTCAATACTCGTCGCAGTGAAGCCACATCGGAGACTCGTAATAAAATATATAAATACATACAGATAAATAGTAGTGTACATTAAATTTATTTTTATAACAAATGTTGAATATTTTATCATTGATATATTTTTAAAAAATATTGTGAAGCAGATGTTCATAGTATTGGATGTAGCCATATAAAGAGATCCACTATATATTTAGAATTGCATGACCCACTAGATATAATAACCATATAAACCATACTAGATATATATTGACTTTATTGTCTAAAAAGTTATATTAATAAATGATTGCTGTGGCGTTACTCATAAATAAATATACAGTAGTTCAATTATTACATGCTACATAACTAGAAACTAGGTACTGGTTATTATATAGGTACAGATAGATTACTCCTAGGCTTATTTGCTACTATTTCATAAAATACCTAAGGAAAATAACATACGAGCGACATTAAGCTAAGTATGAGCGACAGCCCGCGATGACGACTATTGCCAACGTTGCCGACTGTCGTTAGCAGTCACTAACAACGCTGTCGACAGTTACGTGCGACAGTCACGACAATCGTCGGCTATCACCTGTCGTCACCCTCCGACGACAAAACGATTCTCGTTTTACGGTCGTGTTTTGTCATTGATCACCGACGTCAGTCGACGAAGGTCGCCCGTTTATTACAGCCCTAGTACCGCAGTACTCGTAAGGTTCATAGTACCTACTATAGGTATGTTACATAGTTCAAACAACGTGAGAAATAGATAAGGCGGTGCTATTAAAAGTTGTTTTGGCGAAGAAACATTGTAACAAACATCCGGTCCAATGTACAGACTCCTATTAGTGGAGTTCTATTCGGAATCTTAATTGCGTGTTTCTAATAACTTTGCGATTTATATTACAAACAACGAATACTATTTATGGAGTTGTTTATGTTGTCCAAGATTATTCTTTTTTGTACTTTCCCAATTTAAAAAAAAAACGAAAATTTCGATATTTTTTGGGCTTTCTTGTGAAAGACTTGTGAAAAACATGTCTGTCATCTTTTTCACATATGACAGCTACTATTAAAAGCTAACTGCTTTAAAATAAAGTCACTCCCACAATTAAGACATTACCCTCTAAAAACATTACCCTCTGCAGTTAGGTAAATATAAAATACTAGCTGATCCGGCAAACTTTGTACGCCTCAAAATCTATTTATCAAATATATTTCATATAAAATACTCGTGGATAATGTAGCTTTCGAATGGTGAAAGAATTTTTAAAATCGGTCCAGTAGTTTTTGAGCCTATTCGTTACAATCAAACAAACAAACAAAGTTTTCGTCTTTATAATATTAGTATAGATAATAATTTGTGTTACGTAGTCTATTAAAATACTTTATCTACGGCCACTTACTTTCCATTGTCCAATTTCACTTCATACTATGACTATTAATTATTTCAAGGTAATTCAATGTCTGGGAATGAATGTTTACTTTGTAAGATAGTAAACGCTAAAAAGTACCCACAGCACACTAGTTGCAGTCAAGGAAAACTTGAAATAGGCATGTGAGTCACTTCCATCCCATCTTTACCTTCCTCGTCGGCAAGTTATTTATAGCCCTTTCTTGGTATAAGAGTTTATTTTTAAACTAAATTTAGATTTAGGAGCAATGTTCTTGAAAAAATATTAAAATGTTTTTTTTTTAAACAGTTTAACTAAAATTTGAAATGTTTTTTTTTACAATATGGGAATAGCAGACGAGCATGCAGTTCACCTGATCGTAAGTGGCTACTGCCGCCCATGGACTTCTGTAATCAACCCCAGATAGGATTAGATCTTGACTTTACGTCGGCCACAGATGCGCCGCTACCCCTGAGGACTACGCTGAATCGCATCGACAAAGTATGTCTCCCTTACCCTCATCCTTCAAACCAGAACATAGCAGTGCTAACACTACTGTTATGAGGCAGAAATAGGTGTGAATTAATATCTTCATAAAAAAACTTAATATAATACAATAGTCCTCCATTTCAAATATACTGAAAAAAAAATTACTACATTTAAAAAATATTTATTCACGCGAATTTTAAAGCACAGCCTTCAATAAAAGGATATCTGTATACAAAGTCAATAGATGGTCTATGTTACCCTACATACCTACACATCGTAAATAAATATAGCCAGTTGAGTCACTGCATTAACATAGTACCTTAGTATATAAGGATAGGACAATTTAAACTATATTTACAACTGCCCAACCACAGATTTATGCATCTATTAGAAATGGCATATTAAAATTGACTGTTTAACATTTTAATTTGACATTTTAACATTTTGTGGCAAATAAATTACGGAATATCTAAACGAAACTACTTCACTTATTGATACTTCCAAGTATACATTATAGATAGTGTTAAAAATATAATGTACTAAAGGATCTCCAAAAGCTTGACAACAGCGCCACCTATTGGTTCCATGACTATTTCTTCTATCAAGCTAGAACTTACCAATCATATACACTCACAAAATCTGATTGTAATCGGGTAACATACTTGGATATTAGCGTGTACGAACATAATGATACATGATTTATGTATGGCAATAAAATAACCCTCCATTATTTTAGTTAAGCATACTAAGATGTAATAAGGAAAACGTACTGAAAAAACAATGTGCGGATACCGATCTATCGGTCTAAACTATCTTACACCTCTGATTCATCTGATTCTTACTCTATTATCTGTGTTTTTCAGGTAAAATAGTATTTCTACCATATTATCTTTATGGAAATCACAAAAAAGTTATTTCTAATTGTCCTTTAGTTGTCGTTTTTTTTTTCTTTTGTTTTATGTTATTTTTATTTTGTGTCTCTCTCTATTATAGTATTTCATTTGTGTTGCAATTATCCGAATAAATGTTTCTTTCTTTCTAATTCATAATTACTCTGTAGTATAATCCAACGAGTAATGTACTTAATCCGGCGTAACTAGATTTATTCAGTTTGATCTAGACTACGCCTATTAAATTAAATGAGGTTCGTTAAACCGTAATTAGTTCTATCGATTAGTCTGATTAATAGTGAAACGTTCTACGACAAACTTAATCAAATTAAAATTTACGACAAAATTACCGATATTCATCTATCTTAGCTGCTGACGAGTTAATATGTATCGGAAACAGAAATGTATCTCTTTGATAAATAATTTATAAAATATGACATTACGTATCATACGCTTTAGCGGGGAAGGAAACATCGTAATGAAAATAGAGACGTTAAAAGTTGTTTTAGTTATGAGTCCACTATACGTATATGGGGGTGGTGGCGCATGGGTGAAGTGAAAGTTACTCATACTGAGGCGAGTTTCGTGACAGCAGTGGGACAGTTGTTCCTGAGAATACTTGATTCATAATGAGAGCGCTAAGTACAACAACACTGAATAAGAATGAACATTTTTGTATGAAAATCTTTATAATGTCCATCTTGTAACCGTAAATGATAATTATGTATGCATTTTATTGTCCCTGTAGTTCCGGGACTAGAATAGGGCTACGGTACTCCTGCCTGTCGTAAGAGGCGACTAAAAACGAGGTTCCGGGGTTGCGGGCGGGAAAAGTGGGAGCTCGAACCGTCCAGCAAGCGACACCGGGAAGGACGGCGGTTAATATAACTTATATAAATTAAACATACATATTATGACACGATGACGTTCTTACATACCGCCGCTTGTCTTTACTTAATAATAAATCTATTAATAATTTTAATGGCTCTGCTACTGAACTTGTAAAAGTTTAAATTACATTATGTAACTAAGACTAAGCGTCTGCATTGGAATTTCTTACAGTATCTTCCTGAGATCAGGTTATAAACTTACTTAGACTTAGCCGGCACCAGTATAACTTCTATTTTAATAGTCCATTAACAGTGACCACTGAACATTTAATGACTTCATGAACCTGATATTTATATTGCGCTTGACATTTGAAAGAGAGGGACACTCGAGGTATACTTTGTCATCAGGGCTAGCAATGCTGCCATTTATGATAAGTTAGAAATGCATGCATTAAAGGTGGTAGACCCCTTCGTGGATCGACTCCGAAGGCACCACCGCCACATCTACTCTTGCAGCAGTAGCAGTGTTGTACGCTGCTGTGTTATTTTATTTTGTTTATTTTTATTTTATTGTATTTTGGACACAGACAGTCATTTATTACATTACGACATCTTAAGCTAATTTAATATATGTTATCTAGACTTTGAGTGCCAACAATTTGTGTATTAAAATACATTAGACAAGTTTTTAAGTTATTGAATTGTATCTCAAGGTACATTTTAATTAGGTTATGATTTGACAGTATGGTAAGGGAAGTAATAAGAGACGTTCCGAATAAGTTCTCAGGGTTAGCCACGTATCTGTGGCCGATTTCAGATATTACTCAAATATTACTCAAATTTTAAGGAGTTTCCGGCCATGGAGCCACATGTTATGAAAAATGCATGGTCGCATGCTACTTTAATGTTGTAAAAAATCCATTCGCTACGTCTGATAAAATTGATAAAAGCCGTACAGTCAGTCCTTATATAATAGTAGTAAGCATATAACCTAGCATAACAAATAGGAACGATAAGCAAGTAATTACCGCGCTTTCATTCACTGTGATAACGAAACATAGTGATAAGAGTGGTAATGTGTGTAATACATATATGGCAAAACTTCCTGAGCCTTGATGTTAGCGATGTGTTACATAAAGCCGTGAGGGTTGTCACTGCATTGCTGACGAATATTTGTACTGCATTTGTTTTTTTTTATAATTTAAGAGTAGCAGACGATCCACCAATTTCGATCTTTGGGAATGTGTAATCTTATTTGATTACCGACTTCAAAAAAGGAGGAATACTATGTTCTCGCGTCTATGTATTTAGTTTTTTTTCTAATTTATTGTTTCATCGATGGAAGAAGTATGTAGCTGTGTAAGTGGTCTTCCGAATCACGAAGAAACACTTCTGTGATTTTATATGAAAGATGTTAAAGGTTTGTGAGGTCCCTATATCATACATACCTACATTTACTTGGTGCATACTTGGAATTTCTGTCTTCTCAACGTAGTAGAAGCATAAGTTATTACTTTTACGCACAAACTAGGTACCTACATAAGTTATGAATGACTTAAGTATCTCTATCCTTTGTCCTGTATTCGCTATAGATTTAAGATAGTTTCATTATCCATAAGTAGGTATAATTTATTGGCTTTAAGAAGGACATAACCCACATGGCTTCTTCTAAAATATTTTTTTTATTATCTTGAAGTTCCGACTGACTTACACGAAGAGCATCAGCTTCATGTAAAACCGTCGATTTTTGTTACAAATGTACACGCAATGCAGTTACCACTTGACATCAGAAGGACTGCTTGTTTCTATGCTATTTAAGTCTTATCATCATCATCTCATCATCATCAACCCATTACGGTCCTACTGCTGGCCACGGGTCTCCTCTCAGTGTGAGAAGGATTAGGTCATAGTCCACCGCGCTGGCGAAGTGCGTATTGGTAGACTTCACATACATTTGAGTTTTTTTATAAGTACAGGTGTTACAGGTTTCTTCATAATATTTCCTTCGCCGTTTAAGCAAGTGATAATTAATTTCTATACGCACATCATTTTGCAAAATCAGAGGTGCCTGGGATTTGAACCTCAGTCCCCACGATCTAGAGGCCAAGTTTCTTAACCGCTAGGCTATCACTGCCGGCTGTGTTAAGTCTTATAAAAAGGGTACATAATCAAATGATGCAGGTAGCTCGACAGCCCTAGGCATCGGCGGGCACGCGCACTGCGCAGACGCCAAGCGGCGCCACGCTGACATTAGACTAAGGTCAAGGTGCTGCTATTATCCTTGTGACGTCACGCTATTGCGCAACTTGTGCATCCGATCCAGTTGCTGTATGCGCTTCATTATATTGTTAAGCCGATTTCTATAATACGAGATGTTCAGGGTTGCTCGCAGTTGTCATTATTTTAGTCAACATTTTTTATAATAGGTTTATGTTGCAAACGAGAATGCAGTCCATCTGACGGTATGTGGTTACTGCTGCTCATGGAAACACAGATGCTAGGTTGCTGGGCTGGGTTGATTACTCCAGAATCAACCCAGATAAGACTAGTCCTAGCGAAGGTCGGTCAGACGTGTTCCTACCCCTGTGGAGTAAGTTGAATGCATATGCAGGCATCGCAATAGCTATTCCATGCGCGCGCAAAAAGCACCAGTGGGTTCGTGGAAAACAACAGCAGCCACCTGTGGACAGCTTCACTTTGCGCAGCTCACTTTTCGAGACAATTAAATTTCGGACGTAAAAATCTCAGAAATGTGGGCTTTTTCACTTTTTACTTCATCGCTGAACCAAGTGATAATATTTTGTAATATGCATAAAACTAAGTACCTACAATGTTAGTTTGTGCTACAGAACCGAAACCAGATCTTGTCAGCCTGGATCTTATCAGACCTGATCTGATCTTATCAGAAATCTTGGTATTATAGTTAAGGAGTTTCAGGGTAATAATAATCGTGACGATATAAACATGTATTAAAATTGTCTTATACTATAGAAATCTCCGTAACTATTTGAATAAAAGTAATTTAGCAAAAGATAAAAATTATTTTGAAAAAAAACATAAATAAAGCTGTTTACAAAATCATTATGGTAAACTTGTTGACAAGATCTTTTTTTTCTTAGTCAATTACTACAGTTTCCCTATCAACTATTTGATGGTAATAGTCAATTACGAACAAGGAAGTGCATTATCATCGTCACTCGAGCGCTCTTGGAAATTAATTTCTTCCTCCTATCTGTTACCTTGAGGATGCCAGTAAATCTCCATTAAAATCAATTCAGAATGGCTTGTTAAAGACAATTGCAGGTGTTTCAAATTGTCTACACTCAGAGAACACCAATCGTGTGGTGTTCTCGAAGGTGGTACCCTTGGTGGTTCGGCTCCGGCGGCTCCACCGCTACAAGCTGCTGTGTTCTGGTCTAGGGGTGTGGTAATGGAGACATACTTTTCCGAGGCATTCCATCTTAGTCCTGAGGGGTAGCGGCGCATCCGTGGCCGACCTCACGCAGGAATCTAATCTTGCCTGTGGTTGATTGCAGATATCTATGGGCAGCAGTAGCTACTTATCATAACTGGATTGCATGCTCCTCTGCTACTTTTATTATTCAAAAAATGTACCCCAGATAAATAGTTTTTATAACATTAAACTAACAAACAATCAGCTGATAGTATCATCTGCGAACAACCAATCACTCAATCACTAATTCAATCAATCTCCCATAGAAATTTGCAACAAACTCCACATAAATCAAGTGTTTTACCTAAGCCGATCACAGATATATTGCCACCAGTGAAGACTAAGGTGGTCGTCACATATGTAAGTCAGTCACCCACGTGGCGGAGCGGTCACCAAGCCGGACGCGCAGAGGGTCCTGGGTTCGATCCCCGGGCAGACAGATTTCTAAATGATGAATTTAGATTTCTATTTCTGGGTCTGGGTGTTTGTGTATTTGTCTCTGTGTGTGTCCATAGCACCCACGATACAGGGAATCCTAGTATGGGGCTAGTATGGGGCTGTGAGTGTAGGAAGCGTGAGCGTGAGCGCATGAGCTCATTCATGTTAGAAATAAGTGACATGGTAACTATTAAACATACTCTATTGAGAATACATTTAATTCCCGGAATTTTATAACAACATATTGTCGCATAATTCTTGCGTCCAATAGATTTCTATATTTGTCACTTAATACACAATTTACATATATGCAACGTTTTTCCCAACATTGAGCAAATAGGTGCTCCATTGATACACAATACAAAACATACTTTTCATCATGTTTTCAAGTTAGTTAGTTTTACCACTTCAAGCTTTCCTTTTGAGGCTCGTCTAGCTGCGTCATGCGTTGGTCTATGTATCTTACATATTAGTTTTAAGTATGTTTATGTTACAGAAATAGTAAATGTGCATAGTACGATTGATTTTTAACTCACCGACATTTGCAATTAAGTCAAATTATATTAGTAGACCCGTCGTGAGTGGACTATGGAAAGTTTACATAATTCAAATAATTATCATAGGAAAATCCCATCATTCATTTATTATTTCTTAGGTACAGATTGGTATTGATAATTACAGGACATATTGGTTGGAAACCCAAGGCCGTCTTAGGAAATGCTGAGGCAAGAATTTTATGCCCCAGGGGTTATTTATAACAAAAACATTTCATAACGTGCAAACCAGCCGTTCGGGGCCCTAGACACGCCCACCTTTCCCATATAGTAAAGAGCTCCCACTGCTTTAATAGTCGGTTGTCAAACCGTACCGATGTTATTGAAACTATAGCCTACCATCCATTGGAATCGAATAACGCAAGCAAATCTTCGATAGTTAACACCCCAGATTATGTCAAACGCCCCTTATAAGTAAATGTCTTCACTCCATACCAAAATATGTCTCTACATTGCATCTAAAGGTATAGTAGAAGTAGGCTCTAATGTTTTCTATTAAATCTCTGCCCATGTTTTAAATGTTTTACGATGCACGATCTGTTATTATTATACAATCGCTTTAGTTTAGTGGAAAATTTATTCCTAGTTCCATCGTGGATCTGAATAATGGAATCAAGTGTTTCTTAGAATTAATCAATTCTTGAACGTCTTAATAAAACACTTGTGTATTTATTTGCATGATAAATAATAGCGAGCCAAACAAATTGTTATAATTCTAATGGCGTAGCGGCCTATTTGCGTTATCCAGCTACAAACCGACTACTCTGCAAGTAATTAGTTGCGAGCGGTGGATTCACCTGCGTAATACCATATGGAACAACTTTCCTACATAATTGTGTACCATTTTTTTGTTTACGATGGGAAACCTTCAATAGGTATCCGACGACGTGAGAGCGACGCCGGGTTATGTTGGATTTTTACTGCACTAGAAAGCCTCGTGACCGTCCTCAACGCTTGTTCTCCGGAGAACGCAACGGAGAACTCCGTCATCCATATAATTGTGTACCTAGTGATAATTTGAAGGTGGTAGAACCCTTTGTGGTTCGACTCCGGCGGCACCACCGCCACACCTATTTCTACCTAATAACTGCAGTGTTAGGTGCTGCTGTGTTCTGGTTTGAAGGGTGTGGTAAGGGAGAAAGACTTTACCGAGGCATTCCAGCTTAGTCCTCAGGGGTAGCGGCGCATCTGTGGCCGACCTCAGGTAGGAATATCTAATCCTATCTGGGGTTGATTACAAATGTCCATGGGCGGCAGTAGCCACTTACCATCAGGTGGACTGCATGCTCGTCTGCTACTCTTATATTATAAAAAAAATATATATTAAATTCAATGAATTATTAAAACTAACAGGCTTACTGAGGCGACCATCTTAGTATCCAACGCAACGCAAATGTGGTTCGCTTCAACCATTCCTACGTAAATATACTTACAAGTAAGTTAAAAAATCAATCATTGCGAATCACGAACTACTTCATTAATACATTTTGTAAGTTTTGCTAAACATTTAAATTTATAATTCTCCGTGTACCTTTATCTTTTAAATTTCGTGTTATTCTATACATACTTCTTAACTACGACAGACATCCATGCAGAGAGAAGGACAGAGGGTTTGACAGGGAGGATGGAAGAGCGGACGATCGGACAGACCGAATGTCGGCCGGTCTGACGGATGAACACAGGAACGGACAGACGCTGAAGGAGCAGACGTTTCAACGTACAGAATACAGTAACATTGTTTGATACGGAACCAGAAACAATATTAATTGGAGCTCATTACGAATATCGACACTACTTGTCCAGGGCATATCATATCACGTGTAACGTCACGCGGCCATACTGTCGGTATCAGGTTCGCTAAACAGATAGGAACCCTGAATCAGGCCGGACACGAGCATCTCAGTAATGATAAATATACGCCATTGACCCCATTGTGAGCTGTGTACGTAAACAATGGCGTTACTACTATCTTCTAGACTTATGCCGAGAATTCGCTCGGCGACAAGTTTCTGAACCTTTGTTAACCTGAGTCAATAAGCTTTAGTGTATGCGTTGTTTGAGGTGTTTATTTATTTTGATTAAGGGATGATTCTATGTAAGTATCCTTTGTAATATTCCTTTCTGTTACTAACAGGTATTTCAGATTCTTTAACATTGAAATATGTATATGGTCACCGAAGAAATTAATTCGAAATTGGAACACATTTCTAGACATTTTATTAGCGTATTTATGGCAAAGAACATGTATTGTACCTATACTTAAAAGCTAAGTAAATACGGTATTAGAATTTTATTTTTAAAAACTATTTTAACACAATTTTTGTTATATGATACGAGAAGGGTTTTTTTATATATTATAGGAGTAGCAGACGAGCATGCAGTCCACCTGATGGTAAGTGGTTACTGCCGCCCATGGACGTCTGTAATCAACCCCAGATAGGATTTAGTAGGCCTGAGGTCGGCCACAGATACACCGCTACCCCTGAGAACTAAGGTGGAACGCCTAGGAAAGTTTGTATCCCTTACCACACCCTTCACGTTAACGGAACACAGCAGCGCCTAACACTGCTGATATTAGGCAGTAATAGGTGTGGCGGGGGTGCCGCCGGAGTCGAACCGCCTACCGGGTTCTACCACCTTCAAAAGTACCTAATCTTAGAGGTATAACAACAACGACATTTAAAATTGACAAGGCCTATCCCGTAACGTCAAACTTTAGATGACGAAACACAGAATAACTAATAACTTCAAGCTTACATCTAAAAAATAAAATAAGGGTTCTTTTTATTAAGCTCAGCCCTCATTAACGTGCTTAACCTAAAAAAATATCTTGTAAAATATTCATCATCATTTACTTAATCATATTTTAATAAGATGTATTTCAGTGAACGAGATTTCTCACACGAAACTTCACGTGAGTCGTCTTGTAAGAGATCATTAGAAGGAATTACCACGGATTACACGTATATGTAGGAAAAACTGTCACCTTACCTGCTGTAAACATGTAATAGGACTTAACTTTGCCTGCTAGAAACAGTGCTATATCTATGTCCGTTCAATGTTACGATTAAAAGATTTTTTACAAAGCAAGAGTAGGTATTAAGTAGTGTTTTAATGTTAATATTTAATTTGATAAAATTCGTAGGCTACTGTTTTTAAGGGTGATTTTACTAAATAAAATTATAATATTAAATTATAATATAAAAATATATATTATCTGTATAATCTTTATTATCTGTGTTGAGTGATTTCAACCAGGAATATCTTCAATCACACTTTACAAAACAAAACATGAGAACAGAAATGGTACAATTTTAAAAATCGTGTTTTTATGTGTTGTAGTTGTAAATAAATTAGCAGCAACGGATAATTCAAAATGAAATGGAAAGAAAATTATTTCAGCATTTCAACATCTAATAATAAAATACTGTCGTTTTTGACAAATTGTAATGGTTACTGATACAAATGCAAGCAAAACCGCGGCTAGATCTAAGATCGATTAAGGATAAATAAATATTAAATTTGCATAAGCTGCTAACGATACTCTATAAATCAAAAGTAAACTATTATTGTATCAATGATGTAATATCGTGTGATTGCAAATGCATTTTCCTTATCAGTATCTCAATGCCGGGGTCGCTTGGCGCGTCGGCGCTTGTTTTTCAACTGTTTTAAACAACAAAACATTTTTAGAGAAAACAAATGTGAGGACAAAAACAAATGTGTGTAAGAGTGTAAAGAAGAAATACGTTAATGTTATCTTACTTTTCACTGGTAGCGTAGCAAAAATTTTAAAATGGGAGGACAAAAACAAATGTGTGTAAATACGATTAATGTAAGATTGTAAAGAAGGAGGAAGAAGGATCGTAACGTTACCTATGTTTTCACTGTTTGTGAAGCTAATACATTCACATGAAACAGAAGTGAGGATAAAAACAAATACGTGTAAGTTAGACAAGTGTATGATATAACCTCAATGTTATGTAACTATTCACTGGTAGCGAAGCGAAAAAAATATTTATTTTCATAATTTTCAGCTGCATCTAAAGTAAGTGGTAGAGCAGAAAACTAGATTTATTCTTAATACTTTCCAGGAATAATTCTTAAAACATATGTTGAGCAAATATTAATCTAATGGTATTGATTAATGATGCGGTTAAGTATTAAAAAGTAGGTAGGTGCTTAAAAATATTTAAGCATAAATTTAAGTATAAATAATATACTTATTGCTAAACTTCTCTTGCTTCATATGATATAAGTAAAAGTATTTTATTTAAAAGGATACATATAGATTCTAATAATTTTAAAAGATGAAGGTTTGCAAATTGTTACGTCATTGCTTTTAACTTCTTAGATGTATTTTTCAACGGTCTAACTTACGTAATATGAGGCGACCACCTAGACCACACAAGAGGATACACATCTGTTATCGGTTTCAAGTAGAACCCGATTTATGACATGGAATTGGTCACAGATGTCCATGAGTCCAGAGACCACGTACCATCAGGTGATCTGCAGGCTCGTTTGCTCCTACAATCTTATAAAATAATACAAATAATGTAGAGTAAAACCTTCATACTTCATACAAAAACAACGACTATGAATATCATACAATAGGAATGGCTCTGGATATTATGAACTCTGCATACAAATAAAACATTCTATTCATTAGTTCAACAGTGTCTTCTTTGAGCGAGTAACAGGAAATAATATTTTCCAACCTAATATTATGAGACCTTAAAACAGAAAACAAAATATGAATAAAAATCTTTGTAAGTCACTGTAGTGACTTTTAAATTGAAAAATAAAACTAATACTTAACGTTTATAAAAGTTGCAGGTACTAATTTAAATCGAATAAAATTGTTTTGCAAAAGTGACCATGAAATAGTATTAGAGACCTGCTCACACTTAGTAACAAGAACACAATCTATTTCGTCACAACATATGGGAACTTTCCGCGTTACCAAAAAAGTAAAACGCTTCGTGTTTGAAATCCAAAAATTAATATAAGCGAAGGGTTTCGTGCATTGCCTCATACGGACACACTTTGAATATGAATGTTCCAACTAAAACTGCCGAATTACAATAGACGAACAAGTGAGAACATTGATCAGTTGTGTAAGAGCCAACCCTTGCGAAACGCACCGCGCTGCGTAAGGTCGCTATCGTCGTTTAATTTTGCACGCTTTCATAATATTCATTTGACGTAAATGACCTCCGAAGATGCCAATTCATCTGACTTGAGGCCTTTATATGAGTTTTCAATACGAGAAAAGCTTTTGAATATCGTTCTTGTCAAAATAGAGGCAGTAAACATGAAATTCTTGAAATTGCTTTGAAAAACTATCAAAAGATAGAAGAAAAAACTATAGAAAAATGTAATTTTATTTTTTACCGAGACTGAACATAACCTCTTCAAGGCGAGCAATTACATGATATTTAATAAAATTTTAAAGTATTCTATAACAGAATATGTCCGTTTGTTTTATTTAATTTTTCATTGCTATTAAGACAGTTATAACTAGAAGACATTGAGATTGGAAACGAATTATAAGGCCACTGATGCTAGAGATTAGTGATGCTAAGATCATAATCTATTGCCACTTTAAACGGTTTCTTAAATATCGTATATATGTATTTCGGCTAGACTCACTGTTTGCGAATCGATTAAAATATGCTATAATGTAATTTATATCTTTTGAGGAAAGAAAATAGGTCATGGATCTTCGATCAACGGTTTGAGGTCGCCGATTTGAATACGCATACAATGATCAAAAGTTAACCTACGTAATGTTACATTGATTCATATTATAATAGTATTAAATAAATCTTTAATGATCCATATCTATGATCCTTAAAGACAATGTCCAAAGTGCTTGCTAGACAACACGATCGATTTTAAAGGACTTTCATTAAATGATAAAAAACCAATTGATTATTATTATTGGTGTTTTTTTCAATCGATTTTTTTTTATTTAAAAGTAGTAAGCGAGCATCCAGTCCACCTGATGGTACGTAAGTTGCCACTGTCGTCCATGGACATCCGTGCACCTGAAGTCGGCTTTAGATGAGTTGCTACGCTGAAATAACTTGGGACTCCAATCAGTACATTTCCCCTTATTATTGCCTTATAAAACAAAAAAAATATATAAATATAACTGACTTATACAGGACTGTACATTAAAACACTACTTTGTATTTTTCTAACCACATTTCATTGGAAGCATCTTATGAGATCATATTGTATGTTCTAAAGATAAGTTATACCGAACCGAGTTATAGTTAAACGAAGATTTACCTCGTTAAACCCGATATATTTCTAAATATATAGTCGATGAAATATATATTTATATAAACCTTCCACTTACATTGTAATTATAATATACACGAATAAGCACATACAATTAAACGTCCTTCTAAGTAAGTACTTAACGTACCTTACGAACAATAAATATAGTTTAAAAAAACTAAAGTACACGCTTTTATAGAAATTAAAATAAAAAATATAAAATAAAGTTACAAAAAATTTAATGAAAAATTGTATTAACAACAAAAAAAGATTTATTTAATTGTAAAAAAAGCGTGGTTTATTTTATATTATTAGTTTGATTTCTATAAAAGCGTGAACTTTAGTTTTTTTAAATTATATTTATTTTTTTGTTAAATTTCTTATAAAAGCGAGTTCTTTAGTTTCACTAATTATTATTTATTGTTTTATTTATACTGCTGTTCACATTAAGCATCCACAAAGGGTCATAATTATAAGGATGTATGTTGATCTTTTTCTACTGAAAAACAGAGTTTCTCACTGACAAACATCCAAGGGAAGCTAATATAAAGCGTATAAAAACGTACTTATTATTTTGGCACATAACCTTCTGGCCAAGCGCTGGAAAGGAATCTATTAAAAATAGGATTTGTAAAGGAAGTCTGCTTTGTTCTGCTTTTTTTCTAATCCTTTATAAAACTATCGTATCTCAAACTAACAAAAGGTATCTAATAATAAGGTCATATAAACGAGGTCCGTCGTAGGGGAAGAGGGTTTACCGAGTTTTATTTTGCTCTTTTAATAACGCTCCTTAGGGTCGCCAGGCTGTTAAATAAAAAACCGGACTTTTAATGGAATAATAAAAATCACGAGGATATCCAGTTAAATCACGAGGATAACCCTAAGCAGAGACCGAGCAGCATGAACTTAATCATCAATGAATTAATGAAAAATCTGAGATGACAAATCTGAGAAATTATTGACAAGTGATTGCAATCATCTGCCTTATATTAAATCAAAAGAGTACAAAAAACACCGTACATCGCATCTATAATCGGTATCAAAAATCTATATCCTGATGTCCATGGGTTGCAGGAGCCACATAACGTCAGATGGCACTCTCGTTTGCTACTTCAATTTTATAAAAAATGCACCATCAACAACCCATTACTGTCCCACTGCTAGGCACGGGTCTCCTCTCCAAGTGAGGGGTTGGGCATAGTCCACCGCGCTGGCCAAGTGCGTATTGGCAGACTTCACATACCTTTAAGATTTTTTTTTAATAACTCTCAGGGAGGCAGGTTTCCTCACGATGTTTACCTTCATCGTTTAAGCAATTGATAATTAATTTCTAATACACACATAATTTTGAAAATCAGAGCATGCCTGGGATTTGGACCTCGGACCCCTCGATCGAGATGCCGAGTTTCTTAATAACTAATCTATCACTGCTGTTATAAAAAAAATCCAACTAAACTCAAACGCCTGGCAACACGAGCTCCGAGGTCGGGCGCTATTGACGTAACTCGTGCGGGCACAACCGAACCTATTCAACCCCTTCAATCTCTATGCTCTGATTCGCATGCCGCTTACACGTGGTAACCTTAACGTACAGTTTCAAGCGCTCTCCAATTATTTTTGAAAATTATTCCACAGAATATTGCGAACGTCGAAGCTCGATGACGATTTTAATTGAAAACACTCGTAATAATTAAAAACTGAGAGAAGTAGGTATCTATTTTTGTGGATTTTATTTTTGCGTAATCACTTCTTTCTACTTATTTGTAATTATTTTTTTATAATCTACAATTAGCTAACGAGCATGCACTTGACCTGATGGTAAGTGACTACTGTCGCCCAGGAACATCTGAAATCCTACTTTGATAAGATTATTCCCACCTGAGGTCAGTCACAGAAATGATGCTATCTCTGAAGAGTAAGTTGTATCGCCTCGGATAAGTATGTCTCCCTTAGCACACTCTTCAACCAGTAAACACCAGCGCTTAACATTGCTGTTTTTCGTCAGAAATTGGAGATGGTGCCTGCGAATTCGAACTAAAAAATGCTCTTTTACCTTCAAAACGATTTACTTATACAAATTTAATGATAACATTATTTGTTACTATATTCTAAATCTAATGTCAATACGTATTTTCATTTTTGCCACATTAAGCAATTGCGTATTTTTGTTTACTTCGATGAAAGTGACACTTAAGGCCTTGAACTTGTCGGGTGAGGTCATGCTGATTAAGTTATATTCAATGGTCCCCTTCTGCCCTTTGAATTCTCAAATCACAAGGCCATTGCCATAAAGAAGTTGAGTTTTATTGATCAATGGCTTATGTAAGCCGCCCTTGTCGTAGCTTAGCCTTGTAATAACGAATCAAATGTTCGTAGCGAGTTCTCTTTGATATAAACATAAAGGAATGTTAACGTATTGAAGCGTGTGAAAGGATCAAATAAAAAATAAGTCGCCTGCTAAAAATTTATAGGTATTTGTCAAAATATTACACACATATTATTATGTCACAATAAATTATTTATAACTAAATAGAATAATTGTAGAGTGCCGTGATACTGGTAGATCAATCGAAGGTTTTTCTAAACTTAAAATAACTAATAATACCTAGTGCTTACTAAATACCCAACTGCGATCTGATCAACCATTATGACGACGGTATATGATGCTTTTAAAGTCAAATAACATGTCATTAATACAAAATTCTTTAAAAAATTTGAATATTAATAGAGAATTAATTTTTAATTATCTTTTTGAAGCATACCGTGTACGGCAGAGGCGAATGCGTCATTCCGAACATACCCTGCAATTCGGGGGGCTCGTGGCCTTCAGGTAGCTCAATTTCGAAGTTATTCATCAGATTAGCGAAGAATAAGTACAACTCCATTCGTGCCAGTTGTTCACCAAGGCAAACACGTCGGCCGACACCAAACGGAATGAAATGATCAGGGAGATGTAGTTCACGTCCCTTGATAAATCTTTCCGGTTTAAATATTTCTGGCTCCGGGAAAAATTCTGGATTCATATTTATCTTGTTGATCAGTGGGACGATGTGAGTGTCGGCTGGTATAGTGTAGCCGTTGACGCGCCAAGCCCTGAGGGACACATATTTTATTTTACACATATTACAGTCTCATTAAAAATGTATGAATCATATTTTTAGGAAAATGATATTTAAATGTAGATGTTTTTATTATATTTTCTTATAGACGCTAAGATTTACTGAGTTATGATGGACCTTTACAAATATAAGGATGGTTAAACAACTACACTCTAACTGTAAATAAGATTTTTGCCTGGAGACGGAACCACTTATGAGGACCTGGAACCTTTTACGTGTTAGACGTATGCTGGTTGCTGCGCCATGCGAATCACCATCGCGAATATTTCATTCGTAAAAAATGCTTATCATAGAATTCCCAGTCAATCGTCAGATTATATACCTCAGAAAATTACTTTTTTTCCATCTATAAATAACCTCAAATAATTTATTCCTCCATCAGATTATTCCACCACCAATTTAAAAAATTAAATTCTTACTCAGTGTTCACGTGAGTAGTTCCCAAGGGCACAACAGAGACCCTACGTAGCGTCTCGAATATGACGGCTTCGAGGTACGGCAACTTGGACCGGTGCTCCAACGTGACCCGCTTGCCAACATTCACCACCTTCGCGAGCTCCGCCCGTACATTCGCAGCTACCTTGGGTTCCCGCAGCATGAACACCAGCACCCAAACCAAGGTGTTACGGGAGGTTTCCATCCCCGCAGAGAATAAGTCGTTCATCACTTGCACCACTTGCTTTCCTACAAATTAAAATATTCTCTCAATGTGTAAATATCTTTTAAGACAATTGATTATCACTTGCTAAACGGTGAAGGAAAACATCGTGAGGTAACCTGCATACCTGAGAGATTTATAAAAAAAAATCTCAAAGGTATGTGAAGTCTACCAATACGCACTTGGCCAGCGCGGTGGACTATGGCCTAATCCTCATTCTAAGAGGACATCTGTGCCCAGCGGTGGGACGATAATGGGTTGATGATGAATATATATTTTTAATAAATTAAAAATAGCAAACAAGCACGCACTCTACCTCATAGTATATTTTCACTGCCGCACGTGAACTCTAAATAATATTGGTCGTAAATCATTGGTCAGAGTGAAACAAAGATTCCTTACTGACTTATATCGCTGTTATAAGGCGGCACCACTGCCTTATTTATTGAATAAGGCAGTGGTGCCGTTACAGTCAAAGTATTAACAAGTTTAACATTCAATTTCCGTACTTATATCGGGAATTTCATTTCATTTTGTAAAGATATAAATAGTAATTGTTTGGTTACGGTGGCTATACATATTTCTGCCTCAGAACAACAATTGCGCTGCAGTATTCTCATTTAAAAGAATTGTTTGATACACATGAGGCGAAATTAGCGCCCGAAAACAGTTACACAATTCACGAGGCATTCGGAATTAGCTCTCAGAAACACACATTTGTGAATTTCAGGAAGAACTCCTGTTCTATTTGGAATTAATTTCAAATATCCATTAACGACAGAGGTCACTTAACATCACGCGAGCCGTAGGCCGTTGCTACTTTGTTACATAAAAAAGAAAGTTTGGTATGCGTTGTGTGAACTTAATGGCATCGTCGAACATTTGATCGTGAGATAAGGTGAAACTTTTTTTATTAGATTGGAGTGGCGAACGAGCATGCGTACACCTGATAGTGGGTGATTATTGCTGTGCATAGATGCCTGTAGCTAGTTCCTATAGAAAAGGGATTCTATCTTAATCCGATCACAGACGCTTTGCCACTTCTGAAGATCAAGATGTAATATATTATTATGTAAGTTAGCTGTCATCCATATTTTTTTATTTTTATAAATATACCTAATTCAAAAAGCATTGATTGTTACTAGAGTAAAATAAAGTATGTAAAGCCGCAGGTTTTAAAAATAGGTGGTATAATGTTTATGAGTTCAGTTTCATAGAATCGGAGGGATGTGTAGTTGGTGAGGGTTCGGTCTCCACGTTTCGAAATCCAGACATCTCTATTTTACGAATTCATACGTGTATTCAATAGTCATTTATATTTGCAGCGAAAGACGTCGTGATAAAACTACTGACTTACAAAATTTTGTGTTATATTCTCAAAGGTATATGCTACCAACTCGCAGTGTCCAGCAAAGAACTAACTAGAATAAAGGGCAGATAGTGTAACATTGAATTATAATGACGATAACATAATTTTTATGTCTTGTATATTTACAAGATTCATGAATACCTTCAATTTTTCTAAGTCATGTGCGAAGTACGTAAACCCGACAAAATTTGAAGCGATTGTATCCTCATATATAATTCAACCAATCAGTAAGACTCTATTTACATACATGCGATACATGGATACTTTAATGGTTGTAGGAGCTTTAAAAAGTTAAAAGTGTATGAAGTCAATCCGCACTTGGTCAGTACGGTTAACTATGGTCTAAACCCCTATGGGAGTGTAATTGATCGATGTTGATGACTTACCTTCATTAACATCCGTAAATATGGTCTCTTGTGCCTCTCCGGTCTTTTCCTGGTGGATCTGATCCAAGTAACAGTCTAGCAGATCAGCTGATTCGTGGTAAGTATCGAAGTTCGAACGTTTTTCTATCCGTTTCTTGACATGTTGCTCGTGAAACTTGCTGATGTCTTCCAGGTTAAGCTTGATCTCTTCCATTACGGCCATTTTACCCGGAAGCTTCTATAATTGTATAAATGTTTTTATTATTATCAGTGTCTATTTTATTATTATCAGTGTTATCTATCAGTCATTCTTAACTTCTTTTTTCAAGACATCCGATACATTTACGAATTTTACGTAGTGAACTTTTTTAAATAATTTAGCTATATTTACTGACACATTATAAAAAGAAGTTTCTCCTGACACTTCTCTCTTTACGTACTAAAATTTTGGATTGACACTTAAATACGTAAATATTGTACCATTTTTACATTATTGAAAAACTTAAAAAATAACATTGAAATCGAAAAACCGTTACATTATTTAAACTAAATAATTTAGCATATAGCAATAAAATTACGTAAAATGTTTAAATACTCATTGAATTAAGATTATCCAAGTCGGTTAAAACGGATTTCAATTTAGTTATAATTATATTCTGAAAGGAACCTATACTACCAACTCGCATTGGCAAGCATACAACATTTAGAGCCCTTTTAATTAAAGGACAGATAGTGTAACATTCAATTATAATGACGATTATATAATTTTTATGTCTTGTAAATTTACAAGATGCATGACTAAATTACATACTAACCAAATAATAGGGCACGTGTTCGCCGATATGTACAGCTCCATACAAATTCATGCCTTTTGAGACCCTCTCATTGAATATTTTGAAGGCTGGATCATTCTTTTCGAACCTAAAACTCATCATCAACTGGCAAATGACGTTATGAAGATATCTCCCTAAAAGTTCTAGAGGGTCCACTGGCTCGTTGTTCGCCATTTCCAATTCTGAGAGTAATTCTTCCACTTCCATCTGTAAATTATAGAAAGCATTTTTATTAATTTTAAATATTAAGCCATTAATCATTATAGTACCATCTAGTGTCCTAAAGTCTACGGTTCCAAGACTTATGTAATGATGAAATTAAAACAATTGTAATAAGAAAAGTAAAATTTTATTTAAGTTTGAAAGCTTTCGTAAACTTAAAAGTTTGCTATACATTTAAGATTAATTTCTATGAAAATGAAAACAGTCCTTAGATCAGCCACTCAGTACTTTATGCAGCAAAAGAAGTAAATAAAACCATTATCATCTTGAATCCTACATTAACCTTTTCGAAAGTTGTCACAAATTAAACTTACAATGATGTACTGTTCGAAGCGTTGATTTTTCCATATTTTCACTCCAAGAGACCTAAACTTCTCGTGCAGGAAGTGGCGTTGCCGTCTCCACAACTGCCCCTCACTCAGGACAATGCCTGCAAACAAAATAAATTGATAATGCGTAACAATTTTATTTTAAAACGCAATTATTTATAATTATATTTATAATTATATTTTAAATTTACACTTGTTTTTATGTATTATGTAGGTAGTCTTTTAACTATTATTTATTTGCACTCTACCTATTCTTATAATCATCCACTCTTCAACTCCTCACCCTAAGGTTGCCTGGAAGAAATCGCTGTCTTAGCGATAAGGCCGCCTTTTGTATCGTTCAATATTTATATGTTTTTATTCTTGTATTCTATTGTTTTTGGGTACAATAAAGAATATTATTATTATTATTATTATTAACTACATTATAACTATCTAGAATAAATTATCACTGATATCAATACCGTAATTGATAAGTGTAACGTTATTGTAGACACGTTAGAAGTTAAACTATAAATTCAGCAATTGATTACTTATTTATAATTGAAACTATTTCAATAAATATTTGTTACTTAAAGCGCCATTCTTGCGTTGGAAGGTGGGAGGTTGTTGATCCCGGCTGACTTGAATATGAGGCGATCATTTTAGTTTTCAGGAGAATAAACGCATCTTGATCGGCTTAAGGTTAACCCCTACTCTGTACGGAGTTTATTACAGATGTCCATAGTCAGCAATGCACTTGTCATCAAAAAATATATATAAATACAATAAATAATATAATTACCCATGCCGCCTAGCAGACTGTTAAGTGGTGTTTGTGGTCGTCCTATTGAATCAAGCCTATTGAAAAGCATCCTTAGAAGCTTGGGAGAACCGATGCACACTATGAGATTTGAACCAAGTTTCACAGAATACACATCACCATATCGTTCAGCTAGGGAGAGGTACCAGGCGTGGGGAGCACCCTGACCCATCCAAGGAAGATATCCCAAAATGGGAAGACCCCATGGTCCTAAAAAAAGAACGTCACTTTTCAAATAAGCTCAAACAAAGAATGACCGATGAAACGTAATAACTGCATACATTATTATGTATGAATACGTAATACACAATACTCACCAGGTGGAAGTTGTTTGTAATAAATTATTTTATTTCTTATAAACCAAAAAGCAATACTTGTCAGAATAAAAACAGATAGAAGCCTGAACACATTGATGCAGGTGACTTTACATAGTATCACACATACGTACTCCAAGACGGACCAAATCATTTTAAAGGATTTTCTTTAAACTATTTACAAAAATGCAATCTTCATCTGCATGCTTTCGTGTATTTTTAGATCTAACGGCTGTGGAGTGATATTTGTGAGATAAAGGCGGTTGCGCGATAATGAATCTATGTCGGTAGATTTCGCAGAAAAAATATTAAGTGGATGAAGCTTGCAGATTGTGTCCTTTTGCGATTCTAGCTTCTCGAGAATAACATACTGATGAATGAATGTTGAATTTATATATCCTGGCAGTAGGTGTGTTGTCATCTTATCATTTTTTGCGTGTAGATTTTCCGATAGCTTCCTCGTGTATATGTATATAGTATACTTAATTATTTTATCTTTTCCTTTGATTATTCTTGATTATTATGTAGACGTGTTATGTAACTTATTCCGAGTATTTATTATGTTAGATCGGAAACGTTTTGCGCAGTCTAGTCGTAGGTAGAACAAGTAATAATTTAGATACTTAATTTTCACTTTCAAATATTTGACGTTGCCTCATTTATAATATAAGGTAGCCCGCACAGCCTTTCTCACGTGAATCGTGTACCTACAGATATTCTGTCACTACTCAGAGAGCTTCAGATTTAGCATAGTCAAAATTGCGCCCTAGAAAATGTTGAAATTATAAGTTTTCATGCATTGATGTAACATCCATAATATAATAGAATCTTATCTTTTGAAGACCAATAGATGATCAGACACGGTTATATAAAAAAGCTTGTTTTAGCACAAAAAAGGACATACCTAATTCTATCTGGGGTTGATTACCGATGTCCATGGGCGGCAGTAGCCACTTACCATCAGGTGGACTGCATGCTCGTCTGCTACTCCTATATTATAAAAAAAAGAAAGTCACTTCTGTCTATGGACGTGTGAATCTGATCTCATATTGGACAGGATTCCTTGCTTGGGTTCAATGATAGATCGTTGGTGATGACTAAATTGGGAAGCCTCGAGTCTGTGCTTAACTAGATCCTTTAATGGAAATAACTCTAGTGTTTTAAACTGCTGTTAATAGGATACAGGGCGGAGGAACAGCGGAACCGTTACCGTTGGAGCGGAAACGTTGGTCAAACTACCAACGTTTCTACCACAATTGGATACTTAATTATTTTGGAAAATATAATAGTACTAGACTTGTTACTTATGTTTGCATTCCACCGATATCAAATATTTATATTTTTGTTATTATAACGCTGTTGCACACAAAGTTATACCAAAATCAATTCAGTGATTTGAGTTAATACTAATTTATAGGGGTAACTTTGTTTCAATGAGAAATTACCCGGGATTCTTGAGGAAAAGTTTAAAAACATACAATAATTGCACGAATAGATACGCGTAGTGAAGTAGATAATTAGATATTTAATTTATTTCCATGTAGCGATAACGTTTAAAGTTAACTAATTATCATCAAGAGTGAAGTGCATTAATTATCTTCCGTAACAGTGCTCTCGAGCAAACAAAGGCAAGATGTAGTTCATACACCTATTGGATAAATGTGTCATTAACATGTTTTAGCGGGGCGTTGACCGCGAAGGTCATGTCAGAATCAAGGACTTACGTAAGTAGTAATCATGATTGGATAATGTACTATCAACGATAGGTGTTTTCCGGGTTCAACGGACCCGCAAGGACGTTCGTTACATCGTGATTGACTAATGTTTCGCTCAGCGGAATCATCACGTGTCTATAGGGTTGGTGCATTCTACGTACCAATAGAATATAAAATACTAGTTTTTGCCCGCGGCTTCGCCCGCGTTTAAAATAAAATAATATAACATACTGACATACATAAAACTGAAAATTCGTTCCTTCAACTTTGCTAAAGATCATCACTTGATCAAATGCATAGTTTTCGATTCAATCCTTACTAATATCGATTAAAATAATCGATGTTTTGGGTCCAAAAGATCGATTCTCCGATAAATTGATCTTAGATCGGACAGAGTTACTTTCGGATTTATAATATTAGTAAGGATTAGAATAAACGTATATTGTATTTTGAGAGGCCATTTTATTAGATTTGACTAGCAAACGAGCTTAACCACCTAATCCTAAGACGTCACAGCTACCGATGGATTTGAACCCGATTACAGTTGCATTGTCACGCCGGAGGGCTAAGACGGTCTCCTCATATGTAAATCAGCGGGCATTAACATCCTTCCACCGAAACGCAAATACTGCTCCGGACTAGAAATAGGTGTGGCGATGGTCCCACTCCGATCGAAAATACTAGGTCTACAAAGTTTCATTTCTTCGGTATCCTTCATATTGTATTTAGAATATCCTTCCTAAACTAATCGAATATTGTCATCCAAATCAAATGTGTACACAAAATATCAGCTCAATCTGTAGGGGTTAACTGATTTAATATTCAATTGCAATATCGTATTATATATATCGGTAGTGTCAATTGCAATTCGTATTATATACGAATTAACAAATCACTTTAAATAAAAGCTTGTAATAAAAAAGAGCGTCCACTAACTTAATAAAAAAATAATTAATTATCTAACGTTATCTGACATACCTGCATTGTAGACATAGGGTTAAGGCCCCGTTAGTTCTTGATGCCAAATATTACATCAAAGATAGCAAGATAATGATGTTAATTAATAATTATTATTTTCAGATCGTGTTCTTTGTTTTAATCGTAGATAGTAAATATCCTTATTTGTTTAAAAAAGTGGCATCCCTATGCATCAATGTTGTCGTAAAATATTGTTCGCGCCAAACTAACTCGTATCATCACGACGCAAGATCAACAATCCCATATTGTAAAAACAAGAATCACACTACGGTATGTATACTATGACAGAAATTTTACTACTCCAGCAGTAATTATGCTGGGGGTCATTGTCCTGCGGTCTACGATAAATGCCGAAATGCAAGAATGCAATTAATTTGATCGGTAAATAATTTGATATTGATGATTTATTGTGTGAATCGACAAAGCGGGTTCCATTAAGCAGGAAGTGATAATCTGCTTACATAATTAATTTTCTTCACTAGTATTGTTTTTCTAGTATCTCTCTGGGTCCCGTTGGTTTGAAAAGAATTAAAAATTATAAAATCTTGCGTATTCAACTAAGTGTAGTTGCAATAACGTCAGCGTCCTAACTAGGGTTGCGAGTGCCCCTGAAAAAATTTGAATTTTGCGCAGGAGCGAATTTTACTATAATCTGCTTACGAGTTGATGGAAAAATGCATCACTATTTTCAAGTTTGTGATTGATTAGGGCAATTTTATTGTAGTGCTAAAAAGTCTCTGTGGCGAAATCTTTAAATCTTTCCAGGTTTTAATAAAAAATAGTCCCTGTAATGAACAATCTATACAAATACACTACCAACTACTTTTGGCTACATAGCTTGTACGTACATATTTTAGATGCGATGTTTTTTATTTGCACTTGATACTGAACTACATTTTTTCTAAATATAAAATTGCAACAATACAGTACGCCTATAGATATGAAAGAAATATATTTTTTAACAATTTTATATAGGCAAACAACTTTAATAAAGCAGTAAACGTAAAATATAAAAATCGGTAGTGTCAAGATTAAATTAAAAAACAAATACAGTAGGTATATAACAATTATGTATAACATATATCTAGGAAAAACCTAAGCCACTGAATACTGAAGCGTAAAAGGAATCGCGATAATATCTCGCTTGTGATAAATAAGTTACGTAACTTATTTTTGCATAACAAATAATAAAATTATATCGCAAATAAATATGTTTATGAAACAACGCATGTGATATTTCAAGATGTTTCTGGAACAGTGAAGAATTAGGTACTGAAATTTTAATAGTATAGTATTTTTATAACGTATAAGTAGAAAACGACAATGCAGTCCACCTGATGATAAATGGTAGCAGCCGCCCATGGACATCTAAAATCAAGCCCAGAAATAAATAAATAAATAAATAAATAAAGGATTAGGATCCTGCCAGAGGTCCGCCACAGATGTCCGACTTATTCTGAATGCTTTCAAATCAGAACACAGCAGCGCTTAGCACTTGTTATACGGCAGAAATACGTGTGACCGGATGCCTCCGGGGTCGAACCACGTAGAGTTCTACCACCTTTAAATTATGTACGAATTTATATAAATTATGTACGATTTCCGAATCAATGCCAAACAGCTTCTGTGTAATAAATTAGGTACATACTTCGAATGTTGGTCACATTATCTATTGCCACTTGCTTATTTTAATCTAACGTACCTAAACTTGTATTTGGGTTACAAATGTATGATGATTCTAATGTGATATGCAATCTCTAGATACAATATTGAGCGGTCATTGACACGCTTACCCACAAGTTTAATAGGTACGTCATGTCTTTCCTTATTTCGATTCCGGTAACGATATAATTGTTGAGATATTTATAAAAATAGTTTCAATTCAATTATTTTTTTAAAGTGCTGTGTATACATGCATACTTCAGAACGAAAAGTACAATTTACAACCTATACGTAATATTATATATTTAATTTAATTAACGTAACATAAAATAGAAAGCACTTAAATTTTATTAATGTTACAAAATAAATATGTCCATGAGTGCCGTTGACCACTTATCAATGTGAGAGTTCAAAAACTTACATTTACCGTCCACTAATAAACACTACGTATAGTGCATTCTATAATTAGCAATTAATAGTTATAATAAATTATTATAATTACTTTCGTAAAATTATTTGTTTGTCTAGTCCCAGACGGTCAATAAGCTAAGGTTTAAAAGGAAAAGAACTAAAAATACCAATAATATTTATTCACTTATTTTTATTTATTACGTTAGAATCATAGATTTATATTTGGAATATCGAACCCAGTTTTTTGTATAGTCCACTCAATTCTATCTTATTAGAAATATGTTAATAAATATGAAACAAAAAACGTCATGGACATAGTGATATGCATGTTTATTATTTTTTACTTTATTTGTACATAAACGTTTCGATACATTCCAAATTTAAAAGAGAATGTTAAAATGTCGGGATATTGCACCGCCATTGCGGTAGTTCGCGCCAATCTACGGGTAAGGAATGGAACAGCTGGTTGGCACCGCAACCACACCCACCAATAAACAAATTCGAGCGTCCGTATGCCGGTATCGATACTACCATATTCATTTCACATTTCACTTTCGTCGAGTCGGCCCAAGAGCCAGCAAACGGTCCTGGTGTCGTTGACCCCGCGTCCTCGCGGCCGCGTGCCGATTAGATAATTTCCGCGCTGCGTTGTCAAAATACTCATGACCCAATGGTACAGTGAATACGCTGGGTCAATGAACCCGATCCGATCGCGCAAATACCTACGTGATCGGCGTGACAGCCGAATTTCAATACGAAAATTGTTATCGGTCGAAATACCGTAACTCAAGATTATCGACATAAGTACATCGACAATTCAACCGGCTTATCATTTTTATACGAAAAAATATTTTAAATTTAGATATCTACTGATTACGGGACTACGATATAGGAGGTACTTTTTGTGATACCATAGGTCATAGACATTTATAGGTCAAACAGTTATTGTTATCAAAAGTAACCTTCATTTCCATTTAACTTTACTATTATATTTACTGTAATATAATACCAACAGTAGGTAAATAATAAATATATTACACAATTAAGAATATAATTATGTTCTTTCCAAGTAGTCTGGCGTTCTCTGATAAATAAGTACTTACTTTTACCAATCTTGCCATAACCTAGGTCAATAAACTAAGTCGGACTTACCACATTCATTTTTGGAAGAGAAATATTTTTTGTGTTTCACGTTAGGCAGTAAGAGTGCGTTGATATTGGTATCAAATCGATTTTTAATTGCCATTTTTTAGACAAGACGTTTTACAAAAAAATACATATTCTTACGTATTCAAAAATTAAATGTGGGATAACAACATGTAGGTACCTACAAAAATCCTTCAAATAATATTCTTCAAAAGGAAACCTGAAAAGTGTAGTATAATGTATGTGTTAGCTAGGTATTTGATTTTTATTTATGTATTGAGAAAATAATTATAAAAACCTGGGAAAATTCTTAAGGGTACATTTCCTAATACGGGTGTTTGCTATGCTAAAGTGAGCGTGCTGACGTCAATACTCGCCTTAGAAATATTAGATCATAGCGTAGAGTTCAACAACACTATAAAACGATTTGCACGCCTTTGCATCTACATAATTATCAATTTGTTATCGATAGTGCTTATAACTTATGTGGATTGTAATCATTCTTAGATAGTCAGTGTGGTTCCCTTACGTCATAGTTAGCTAAATTTTCCGTCGCCACTTAAAATTGTTTATAAATTAATTACTAATTAATGCTTTATTATGTTAGAGATAAACATTCTGTTAATATTATATCTGTACCTCCGCAATAAAGTTTAATAATTATATTAAGCTGGTTTTAATCACAAATATTTTTCATTTAGATAAAAAAACATGATGCGTTAAAAATGTAAATGCATTCGCAAACATGAAACGCATAAAGCTTAGAGAATATCTTTTACACCCACTTTGGATAACTGTTAGATAAAGCACAAAAGCACGAACGAGAAGTTGGAACTTGATATAATGTCATTTAAATTCCTGCCATTTTTCTTATTTAGTATGTTTAAATACCTAGGTCTATTAGACATAATAATTTAGACGTAAATATAAAACAACTTTAAATAACTCGATAACTCACTATACAAGGCACCTTATTTTTATCGGAGCCATGTTACGTAATCCGTATTGTTGGTAATTTTGCAAAATCAATAAACAGGTTTTAGTAATGAATTATTAAAGGAGATTTAAGTAAGTAACGAGTTAAGTATTTATTAAAATGTGAGGGGATTATTAAATTGATATTTTATTGAGACATTTTATAGCAACAGGCCAATTTGTGATTTTGAATATGCATATCTAAAGGCGGTGAATGCACGCGGCGACCGGCGCGAGGCCGGCCGATCACCTCCCTTATGTAATCTAGGTACCGAACCATAAAGTGCAACGCCCACGTTCAAAATAAACAACAAATGGGCAAAACCTGTCCGCACCGTAGGCACTGTTAATGTGCTGTAGGTTTTTGATCTTGATGTGAATGCTCTGCAGCAACGTCGGCTAGTTCAGTCCCGTCGTCGTGTTGGTCAACGTCCTGCTAAGATGATTTAGATACTTATCTATTCTGTCTGACGTTCAATTACTTGGTTTTATGCGCTGACATAGGACGTCACGGGGAATCCTAGATTGATGCTATGATTATAAAGCTTCTGACATGTATAGGTATGATTTCAAAATAACTGTCAATCTTAGTAAAGCAGAACTCTTTATGACTCAAATGCGGTGGTGGTGGTGCCAGGTTGCACCAAAACCCCATTCATTTTTACTTTATAGGTATATCATCAGCATTAAAGTTGCCGCTAGATTCAAAGGCACGACACATGAAATGTTCCATTTGTCTTCAAACATGGATTATAGTATAATTAAGTACTATGTAACCTACACTGTAATCAATCCCTCCAATACAAATTCCTAGATTGCTACTTTAGTTTTATATTAAAACCATGGAAACAGCTTTTTCTGCAATCTTAAAATGATTTTTTTGTGACAAACAATTGCTGCGTTTTTTTGTCGAAATATTAATTCCTTGGAGCCCCTTATGCATACATAAAGTAACATTTATTAATTTATATTTTTGTCTTAAAGAATTCAATATTGCGTTATTTTTTAAACATCTGTAGATTATATGCTGCTATTAGCTAATGGCACGGGGCTTCGCAACCGATTAGCCTAATGTTTATAGGCATAATATTCACATTAAGTAGGTACATAATGTATAAATTGAGATAATTATTGTGCAATATTTTAGAAGTTGTAGGTACCCGGAATTAGCCTCTGAACCACGGCCAACAAACACTAATACTCATATTATTGTCTCCTTTCGAAGTGTTGTTTGGCCAAGGACCTAGGTACATAGATTTAAGTTCATTTATATTTTTTTTTAATTTGATGCCACCTTACACAGTATGTAATCGTATTTTATGATTTCAAAATAACTGACATTTCCTAATCTCATATCTAACTTGCACGAGTTCGAACCCAGACCATTGCAATGCTATCACAAAAAAATGTTATACCACTGCATTGTAATTTAGTTTTTAGGGTATTTTACTAAATGCGCTTTGTATTTGTTCCCTTAAACTGATATTATTATTACTAGGGAAGAATTAAAACTAAAAAGTAGAAAATGCGAATAAGAATTTTATTCTAGAAAATTATGGCACGTCACATTTTTTAATCATACAACTACAAAAATGGCAGTGACATGATTCAAATTAAATAGGTACAATAACATGTTTTTATTATAATGAGTTATAATAAGTGATATTACGTACTGTAGTATAGTCCGCGTAAAACTGCTAGTCCGCTCTAAATATAGAAATATCGCGTCGCCATAGCAAATTGTATGACTACACCTGCTCGCAACAACTTCAGAGCGAACTAGCAGTTTGGCGCGGACTATATCTACTTTATAGAGTTAACAACATAATTAATTATTTATAATTATGCTCATTTATTTAGTTTGTTATTTGTCAATTAAGTTTCTGTAATTTTATAATTTATTGTATTTCTGTGATTTCTGTGAAACAAAATTCTTTAACACGATTTGGGGTAGGAGTTGAATAGAGCAAATCGTCCCATAAGGAATAAGTGTTATTCTCATTTCATGAAACTTTATTTCTCTTTCTATCATTTAAATGATAATGAAAATGATGATTCGAGCAAGCGACATCATTTAAATACATTGAAATGTTGTTAAAACTTATCTTCGATTTATTTTAACTCATACAGGTCATTTTGTTTAATTAATCAATTTTGTTAAAAGCTTACCGCACACTTGGACTTTATTACATTCCCTTTTTGTTCAAATCACACGCTGTTTCACAATATTACAAGACTTTACACAACACATACTGTTGAAGAATATCCGCCAATCAACGTGAATGTGTTGTTTTACTTATTTAAAATTTAATTGTAAATCTCCACTATTTAATTCTTTTCTGGCTCGGCCCGTATTTATCATTTACATTAAAACTATTTACAGATACTATGGCGTACAATTCGTATGTACATTCGTACACGAATACTAAAACAATAGCATCCTAACCGTACCGTTAAGTACTAAAGGGACGGTACTCTATAAATATGCTAGAACTACATGACAAAAAAATAATATTAACAATAGGCGGATTGCAAAATAAAATTACAACTAGGGATCATTAAATTTGCTTACATTTGCATTTTATTCGCGAGACAGAATTAGCTTTAAATATACTACTATAACCTACTACTATTAACGTTACATTTCACGATACGGTGTCGTATCGTGAAATATTGCGACATCGTATAGCGACACGACGCCGTGTTATATTAAAAATTGGTGATCTAACCCTTCGTTATTTTCTTTTAAAGTGATCTTTATCATCACTTCAATTTTCTGTCTCCTCTTTAAGTGTCGTGGAGATTTACGTCGTCGTATCATCGGCTTTTAGTTCTTTAGCTAAAAACCTGTCATTAACATCTGATGACGTCATAATAAACGTTTAAAAATATGTAAACGTACATAGTTTAATATAGTACATGGTATTAATAACTTGCATTTTTGTTACAGTACTTACGATTTTCGAGCTATTGAAGACAAAAAATTACACAATAAATACCATTTTGTTGACATGTGTCAAATACGAACATGCATTTTAAAATTATCTGTTTTTAAGACTCTAAACGTTATTATTTTTAAGATAACGATTTTGCTGCTTACTTATTACAATTTCTTGTTACTAAAAACTAATCGATACTGCAATCAGCTAACATAGAACGGCATATTGCTCAGTTCCTTCGTGGCCAATCTCGCTGATCTGTTAAGAGTCATATTGCAGTGAGTATGTAATGCCTCCAGGCGTTCACTCTCTTTCTTACTCCACTTAGTCTCCATTGCCGCCGAAAACGCAGTGCAAGAGAACGTACAGAGTAAGGAGATGAGGATACAGATCCTCATACGAAGAGCGTCGCTAGGTTGTTCTAGGAGCGTCAAGAAGTGGAATTCGTTGTCGTCAAAGAGTATCTTCTCAACCACTTCCGCGTGCTCGGGTAAGTCTTGAAGCACTGTTATGAGAATGCCAATTATGTTCAACCCTATGCGAGGCGCTTTTGAATCTGAAATAAAAATGAATAATAATTATAATGAAAACAAAATGACAGATTATTGAAAAATATTTAACTACAAAGAGATGTAATATGGGAATCCAACGTCTTCTCATCCGTTAAACCGTTTGGGTTGGCAAATAATGGGACATACAGACAAACATGCGCTCGTAAACCTCTATCTCAGATTTTAAGATACGTAACATTTTTTTTAATAATGTTTGTACTACAATGTTTCAATTTTCCATTGTAATCTCTTTTATCTATTCTTATTTGTAAGCCAATTTTGATGGCACCCAATCATATATTTCAACCTCATTATATCTAGAAGTTTTACTAAAAATATTAATAACCGTAAATATAATTCTCGTAAAAATACTACCACTTACATATTTTCAACAATTTGGTGAACACCGGGTGTGCGTGGTAAGCCGCCATCGCCGTCGCGAACTGTCGCACCGCGCGACACGAGCGCACACACAACCACGCGCACACCTCCACCATACGACTTACACCTTGGAACCTGGAAATACCAGACGCTTTATACACTCAGTCTCACACTAGGATTCTTGTGGGTGTCATGGACACACACATAGACAAACACCCAGACCAGAACACTAATCTAAATTAATCTTTCATATATCTGTCTAGCCGGGTATCAAACCCGAAACCCTCGCGTCAGACCGGTATGGTCGCCATTCCGCCACGCGGGGCGCCAGTATATCAATGAGTAATTTATTATAATTTCGTGTAAATATATTATCCTTGAATTTGGTGGACGCACAACCGTGCTTATAGATATAAATAAATTGAAATTTAATTTTACGTATTAACAAAGGTAAGACAGTACATGATATGTCAAAGAAATATAGATTTTTATTGATCCTGGTGCAAAACATGCATATTCTTTTCCAACAGCATATAAAATGTTTTTTGTCTAGTTACAGGTACATTCCCACAATTAAAAAAATGTTAAATATTTTAATTTGATTTTAATTACCTTTCTTCTGCGCCGTCGTCGTTATCTTTGCAGTCTTTCATTAGAGTATTTATAGCTGCTACGAAATTATAAACCACCTTTGCTTCTAGGTATACCTAAAATACAATACATTGTAAATTAATAATATATTATGATATATAATTTGAATATTAAGCAACATTTTAATGGACTATTAAAGGTTTTATCAAATTTGGAATGAAGAAATATAAATATTTTATCTCAAAAATATTTTGTTTAAAAGATCAGTCAATGTATCTATGTATGTACAGATACTTAAGCTAAGCAGTTGCTGAGCATCTCTTATTATTATTATTGGTAAAAGTTCGCAATTCGGCAATTTTTGCAAACTTTGGAACGTTGTAGGCTGGAATGATGCAGTTTGTTTTTATCAAAATCGGCCTCGTAACTCCTTTCAGCATTTTTAGCTAATCCTTATAGTTTCGGATTTGGCCCTATGGATTGGCCCATTTGAAAAATCCACCCTGTATAAGTGTACCCACGTCCTGTATGTTGAGCAGCGTGTGCCGCGGCAGGGCGGGCGCGAGCGCGGGCAGCGCCAGCAGCGCGGCCAGCGCGCCGCACACGCGCGCGCCGCGCCCGCCCCGCGCGCCGCGACCCACCACGCCCACCGCCATGCTCACCTGCGGAGGGTGTAGTTTCTTAATAATAATAATATGATAAAAGCATAGATAGATACCTCACCGCCTTTTAATTGAAGGAAGCCATTAAAATAATAATAATATTTCTTTATTACATACATTCAATAGATTTGGTTAGTACATGTTTTCTTAAATCTATGTTAGTGTACAACAAACAAGGGGGTTCGTGTTAAAGACAACTGAGCCTATGTTAGTAAGGACAATTAAACCAAAAAACTTAAATTCTAAGTACACACACACTTGTTGGCTCGTGTGCACACTTGTTGTTCGGCTGACAAATGTATCAGCCATTTAATGGCTGTCATGGTGTAATTTACGCGGAACGATGCCGACATGTGCAGCTAAGTGGTGCAAAAACACGAAATCGAAGAAAAAGTGCGGAGATATATCGTTTCAATCGTAAATGATCTACAAACTACATTTTTTAAATATTTTGCAAACACGAAAATAGATGACAGATAGATGATTTCAATTGTCAAAACTGGTTACATTTTCTTGTTAGGAGTAAGTAATCTTTACTAATCTATGGATAAAACGATATAATATGATACAATTTAACACAATGTGGTAATCAATTCCGCGAAAATGAAACGATTAAAATAAAATCGACTCGATTAAAAAGTGTTTTTTATTTCTTATTAATTATGCATACAAAGAAGCATATTTTTAGGGGTCCGTACCCAAAGGGTAAAAACGGAACCCTATTACTAAGACTTCGCTGTCTGTCCGTCTCTCCGGTTGTCACAGGGCTATATCTCCGGAACCGCAATAGATAGACACATGAAATTTTTACAGAGGATGCATAATGGTGGCTGCTATAACAACAAATACTAAAAATAAAATAAAGTTGAATATTAAAGAGGGTCTCCATACAACTAACCGGTATTTTCGGACATTTTTCGATCTAACTCTTAAACCGTACTAAGAAGAGGATTGAAAATTTTATAATCCGTTTACTACTATAACATGTATTATAATAAACACAAATAAGAACCATAAAACATATTTTCATATAGTTATTTTAATTTTATTATGCGTTGTTTACGTATTATTCATCATCACCCCAACGCCATCTATTGTTGTATCATATAACAAAGTATTTTTGAAAATAATAAAATGAATCAAAATAAGTAAAAAATAATGAATGGTGGTACGGAAGCCTCCATGTGCGAATTCGAGTCGTACTTCGCGAATTATTTATATTATATACAGGGTGAATCTCCATAAAGTGCACATATTGAAACAGGTAAAATTAAACCGCATTTTGTCGACAAAAAAAATATAAAAAAAATTTTAAAAAATCAATTTTTTTTTGGGAATTGTGCACCTGAAGTAAATAAATCGCTATAACTTTTAAACTAAGAGGATTATCAGGTTCAAACAAAAATAACAATGATTGCCAATGATAGGCCGTACTGATCCATGAAAAAAAAAACAAAAAAAAATCATCTTCCCAGGAAAAAAATGTCAGATTAGTTCAAAAAAGCACTTTTTTTAGGTAAAATTTTCAGTAATCATCAATTTCCTCAAAATAATCTAGGCATTTTATTTTTTTATTATTATTTAATGCAATTCTACGTCGTATTAGCTTTCCAACACTAAAAAAACCACGCCTCTAACTCAAGTCATTTTTGTTTGAACATGATAACTCTTTTAGTTCAAAAGTTATAGCGATTTTTTTACTTTAGGTGCACAATTCCAAAAAAAAAACTTCAAAAGGTCGTAAAACCAAAAAAAAAAAAAAATATTATTTTTTTTATTTTTTTTGTCGACAAAATGCGGTTTAATTTTACCTGTTTCAATATGTGCACTTTATGGAGATTCACCCTGTATAGTTACACACACTTTTCTATATCTTAAATATAAGCATAGCAAACAAGCGTGCAGTCTACACTATGTTATAATGGTAACTGCAGCACATGGACATGTAAAACCAATTCCATATAAACCAAGTTCTACCCAAAGCCTATCATAGATGTGCTCTAAATCTTATGGGATAAGGTATCAATCTAATGGTAACAATCTGCCAGTATCCACACTATTCGACTCAAAAATCCCATTCAAATCATCTCCAACATTAATTATAAATTATGCATATAATTAAAATTTTAGTTGTAGTAAAAGTTAGAACTTACCATGTTTAACTGTGTGAGAGATTCAACATCGCCCTCCATGACTTCCGTAATATTTGAATTTAAAAATGCTTCCCATTCTTCTAACTCAATAGCTGTTGGTTCTTTACCTAAAAATAAAAACATTTTATTATTTATTAAGATATATTTAATAAATAAATCTTAATGCATATTAGACAAATGAACACCTAAACATGCCCACTGAAGCAAAGTAATGGATGCAAAATCTAAAAAAATATTTTTAGATGGTAAAAATAGTACATTACGATACGAGGACGAAAAATTTTTTTCTGACAAGTGTGAGTTTGCAGGCCGAGCCGCAGGCGAGGACTGCAATCACACGAGTCAGAAAAACATTTTTCGTCCGCGTGTTGTATAAAATTTTATATTACGGGGTCGGAAATGGGGGTTTTGCGCACGCGAAGCGTGCGTAAAACGTCCATTTACGCACGCCGTGATATAAAGTATTTTTTACCGTCTTGTTCATTTTCATCTACTTTATCAATAACATCATTATTGGCAATCTCCTTATCATCCACTGTATCTTCAATCACCTCACACTTTTCTATATCTTCATCTTTATCTTCCTTGCTATATTTAACTTTTTCAACCTCAACTCCACTTGGTATTTCAATGGCTGGTTCACTTGTTCGCCTTTGACCATCAGATTTGTTTCTATCCCAGCTTCTACTAAAGTGGAATGATCGTTTGATACTCCTTGTCAACTTATTCCCACCACTGCCAAACCTCAATTTATCTCTAGAGAACTGTAAAAGCTTTTGCTTGTATGATGGAGGAACACTTTTGCTTAGCCCTGAACTGACTTCACTGCTGCACTTTGTTGAACTTTTGGGATTTTCCAAACTTTGCGAAGCAGCATCTACTGATTTAGGTTTCGGTTTTGGTTCCACTGGTTCCTGTTCAGAAATAACCTCAATATCAACTTCCTTAGTTACTGCTTTAATGGCGTCATGTTTTTCTTCCTCAATCTTGTGCATTTTGTCCAAACCATGTTTATGGTTTGCTGCCATAAGTTGGGCCATATTTTTTTCGAGATTCCCTATAACAAGATTCGAGTTGTTCATGACATTAAATTCATGTCTGAGTAGTTTAGCGTTTGCTGCAGTGATTGGCTGAGACTGATCTTCGTCATCAGTTTTGAGGCTGTCTCTAACACTAAAGGCACTTGTGGCGCGGACACTGTCATCGTCAGACATTGGGATGCACTCCATGGCTTGCATTACACCTCTGACATTTCTTAAATCATGCTCTCTACCTTCAGGTTTTACAGTTTCAATTTCTGTTTTTCCTAATCTGTTGGAAAAAATAATAATGTTTATGTAAAAGTGCAATGTAAAATTCAGGCTATCTAGTTAATTAATAAATTAATTACTTAAACCATTAACAGTTGCTAATCTTTAACTATAAAACAATATCCAAGAGTCTATAGTCGTCACAATTTAATAGGCCCATTTTGATACATGCCATGCTAATGTCATAATTTTTTTGTAATAACTTTGTATGAACGTATAACACGTAATTGGAAAGTCAAATACTTCTAAACATACAATCACGAAATAATTTATTAACAAGAATAATTAGTAAAATCTATAAAATGTATTACACATTTGACTTCAAATAAAATGTGCCCAGAAACCAATTTATCCTACATCGAAAAGTATCATAGGGCGTCGTTGCAATGTTATATCAGTCGGGTAATTTAGCATTTTACGACAATTTACGGCTACAGTTTGCGGCTTCAAACCATTCGGAAGAAACCATAATCGATTAACTTTCAAATAATCGAAACTTAAAATTACCATTAATTATTTTTTTATCGCTTTTTCATCATAACAACAATAAAATAATCGAGACTTTGTTCCTTAGTGAATGTTAAAATAAAAAAAGTAAATACAGGTTACGATAGCACGGACATGCTTTATTTAATCTTATGAAAATGATTAAATTATGAAATAAATTATTTTCATTTCTCTTTTTTATTAAATCTTAAGATGATTTAGATAAATACTAAACAAATATTCAGTTGAAATAATATTAAGTAATCTATACAGTATGACATGGAGTTGTAATCGATTTGTAGTAAAAATCGGTTTCTTTGGTTATCGATTTGTGTGGCACATGCTTAGTGCCGTAGCGATGGCATGTGTTAAAATGGGCCTATTAAATTGTGACAACTATAGATTAATTATTTCATTATGAAAACAAAAGAGAAATGAGAATATAAACTTACTTTGTATTATTACTTATTTTATCTTTTTGAAGTTGTTTAGCCTCCTGTTGACTATGGGTTAGAGGCTTTGTGAAGGGCGATTCACTCTGTACATCCTCCGGTAAAATTAGAATATGACCAACTACAAATGGATGTTCCAAGATTTCTGGCCAAGACATTCTTTTTACTGGATCTTTGTGAAGCAAACCCTGTAAATCAGAATTAGAATTGTTACTACTACATAGTGAACTACGATTTTTAGATTAACCATTAATGTTTTAAAGATAAATTTGATAAATATACCATACTTCGGTCCAAATTTGAACATGTATGTTCAAAGAAATATTTTATTACAATACATATATCAGTTATAGCTTGTATATTACTGGAATATACTTTTTAAATTACACTTCACATTTGAAGGCAATAATTCTATTCGTCGGGGTTTTTTTTTTCACTATTATTTATTTACCTGTAGAAAAGAGCGTGCTTCTGGGCTGATAAATGTCGGCCATTGCACAGGTTTGTGTCGGATCATTCTGACCAATTGCCATATTGACATAGTGCAAAATGGTGGTTGGCCTGCCATTAACTCATACACAATGCAACCCAGAGACCACAGATCTGCCTGAAAACAAAATAAGGGATAAAAAATAAACAAAAAAATTAACTGCATTCTTCAAGTTATTTTATACTTATGTGATTCATTTTTGGCTGCGCAGGGCTCTGTTCAAATAAGTATCCCTTATCAAACCCTTCATACCAGAGCACAGCACTCTGAAGTGATTAACACTGCTGTCATAAGGTAACTAAAAATAACTATGGCAGTGGTATCTACGAGATCGAACCAAAAAGATATAAATATCTTGTAATCCATACTTTAACTATATATTACCGATAGGTTTACTATAGATTTAATACAGTAGATTAAATATTATTATGTTATACCTGATGGTCATATGGCTTCTCATCTATCAGTTCTGGAGCCATATACAGTGGGGTACCTTTTATGGATGTTAGAATGTGTGTAGCATTTGTCATAATGCGAGCTAATCCAAAATCACACAGTTTCGCTCGCCCTGTGCTGTCCAATAACACATTTTGTGGCTTTAGATCTCTGTAAAAAAAAATATAAAAGTATAAAAATATTGGCTAATCCTTAGAGTGCAGTCATGATCAGTTAATGCGAGGCCAGCTAACCAAGCAATTATAATCTTCTATTCAGTTAGTAGTGTTGGTAAAGTGCATGTAATACCAACCATTTGCTTATTAAATCGTTAAAGTGGTTAGCTGCTAATTGAACAAAATACAGTATATTTTGTTTTTCTCGTTTTATAACCAATTATTATTGAGACTGATTAATAGAACTGAGTAGACTTTTGTGTAATTTTCTTTATATATAAAGAGAATGACTCATAAGACAAACGGAACTTGAGTGTAATTGTAGTAGTGTTTACAGAGGAAAACAAACCTATGCAAAACCCTATGTGAGTGTAGATAATACAAAGCCGACACCAGATCCCAAGTGATCTTCTTGACTTGCTCCTCCTTCAAGCAGCCTTCTTTAGCCAGAATACCGTGCAGTTCCTTCTCAGCATACTCCGTTACCACCACCAGCTCGGAGTCCGTGTCAAAGCTGTCTATCATCCGAATAATGTTTGGGTGGTTTAGTTGCCGCTGAATATCACATTCTTGTCTCAAGCTCTTCAGATCCTTTGATGAACGACCTTTCTGTAATGATTAATTTTGAAATGAATAGTTACTTTTTTTATAAGTATTAATATAATGTTTTGTTAACATATCCTAGGTCAGAACTGCGAAATTTGAATCATAAAAACTTAAATATACGAATATTTTTTACAAAAATATGCAAAAATAGAGTTTTAACATACCTTCCTAATAACTTTTAAGGCGACAATAGCCTCAGTGTCTTTATGTCTCGCTTTAAAAACTCGTCCAAATGATCCTTCACCGATAAATGATATTATAATGTAACTTTCCATTGTGAGATTTTTACTCAAACTTTGCGAATATCTTAAGAATAATCATACATATTATTATTTATTTACAATTTTGGATAACCAAACAAAGAAACGACAATCAGTTGCGAAGACAACACAACAGACTAAAAATATCAGAATGACGCTTAACTGACAGTGACAACTGACAGTAAATATCATAGACAATCGCTTCCATAGTTTAATGTAACCTAAATATGGTCGTACGTCCATATATAGTTATTGTCAGCTTTATGAGTGATTTTTCAATTTCAGCATGTAGAAAGTTTTTAATTTTTACGTTAATTTAATAAAAAATACGATCTTACGTTGTTTGTCGAACTATACTTATTCGGTCTGAATCAGATAAAGGTGACTCAACACCAAAGAGTATAGTAACCTTTAAATATACAGGTGCAGGTGTTTATGAACCTTTATTTTTTCATAAACTTTTTTTACTGCGATTATTTTTTATCAAAATAGAGGATAGTTTTTATTTTTGGAATTAAATTATATTAAAATTACCACATCTTGGCAAGACTTTTTTTGGATATTCTGGGAGCTAGAGTAGAATTAAAAATACAATATTTATAGAAAGATATTTTCTAAAAACTATTAACTGTTAAAATTTGAGCGGTTGCCTGGTTCCTATCCATAATTATCGTTCTCATTTAATACGAATTGCGACTAAGTACCTATGTCAAATAAATTAATGGTGAGGATTTGCCAATTTAACCAATTGTAAAAATAGTACAACAAAATTATCTAATGGCTAATTTATAGAATTTATACTAATGTTTATATTAGACGTTTGAATTTTTATTTATAAACAAATACCAAATAAATATATTACTAAGTGGTTATTAGCAATAAAATGAAAAGAAAAAATCCGTGAATTTTGCTGTGGTTACTGATGGTCATTATATAATCATTAATGTCACCGTAGCATATTTTACTGGATTTGTAAAATAAAAATATTTTATATAAGTAGAATCGATTTTATTCGTCCAAATAGTTGAAATTCTGAAGTAACATGGAGAGCCAGGTGCATAATAATTACTAAATGTAAAAAATGATAATCAAAACAAAAATATAGGTACCCACTGAAATCGTTTTCCTATCTATAGATTTACATTATAAGGGAAAGGGTTATAAGTAGTTAGATAAATACCTAATCTAGGGATATTTTTACCACCCAAAGGGCATTAAGAAGTTGCCAAACAGAATGCGTGCGCCAATATTTTTTCTTGTATGTATCTATACTACAGAAGCATGATTAGGTATAAGGTATGTCCTCCGTAGTTCCGTACACATATTCTAGATAGAACACGTTCTTATTAGTGATCGAAGTAGAACACCTATTTCGCAATATATGAAGGTATAATTTCAAAATAATCGACTAAGCTCTTTATCACATGCTTTACATACCTATTGCTCTGACAAATAAGATCTATCTTACGAGTACCTAATTATCACCACTCTGGTATGCAAAGCTATTAACGCACAAAGGTAAAACCAAACGGAATACGCGATTTATTATCGACAACGCCTCAAACATTCGTAAAGGCCTGTCAGACCGCGTAATCGACGTATAAAAATGTTAAGCAGCACAGGCGGGGTTTGTTAACGCTTTGTTGTCTATCAGCTATTTATACCCGATAATCCGGCAACCAACTGTACGAGATAAAGCTCGGAACTCGCGTACACACAATAAAACACCAACTGGGCCGTAGCATTGGATGAGAGCATTTATTTCACGTTAAAACATATTATTCCCAGCCGTGCACAACTCTGTAAACAAACGAGACAGAGCGTGGGTGTGATTCGTGTAGATTAGAAATTTAGTAACTGATTTTTTTGTACGTAATTACAATCGGTATTTTGTATTATATAAACAGAAGCCCTGTGAATAGTATCTACGAAACGCGGTCTGACGCTAGGGGGTCCGGAATTCCAACCGGAAAGACCTCTGTGAATATTTAAAGGGTCCATGAAATTTTCCGCACTTGAAAAATAGCTTACCAATACGAACTTGGCTAGTGCGGTGCAATATGCCCTTAACTTTCTCATTCTGAGAGGAGATTTCTGCTCAGCAGTGGGACAGTAATCAGATGATGATGATATTTATGACGATGAATATTACCCTAAATAATATGATAGTTTATTGCATAGACCCCTTATATTACGAGATAAGATCCCTCAGTAGTAAGAGAAGTGGTTCTCGATGACTTGATGCTTTTTTATTTAAAATAAACCATTTGAGAAAAATCAACGTCCTGTTTTCGAATTACCCAAACCGCAGACGCATGGGACAGAGCCAGCAAATGAACTTTTGAACGCTTAGTGATATTTAATTTATTCTTGGCATCGTACTTGTTCTACTAGCCTGATGCTTTGCGTATGAATGAAGTAATAAATTAGTTATCATTATTTCTGTACGTCTGTACCGGTACTTCATATATCATTCGTTATAATACTTGCCTAATCCGCGATATGATTTTGGGCCAAAAGTAATATAACATTTACTATGTTATTCTAGAAATAAAATAGAAAGTGCGGCTTTTAACGAGTTGATATTATTAGTAAACGAGATTTTCTGGAAAGATAAGCATCTTGCACAGTTTTTTTAATTTGTATTTGATGATGATGTGATGACCTTCTCATTCTTACTTTCAAATTAATATCACTTCAATGACTTTTGTTTCAAAGGAAAACTAAAATACTTTTACTGGTAGATACGTATTATTCTATAAATTAAAACAATAAAAATATGTGTAGGATAAAATTTGGTATCCGTTCTTAATTTTTAATACAAGTACTTTGATTTAAAATGTTGTTTCTGGATATTAAATTTAATGTCACATTATAAAAACTATTTGTACGATGCACTCTTGCGTCAAAATGAAGCTGTTAACTATTTTACTGCCGTCCTGAATTCAAATTATTTTACGAACTGCTGACTTCATAACTGAGGTTTAAAATAGTTCCATCCCGTCCAAATATTCCAGTGTTCGTAAAATGAGATTGATTTATCGTATGAACATTTTTATTGGCAGCCATCTGTTGTGATATTGGTATATACTTCATATTCGTATAAAAGTTTCCTTATGATCAAGATCTATTGGGGTTTGAATTACCCAATATATCATGCCAATTATCATTTACTAGTGTAAAGTATAAGTTATTATAGCCATACTTTATAACAAAAACTGCTGAAATAAAATCATATCTGTGGTAACATATGATTGGAACAGTAGGTAAATTTGTTCTGTCCCTGTAGTTCCGGTACTAGAATAGGGCTACGGTATCCCCTGCCTGTCGTAAGAGGCGACTAAAAGGGGGTTTCCGGGGTTGCGGGCGGCAAGAGTGGGAGCTCGAACCGTCCAGTAAGCGACCCCGGGAAGGACAGCGGTATGGTCGCATACTGTCGTGAACACCAGATGGTTTGGGAGGAGCGAAAACTGCTCTCCCAGGGCAGAGTCCGATCGGGGCATCGCGCTTGGAGGACTCCGGTTGTGTTCCGTCGGAGATCCCGGAGTTCTCCAACAAGCGATGAGGACGGCCACCGGGGGGGTTTTAGTGCGGTAAAAATCCCACATAACTCGACGTCCCTCCCACGTCGTCGGGTACCTTTGAAGGTTTCCCCCTCGAAAAAAAAAGGTAAATTTGTTCATTTTTTTATTGGAAACATACATCACCCTATGAAAATGATGTTCCTACGTGTGCTGCGGTCAATTTTGTCTGATATTTCATTCTTGCGGTTACGATTCCTATTTACTATGATATTTTCAACTAATTAATGATTCATCAAACATAAATCTAAAACACACACATTGTTTTATTTTTAATATTGTTTTTTGTTCTTTACAAAAATCCAGTTACAAAAATCGTGAAGCCTACACGTAGAGCTGAAGACGGTCACCAGTTTTAATGGGTAGAAGTCATATACAACTTGGCGACGCTCCCACGGCACTGGATATATCTTAAAGGTTTTACTCTCATCTACATAAAAGCTACCCATAAAGTGTCTACCGTCCGTCGCAATATTGAGTACCTACCTACATCACGTTTGTGTTTATCAAGGTTAGTGCGTATTGGAAATCAATTATCACTAGTCTTCACGGTGTCAGAAAACACTGTAAGACCCGTCAGACCTAAAATTTCTTCATAAAGTTTACAAATCCGTGTGAAGTCTATCAATCCGCACTTGTCAGCTGGCTAAAATGCACTATATAGCCTACCCTTCTCCTTCAAGACCTGTAAATAATGATTGATTGATGATGATTATATCGAAAACTGCAAACATCACGAAATGTATTACCGGATGTTTTTGAGACAATAAATCCGGTGATGTAATATGATTTGATTAATTCACATCATAAAATTTCCGAGGTATCACTACTTTTTCCTTTATCTACGTATCTCACAGTATTTACAAAAGGGCAGTATCTCTTTCATTTGTTAAATTTAAGGGCAGTATCTAGGTACTTCACTGTTTTTACATCAGGCAATCTCATTTGCGACTTCCGTCACATAAAATTGTCAAACTGCAAGCACCGTTAAACAGGAATGCGACACATTATTTCGATTAAGAAGTTAACTACACGAAGATCGTAGAATTGAGAGCACGGAATGCAAACGACGCAACAAACGCGGCCCTGAGTCAGGAATACGTAGATAAAATGCAATATAAACGCAGATTATATGTCATTCAAAAGAATGTAATAAAATTCAATGAGACATACAAATAGTTGGCTCTGTTTTATTTTAAATATCGGCTAAGCAAAAACAAACAGAGGTGTGTAAGACGTCTTTCATGTCTCAAAAAAATGTTCGTTAGACGGCATTTTTTACTTGCTGTGTTTGTAACGTAATTATCCTACATTTGATATTATATTGACATTGATATTATAAATGCTCTTCGGATATTAAAATTTATATTAACTGCGGCATATTCACACATACGCAGCCACTTCAAATAAGGACCACATGTGACGCGAATTGATACGAAAAGACATAGATATATATTCACATGAACCAAAATTTGCAGAAATCTACAGAGTTGGATGGCAAAGAGACATGTAACCACTGCTTGCCCTATTTTTGTTGCCATTTGGTGTGGCCGTTGTACGTGTGAGTGGGTCCGAACCTAAGAAAACACAACTAAAACTAATAGCTTGTATGTGCGTTAGTCATGCTATTTCAGACAAATAACATCGTTACGTAGACAGTTACTAATGACATAACGTTTAAAGTGATTAAACGGAGCTTTGCGATTTCCAGGTTACATAGGATTCACCTAGATTATAGCCATTTACAGAATTTGGCTCGTCATGAAATTGCTGACGTATCTAAACACGTAATAAATGGTTATTTATTTTGGTGTGTCAAAAAGTATATCAGGCGCGTTGACCTTAGGTCGAAGAGAACATTATCGCCATCAATCTGTGCCAATTTTTCCGCAAGTAGCATATTCTCGATGAATGCCTAACGACGTGTGACGAGAGATGATTAGTACGTACGTGTAGATGCATGTGTGTATTTCCGATTGGACTTTTTTTGGAAAGATGTTGTTTGCAATCGCTTTATGCATTACTGACCATCGATTAAATGCTTTTCCAGGATTGATTTTTGTATACAGACTAGTGGCTGTAATGTACCTAAGCCACCTTTCAAGTTCGGACAAGCTCTACCACCTAAGATGTAATAATGATGTGACCTTAATATTCTGTAAAAGAAAATGAAAACTTTGTACAAGCTTCCTCATATTCTAAAAAGCAATAAACTGTTCATTTTGAAGGCTTCTGAATGGCTTTTGAATCTAAATTTGAGGCGTTAACAATTGCAAACTGATAATCCATTTCATGAATAAATGGTAAGGTGGACCTAAAATATTATTAGGTTGAATCTAAAGATATTTATTTTTGGCAATTAATTATATCGGGATATTTAATTTATTCTATGTACCTACAGAATACAGATACAGGGTTCGAACACAGACCATTAGCATGGGAAGTTGATATTCACATCAATAAGTCACTCGGAATAATTCGCAAGCATAAGCGATAACATATCGCTTACGAATAGAAACGCGCAAGCCACGGAGTATTGAATATATTCTGGAAAATAACTGGAAAACTTCTGTAAAAATTTCCGATCATACGTTAAAATTTTCCAACCATACATTAAAAACATTTTTTTCATTATATACTGAAAATGAATCTTAAAGGTTGTTTTAACACCCATAACACTTTTTGAGAGGTATTATATATTAATCTTTTTCCGCATAATTATTAACAAATACAATATAATTTTGAAAGATTATCTCATAGAAACAGAGAGATTAAATCTGTTTTACATAAATAATGTTTAGTGAAATGTGATTCTGACATAAATATACCCTTACACTTGGGTATATTTATGTCAGAATCACATTTCACTAAACATTTTAAAATGCGTTTCGAAAGCAATAGAATTTGTGAAACTTACAATTACAAAATGATTGAGTACTTATAGGTAACGGAGCTTTTAATTTAATTTTTATTTATAAACAAATACCAAATAAATATATTACTAAGTGGTTATTAGCAATAAAATGAAAAGAAAAAATCCGTGAATTTTGCTGTGGTTACTGATGGTCATTATATAATCATTAATGTCACCGTAGCATATTTTACTGGATTTGTAAAATAAAAATATTTTATATAAGTAGAATCGATTTTATTCGTCCAAATAGTTGAAATTCTGAAGTAACATGGAGAGCCAGGTGCATAATAATTACTAAATGTAAAAAATGATAATCAAAACAAAATATAGGTACCCACTGAAATCGTTTTCCTATCTATAGATTTACATTATAAGGGAAAGGGTTATAAGTAGTTAGATAAATACCTAATCTAGGGATATTTTTACCACCCAAAGGGCATTAAGAAGTTGCCAAACAGAATGCGTGCGCCAATATTTTTTCTTGTATGTATCTATACTACAGAAGCATGATTAGGTATAAGGTATGTCCTCCGTAGTTCCGTACACATATTCTAGATAGAACACGTTCTTATTAGTGATCGAAGTAGAACACCTATTTCGCAATATATGAAGGTATAATTTCAAAATAATCGACTAAGCTCTTTATCACATGCTTTACATACCTATTGCTCTGACAAATAAGATCTATCTTACGAGTACCTAATTATCACCACTCTGGTATGCAAAGCTATTAACGCACAAAGGTAAAACCAAACGGAATACGCGATTTATTATCGACAACGCCTCAAACATTCGTAAAGGCCTGTCAGACCGCGTAATCGACGTATAAAAATGTTAAGCAGCACAGGCGGGGTTTGTTAACGCTTTGTTGTCTATCAGCTATTTATACCCGATAATCCGGCAACCAACTGTACGAGATAAAGCTCGGAACTCGCGTACACACAATAAAACACCAACTGGGCCGTAGCATTGGATGAGAGCATTTATTTCACGTTAAAACATATTATTCCCAGCCGTGCACAACTCTGTAAACAAACGAGACAGAGCGTGGGTGTGATTCGTGTAGATTAGAAATTTAGTAACTGATTTTTTTGTACGTAATTACAATCGGTATTTTGTATTATATAAACAGAAGCCCTGTGAATAGTATCTACGAAACGCGGTCTGACGCTAGGGGGTCCGGAATTCCAACCGGAAAGACCTCTGTGAATATTTAAAGGGTCCATGAAATTTTCCGCACTTGAAAAATAGCTTACCAATACGAACTTGGCTAGTGCGGTGCAATATGCCCTTAACTTTCTCATTCTGAGAGGAGATTTCTGCTCAGCAGTGGGACAGTAATCAGATGATGATGATATTTATGACGATGAATATTACCCTAAATAATATGATAGTTTATTGCATAGACCCCTTATATTACGAGATAAGATCCCTCAGTAGTAAGAGAAGTGGTTCTCGATGACTTGATGCTTTTTTATTTAAAATAAACCATTTGAGAAAAATCAACGTCCTGTTTTCGAATTACCCAAACCGCAGACGCATGGGACAGAGCCAGCAAATGAACTTTTGAACGCTTAGTGATATTTAATTTATTCTTGGCATCGTACTTGTTCTACTAGCCTGATGCTTTGCGTATGAATGAAGTAATAAATTAGTTATCATTATTTCTGTACGTCTGTACCGGTACTTCATATATCATTCGTTATAATACTTGCCTAATCCGCGATATGATTTTGGGCCAAAAGTAATATAACATTTACTATGTTATTCTAGAAATAAAATAGAAAGTGCGGCTTTTAACGAGTTGATATTATTAGTAAACGAGATTTTCTGGAAAGATAAGCATCTTGCACAGTTTTTTTAATTTGTATTTGATGATGATGTGATGACCTTCTCATTCTTACTTTCAAATTAATATCACTTCAATGACTTTTGTTTCAAAGGAAAACTAAAATACTTTTACTGGTAGATACGTATTATTCTATAAATTAAAACAATAAAAATATGTGTAGGATAAAATTTGGTATCCGTTCTTAATTTTTAATACAAGTACTTTGATTTAAAATGTTGTTTCTGGATATTAAATTTAATGTCACATTATAAAAACTATTTGTACGATGCACTCTTGCGTCAAAATGAAGCTGTTAACTATTTTACTGCCGTCCTGAATTCAAATTATTTTACGAACTGCTGACTTCATAACTGAGGTTTAAAATAGTTCCATCCCGTCCAAATATTCCAGTGTTCGTAAAATGAGATTGATTTATCGTATGAACATTTTTATTGGCAGCCATCTGTTGTGATATTGGTATATACTTCATATTCGTATAAAAGTTTCCTTATGATCAAGATCTATTGGGGTTTGAATTACCCAATATATCATGCCAATTATCATTTACTAGTGTAAATCTACAGAGTTGGATGGCAAAGAGACATGTAACCACTGCTTGCCCTATTTTTGTTGCCATTTGGTGTGGCCGTTGTACGTGTGAGTGGGTCCGAACCTAAGAAAACACAACTAAAACTAATAGCTTGTATGTGCGTTAGTCATGCTATTTCAGACAAATAACATCGTTACGTAGACAGTTACTAATGACATAACGTTTAAAGTGATTAAACGGAGCTTTGCGATTTCCAGGTTACATAGGATTCACCTAGATTATAGCCATTTACAGAATTTGGCTCGTCATGAAATTGCTGACGTATCTAAACACGTAATAAATGGTTATTTATTTTGGTGTGTCAAAAAGTATATCAGGCGCGTTGACCTTAGGTCGAAGAGAACATTATCGCCATCAATCTGTGCCAATTTTTCCGCAAGTAGCATATTCTCGATGAATGCCTAACGACGTGTGACGAGAGATGATTAGTACGTACGTGTAGATGCATGTGTGTATTTCCGATTGGACTTTTTTTGGAAAGATGTTGTTTGCAATCGCTTTATGCATTACTGACCATCGATTAAATGCTTTTCCAGGATTGATTTTTGTATACAGACTAGTGGCTGTAATGTACCTAAGCCACCTTTCAAGTTCGGACAAGCTCTACCACCTAAGATGTAATAATGATGTGACCTTAATATTCTGTAAAAGAAAATGAAAACTTTGTACAAGCTTCCTCATATTCTAAAAAGCAATAAACTGTTCATTTTGAAGGCTTCTGAATGGCTTTTGAATCTAAATTTGAGGCGTTAACAATTGCAAACTGATAATCCATTTCATGAATAAATGGTAAGGTGGACCTAAAATATTATTAGGTTGAATCTAAAGATATTTATTTTTGGCAATTAATTATATCGGGATATTTAATTTATTCTATGTACCTACAGAATACAGATACAGGGTTCGAACACAGACCATTAGCATGGGAAGTTGATATTCACATCAATAAGTCACTCGGAATAATTCGCAAGCATAAGCGATAACATATCGCTTACGAATAGAAACGCGCAAGCCACGGAGTATTGAATATATTCTGGAAAATAACTGGAAAACTTCTGTAAAAATTTCCGATCATACGTTAAAATTTTCCAACCATACATTAAAAACATTTTTTTCATTATATACTGAAAATGAATCTTAAAGGTTGTTTTAACACCCATAACACTTTTTGAGAGGTATTATATATTAATCTTTTTCCGCATAATTATTAACAAATACAATATAATTTTGAAAGATTATCTCATAGAAACAGAGAGATTAAATCTGTTTTACATAAATAATGTTTAGTGAAATGTGATTCTGACATAAATATACCCTTACACTTGGGTATATTTATGTCAGAATCACATTTCACTAAACATTTTAAAATGCGTTTCGAAAGCAATAGAATTTGTGAAACTTACAATTACAAAATGATTGAGTACTTATAGGTAACGGAGCTTTTTACGAGCTTTTATTTTTTAAATAAGTCAGATTAGGTACTACTTTTATATATCTACATGTACAATTATTAAAAGAATATCAAACAAACCTATTTAATAATTGTATTTTATCTTCATTAATGATGTGATGTGTACTATGTAATATACTTACATAGATATTAGATGTTCATTTACCTACTCTTAATGTGTAGACATATTTACATAATTTCATATGTAGTATTGTACATACAGAGTACTAATTGTTTCTGTTAAAATGTATATTCATACACGATAATTATTCTTATGTTAAACAGCTAGATGGCAAACAACTTTAAAATTAAATGATCCGTGCAGTAAAAGCGAAATTGGAGGGCAGGGCGGGCGGCGCATTTTGCTTACACGTCGGGCGCGGCGTTCCGCTTGTTTACGTTTTTCCTGACCACGTTTTCGACTAAAAATACGTTTGCATCCTGCCGTTTGAGGCTCACGCCATTGGTCGGATCGTGTGAAGGAAACCGGGGAGGACTTGAAGAGGCCGCCGACCCCCCGTCGCCCCCGCACCGCACGGTATTTTATTTGAAAGTTTCCGAGGGGCCATACTCGTAAAGCAGCAGAAATAACCCTGAACGCTGGAAGCAGCAGAATCGCGGTCAGTCGTGTTGTGCGTCTCACAGTGCTAGCTAGTGACTTCCAACATGGTTCTGGACACAGAAGACTGGGTAGGTGGATTAATAATTTAAAAGTGCAATAACTTTTTTTCTGAAGAAAACATTTTACACAATTAGGACATATTTCAAATTTTAATGCGTTTCCATTAATTTGGATTCTTAATAACTCAAAAAAAAATATTTCAAAATAGTGTGAGACGATGCGCGTGATTTTAAAATGCGTAGCATACACCTGCTATGACATTAATTTAGTGAAGTGAATATTTAGTAGTTTTTAATGTTTATAGTTTCAACATCGGTACAAATAATATATACTTACAATAATTTGTGGGGCCACATCATTGTAAACGTTTTGTGGATTAATCAATTGCTACTTACTTTAATTTAAATTCAAGCGACAATTTACAACACCGACTTTTTATTTTTACCTAAATTTTATTTTACATCCGTTTACGAAAAAAATAAATTATTTTGTTATTTTAACTAAACAAATTTAAAATAAATTCATTTGAAAATATTTAATACGTCTATAAAAAGTACAATTTCATAAAATACAATCAAGATTAAATTTCTTTTTTTTTTTTTCAATATAAACCATTAAAACAAAATATTGAAACGACAACTACTAAAGGTTTTTTTTTCAAGAATATACTTCAGTAAAGAAAAATGGGGTAGAATTCAATAATAAAAACACACTCAAAACTTTTAGTGTCTATATAAGAGCGTAAACATAAAAGTTAAATATACATTTCACAAAAAAACATTTAATATTTGACACATTTTTTGTAACAATTTTTATACTTAATGTAAATACCGGAATAATAATAATAAACTTTCACAAAATACAAAAATCCTAAGAATTTGAAAGAATTTGCTATCGATCGCTGATGGTGCAAGCAATAAAGTCCATTTCATTCGAACATAACTAGACATGTTAATCGTGAAGACTAGACTGAAGAATTCCAAATAGCTAATATATAACTATAGACACTACTAGTCTGCACCGTTACAGAAATTTACGGTTCTAGATAAAATGTCGCAATCGTCGATTTAAACATATTATTTAAACTATTATTCGTCCCCTAACAGTTATAGCTATGAGTACATTACTATTTACTACCTTGGAATTTCTAATGTGTAATTTCTAGAAACTCAAAGTAACAAATGCATAATAAACTCACCCAATAATGTCGATTTAAAATTTTGTCCTATACCTATATTATCCATCAATAAATAATCCTTCACTTAAAATGGTTAGAAAACTGGAAGTACAAAGTATCATATGTTGATACAGAGCGATCGAGAACACGCAAGACCAATGAATCTATTTTGGTTTCAATTGCACGTAAAATAAATTTATTACACTTAACGTACGCCCGACTACGGGAACTTGCCTTTATGACCTAAATACTCAATGTCGGGATAAGTTAACTAGCTAAACATATAGAAAGTTTTAATATTATCGTGTACCTACCTATTATTATGAGGATATATATCTTGTAACTAACAGTTTGAGCGAAGGGAATACCAGCTCCTGCTCCACATGTACCATTAGGTTAAATTTGACATTGTAAAATAGTACATTACGATACGAGGACGAAAATTTTTTTTCTGACAAGTGTGAGTTTGCAGGCCGAGCCGCAGGCGAGGACTGCAATCACACGAGTCAGAAAAACATTTTTCGTCCGCGTGTTGTATAAAATTTTATATTACGGGGTCGGAAATGGGGGTTTTGCGCACGCGAAGCGTGCGTAAAACGTCAATTTACGCACGCCGTGATATAAAAGTGTTTTTTTAAAGATATGTGTTATGGAGTTTCTTTCGCCGCTTCGTCTCCATAACGAAGCACCTTGTGAGGTGGCGGTAGTTGTATTGACATTCAAAAAGTGCTCTGTAAAGAACCTATATTGAATTAAAAAAATGATTTGATTTGACATACCCGGGTTAGATACTCTCTAGATATAGGTACATTATACTTAATAAGATACTTGGAGCTTACATAAAATTTAAATATGAACTTATGCTGAAGTCAACTTGATAAAAGTAGAGCATAGAACGTAGAAAATATAAAAATAATACGAGTTTTCGCGCCCAAAATTAAAACATTTCTCTGGATGCTCATTGGCCGCGACACTTGTTTATGAAACGAAAACCACACAGATTTTTCGCATAATCACAATCTAAAAATATAAATTGAATATTCATACGCCATTATAATATACTTTGTTGTAAACATATTTAATTGATCAATTGTAGAGTCACTGGTTGCAGTAGGTGGAGATATAAGTGCAAGAAATTAATTTATTGAATATAGCACTTTACATATTTCTGAAAACATAGATCATGTCACAGAAATATATAATATATTATCATGTACCTATTATTATGATGGAACATGATATTTACCTGGCACTTCGCCAAATAATGTATGATATACACCTATTACGTTATAAACTAACATTAATCTATATTTCACCACTAACTTAGGACAGTATGATATGCGATTTATCATTACGAAAAGCCCTTTAAATATATTTTATCTGTTACAGGCTGATGAGCTCCCGCCAGAACAAATTGCCGGTAAGTGATGGCCTACATTAATAGATTAAATAATATCACTAAATCTTGAAATATTTTGTTTAGAAAAATATTATTTTGTAATGTTTACACGACGAAAAATCGCAATCTCAGTATTTGGAGGCGAGCCAAAAGCACAATAGAGGCTGACTTCATAAATTTAACAGACGCGGGCTCCGCATAATAAATTCGTTCTTCCAAAATCGCGTGTGGGTTTAATTAGCCATCCCGAAATACGTAGGTACTTCTTAAAGCGAGGCACGCGAGGCGTGGCTCCTTAAACTTCCAAATGATATTGTTTTTAAGTAAACATACGTTTTGTAGCAACCTACCTTACATTTGCATGTGTAATAGGTCACAAATAACTGCAGTCCATACACCTATGCCTGAGCTGAGATGAAAAATTTGGGTTTTTGTATGCATAATGCACAAGGTTAAAGTAAATACGGGTTAGTGAAGTAAATAGCCCTGATAAAGTAGTTTCCAAGTCCCAACCGGACAAAATTCGCGAAATATTACCTGTACAAATATGTAATTCACTGCAGGTTCAAGTATATAATATAAGTAAATATAATGTGTTCAAATAATTATCATTAAATAAACAATGATAAAACTTTGAAGTCGATAATCTGTCTTGTAATTATAAACGGGCTATTGGCACCTAATAATCTGTGAACGGAAGGGAAAAAGATTAAAAAGATCGAATATTAACGAGGCAAACGAGCCAGCGCAGTCGGGCGAGGAAATGACAATACCAACAGCTGTCAAATCCATAATGACAGTGACGACAGAAAAAACATTGTTCGGTTTTTAAAAACACATCTACCCGTCTGTAGGATTTAAATAAAACTTTGTTGTTTGTCTCTTGTGAAAGTAAACAAATCGTGACGAACGTGTAATACTAGTTAGTGTAGATTTTTGTACATTTAATTGTTTGTTAACTATATTTAATTAAAATAATATATATAAATAGTATTCATCATACTTACATTATCGTTATATGGTACGCGTACATACATTGGTTTCTTAACAGATTTTTTGTTTTGTTTGGTAACTATTGACGAGTTTTAGTGTTATCAAAAATGGACAAATATTATAACTTAACTAATTTAATGCCGAAAGATGGGATTCACTGTCTACGAATTGTGTTGTTAAACGAATTTTCGCATACACCTTACTTACTTGTAGATACAACATGAATATCTTTTTGATTGCCTGTAACTTATAGGGCTGAACAACTCTTGAAGAATGAGTCATCGCTTCATTTATCTTCATTATAGGTTTATCATATACAATATATTTTTAGGCCAGGAGTTCACTGTAAGAAAGTAACTTGTACTGGCATAATTTTTCAATTTGAGGTAGAGTCGACTTGACGATTATTTACATGTTTAAAATTCGGTCCTTTCGCAGACGGAATTTTGTTTTTTTATCACATTGCTTATCTAAACTAATATTATAAAGAGGAAAACTTTGTTTGTTTGTTTGGTTGTAATGAATAGGCTCAAAAAATACTGGACCGATTTTAAAAATTCTTTCACCATTCGAGAGCTACATTATCAACGAGTAACATAGGCTATATTTTATATGAAATATATTTGATAAATAGATTTTGAGGAGGTACAAAGTTTGCCGGGTCAGCTAGTATGTAATAAGTAGTTTTCGAATTCATTCAATTACAATAAATATTGAACAACTAAGCCTCGGTGGAACTGGGCATACACACGTGATCAATTGTATGTATTACCTATTTCATTTGTAAATTGATAATCCAAGAACAGCAGTGGTCAATTAACATGAAGTGGATTGCACTATAGTTAGTTATTTCGGTATCAATTAAAATAATCAATTAGGCTAATACAATTACACTTTCGGAACATCTGAAAGTTCGATAAATCAAGACACTCGCTATATCGATGAAGACACCTCATTTGATTTATATATCGCTTAACATATAATGCGAAATGAAAAGTGACATACAGCTGCATCGTTTAACAATTTTACAAGCGAATCATTAGATAAATAATTTATCATTCGATGCTTTCATTTCCAAGAAATAAATATGAAAATGTCGAAGTATTGGGTGGTATGGTTCAACTGTAGTTTTCCATTTGTTTTCCTCATAGTTGTCTTGCATGATTTGAAGTGCGTTTCCGTTCATGGAAATGCACTTAAATGAGGTTCTACAAAGTAATGAAGCTTTTCATTGACGTCCACAATTTTTATAATGTCGGTAAAATCAGGAGAATATCATTACCAATCACCTCACGTAATATTGTACGTTAAGTTAAAAGTATTTTCAGTCTTTTACGATTAATTTTAATGTTATATTTTATGTCAATTACGTTACAAAGTAAAAACATTAAAAATTGTTTTGTTAGTGTACGGAGAAAACATGAGGTCGGTTGTTTGGGCGGGCGGCGCGGCGTGGCAACACGGTTGGACTGCTGCCAATGCGCCGTGGAAATCAGATAGAGCATGCTATCGTCATTGTTTAACCAAAAACTTTACTCAATTTTCGAGAATTAACAGACAGACATAAACCGGCGATGAGTAACCGTATTCGTGTTGTATACACTGGAAATAAACTTCTATTTTTGTAATCGCAAACAGTTACAAAACGCAAACAGTATTTGTTTATGTTGTAGCGTACGTAATCAAAACTGCTGTAACGTCCTGGAAGCCACTGTAAGTTTTAGCAAACATATATTTTATACAAATATAGCTAGAATATAAACTTATAGTTATATAATAGACCCTAGTGAAATGAACTCGATTTATCATTTTAAGCAATTAACCTAACCTAGATTAAATAACCTAGATCCTTGAATAGTATATAAAGTTAGAAAATATTTCAGAACCAGTTTCTTCAATTCTTGCTATGGATAATCATATAGTGATACATGTTACATATTAAATGAGTAATATGTATCACTCATAGTGATTATATTACTCATTTGCCACTCCTAATTCATGTGGTCTCTATATGAACACTTCATGTTTGTCTAATTAAACTCCGAATAGCGAGAACAGTGCTACTACAAATATGACATACATAGCATGCTACACAAGCAGTGATAATATCATCAAATTAGATTATTTTTGGATGCTTTCCCACATTTCGTTAGGTACCCTACTGTAGTTAATCTGTAGTATCTTATAATATTACCTCTATGACAGATATTAAAAGGGAAAATATTAAAATCTGCTGACGCAGAGCCCAGATTTCTAAGCGTTCTATGCCGATCGTGGGCAGATAATTAATAAACGGCTCCAATATAAGAAAAAAGCAATAAAACGCACGGGTCTTTGAGACAACTGCCAAGACATCTTGATGATTAAAATTAACAACTCTGCCGGCGAAAATAAAAATCATGTTTTTCTAGTATTTCGTTGGCAAAATATAGCCAGACAGCTGCGCTCCGGTAAGCGATGACTTCAAGCCAACGACTTGCTTTATCATACGATCTTAAAAAAATAAAGAACATTAAAAGATAGTTCCGCTCCCTTTATATTCGTTAAATTCGTGAGCTTTTTTCATAATAATCACCGTAGAAGGCGGTGATAGCCTAGTGGTTAAGAAACTCGGCCTCTCGATCGAGGGGTCCGAGGTTCAAATCCCAGGCACGCATCCTCTGATTTTTCAAAGTTGAAATGCGTATTAAAAATTAATTATTTGCTAAACGGTGAAGGAAAACATCGCGAGGAAACCTGCATATGTGAGAGATTTATAAAAAAAATCAAAGGTATGTGAAGTCTACCAATACGCACTTGGCCAGCGCGGTGGACTGTGGCCTAATCCTTCTATCTATGAAAGGAAACCAGCGCCCAGCAGTGGGACAGTAATGGGTTGATGATGAAACAAACTCTACGTCTCTCTTTTAGCACTTTCGATTCCGGGCTCGATTGATCGCTTCGAATTCGATCTCCGGGCGAGCATGCAGCAAAATGATGAATTGAGATCTCTTTTCGGAGTCTGGGTATTAAAGTGTATGTACGTCGTATAACATTGTGTTTCTCAGTGTGAAATTGAGTCAAAAAATATATAAACGACGTAAGTGTGAGATATACGATACGATATAAGAGGAATTACAAATTGATTTGTTGTTTCATCATACTTGCAGCATCTTTTGATTCTTATATGAATAGATTTTAATATGATACAAAATCAATGCAGCGGTCAAACGTACGTATAAACGTATTGATATAGTGTTTCGTATAGCGTGATACTAGGACGAGAGACTTTATTTGTATCTGCCGGCCCTTCAGATGCAATCAACGCAAAACGATATATGAGAAATAGCGCAGTCCGGGGAAAGAGCATTTAAAAATTGAGAAATGAGTTCAGCGGTTTGTCTCTCATCTACACCATTAAAACTTCCAAGAAGTTTATTTTTGTTAGCCACATTTGATATCACTTTATATTTATATACAATAATGACGCACGTTCAGAAATATAACTTATATGAACCGGGCAAATTACGACGGATTTTTATTATACCCGTCACTCGCCAGCGATATAACAAGTTGTCATGTAGTCTTCATTCTCCTCATAGGAGGGAATATGATAACTCATATTTCATCTTCACTTTTGATTTACTCGGTATCGTAAACGGGACAAGGTGAGCGGATTCGGGAAAATATTTTCACGATCGTCAATTTATGACTCGTGATATAAAACGATATTAAAAAATATTTAATGGTATTACGCTGGTATTATCATTTTTTTTTCTTTTTATAATATAGGAGTAGCAGACGAGCATGCAGTCCACCTGATGGTAAGTGGCTACTGCCGCCCATGGACATCTGTAATCAACCCCAGATAGGATTAGATATTCCTACCTGAGGTCGGCCACAGATGCGCCGCTACCCCTGAGGACTAAGCTGGAACGCCTCGGATAAGTATGTCTCCCTTACCACACCCTTCAAAACGGAACACAGCAGCGCCTAACACTGCTGTTATTAGGCAGAAATAGGTGTGGCGATGGTGCCGCCGGAGTCGAACCACAAAGGGTTCTACCACCTTTACAATAAACGTTCGTCAATACTCGTCTCCAGAAAAGTTGCGAAGGTCGTGCTACGTAAAGATTTTCGTTAATCTGATTATCGAAAAAACGTACGAACGCCCCAAGCGTTTCATTGTATTTATCTAATGCATTACTCTAAAACTTATTAAATTAGGTATATTGTACAAGCACAAGAAGTATTCTAACAAAGAAGTGTTCTAACAAGACTGTAATTATCTGACTGTATAATATAACGAATTTTTATACCTACAATATTTTCAAAACAATATCATGACGATGATGTTATGCTTGATAGCTTTCTATAAAATTTTCAATGTCTTCCAATGATTACTATTATTTTCTGTGATAGTAAACTATTAATATGATTTAGATAATATTCAACATTGCTGTTCACTTTGCAGTAGCAAATAGTCGCTTTTCACCCTGTGATCAATTCCGTATACAAATATAGGCACTAGTACAAATTCTAGCTGATGTCGACCTCCTGAGGACTAAGGCAGTAGCCCCATGTGTCAGACGGTATCTGCAATCTTCCATGGAAACACAAAATTGCTTTACGCTAGAAACAGAAGGGGCAGTGGTGACTCCCCAAACCATACTGGTTCTACCACCTTTCAAACTTTGGCCTAAACCTTAGGTATTCAGAATTCAGAAAGGAGGCATGTTTCACGTGCAGTAATTTGTGGACGATGATGTAAAATAAATATCTACAAAAATACTAAGACTGTAAAGTAAAGCCAGAAGCGGAGGAAATTAGTACCAAGTTCAAATTATTTTTAATAGTATGGTGTTATCGTTATAATTTATTATCATTATTCATGCGTGTTGCGCCACGCTCCGCGCAGGGCGCCGGCGATGCAGCTTGCACCAAAATAGACGTATTGCACAACTTATTCGCATTGCATCTCGGAGCATTGAACTGCTGTCCTAATCTCACTGTAGCTCGCTCAGCCATCAGTGCAAGTGTTTTTATTGCCAGGGCAACACCGCAATTGCATCTATTAGCGAGTCGTCCTTACAGAAAGTCCTGTAAAAGGGAAATTGTAAAAGCTCATCCGGAAGGGCGTCATGAGTACGCTAAACATTGAGGGTACGTCGCTGCACCGCGATTCCAGCCCGTACAGGTGTTACGTAACTGCTTAACTGGATTGACTAAGTAAGTCCTTTTGTTACAGTCCTCCGCAAAGCTTTCGATGGCTTCGACCACAACCGCTCGGGCAGTATCCCATGTGACTTCGTCGCGGACATCTTACGAATGATGGGACAACCCTTCAACAAGAAGATCCTTGAAGAGCTCATCGAGGAAGTAGACGCTGACAGTGAGTAATGTCGACTGTTTATTCTAATTCCAATGCAATTTCGATCGAGCAACCCAATTCGTAAGTTTGTTAGGTGTTAGATTACTTGGTCGACTAAAATATCTCCCGATAAATATTTAGTATTAGCTAACAGCGCGTGGGATAAATCAGGTTGCTAGTGCTTATCTAATAAATTGTCAACATTTCAGAGTCTGGCCGTCTTGAATTCGGTGAATTCGTGACTCTCGCTGCCAAGTTCATCGTTGAGGAAGATGCCGAGGCTATGCAGAAAGAGTTGAGGGAAGCATTTAGGTTATATGACAAGGAAGGTGAGTAATATATAAGACCATTCCATCATATTATTTTTAGACATTTTAGACTATATATTTTGGAAGCGTCAAATTTAGTTTACAAATTATAATTATAAAAATCCACTTGAAGAGAAGAGTCCGCAAGAAGAAAATGCGACCTTATTTCTAGCATCTTTTATTTGAAACTACTCAGTGGCACTTAATTTTTGTAATTATCAGCAATGCAATTTTATTTCTTTTATGTTTTAGATCTTTGATCATATGTTAAAATAATAATGTGTGATTCCAGGCAACGGTTACATTCCCACGTCGAGCTTGCGCGAAATCCTCCGCGAATTGGACGAGCAGCTGACGGAGGATGAACTGGACGGCCTCATCCAGGAGATCGATACTGACGGCAGCGGCACAGTAGACTTTGATGGTAAGTAGCAAATAACACTTAGGTAAACCACTAAACTCTACAACAACATAAAAGATTTAAACAGAGAAATATGAAATCTTATGTTACACGACAAAAAAAATAATATAGACCTTCGCCCATAAGTATAGGAAACACTTTTGATATCATTAATTTGCCCCTAGATCATAAAAAGAGTATGCTGATTTAAAGGTTAACTATTAATATTAATGAATATATTTTTAGAAATAAATAAAAATGATCATTATTTGACTGAGAGGCGCGTAATTTCCGAGTATATTTTCATTTATCTTATGGGAATATGAGTATACGTTTTATATTAATAAATAAAATATTGTTTCAGAGTTCATGGAGATGATGACGGGAGAATAAACATCTAAATAAAAATCTTTTCTACTTACGTTTAATTTAAGCAATTTCTACTACATTTCGGTACTTCAACCTTTCGAGTCTGGAACATTGGACAAGATAACAAAAACACGAAATTCAGTATACTTAAAAGTATTATGTATGTATTGTACAAAATAATATTTTGTTCACGTTTAATTGATGTGTGTGGCTGAGTAATGTTTATATTTACTTATTAATAAATCTTTTATTATACTTTGATACATCTTTAAATAGAAAAATAAACTATAACTATTTTTACATTTTTGTTATACCCTCCCCGGGAACCTAGGCGTGACACTAGAAAACATCTGAAGATTTGTGCGAAGATCTGTGAGAGATAAAAATAATGGATTCTCTGTTTTTAAACCGGACGCCAAATTGTCCTAGATAATTTTGATGGCATAAAATACAGAAATGTTGGCCGGCAGCCAGTTACAAGTAATGGGTCTATTTAAAATCATATTCTACGGTTCAGAATAAAATTTGTTACACGCGCCTTCGCAGACGCATGTGAGTTGTGTAAAATAAAAACACCCATGAATATTACTTATTTATTACTGAGTAATTCTTTGATCGTTGAATAGTTTCACTTGCTGTTATACAATTTGCGTACACATGTTCTCATGCCTCAGAATAACAAAGAATTCGAAAGCGTTTAGGAATGCTGGATTATTTTTATACGAAAGATAAGTACAACGATATATTTAAAGAGCTTTTATATGCTGTCTTGCGTTTTATTTAGTATGTACTACCCGTAAGAGTAGACGACAGTACCGGGATACTATTTGAACTAAAAAATCCTTCCAGACTTAAAGCAAGAGCAATAAATAAGACGTATACAGTTATGCCATTTAGCATTAAATCGTTTGGAAGGAAAAGTATGTTCGGCGTTATAGATTACAACTATCTAAAATACAAATTACAAATTAGAAAACTTTATAGTTATAGCATACAAGTAATATGGCGACGAATAATTTGTATTTACAGTTATTTCATTATATCAAATTAATCTCTCAAATAACTTAAAAGTCTACTTAAAACGTAGACTCAACTTAAAATAAAAATAATTAAAAAATATAATTGGAATGAAAACTAACGGTATGTATGTATTCAGATAATCATGGATATAAAAATATAGTTATTTCATTACTTAATGTGGCGCATAACGGAAAGTAATGAGAAATAAACTCACATTCAACAAATTAATTTTGTAAAAACAAAACAGTCAAAAATAAAATGATTTATGGCACTGCCAGTACAGCATTCATGCCAAAAATGCCTTTATAGAGAAGCAGATTCAAAAGACTGCAATAAGTAAATAATGACATAGTTTTCTCTTATCGTATGGTAAAAAAATGGAACTCTGAATCAGCTTCTCTATAAACGCACCTTAAATGCCTAAGTCAGAGCTAACCAAAGTTGTTCATTCACAGAATGAATGTATCATTAGGACACTAAATCAATGACAAACACAACGTATGTTTGAACTTTTGTCGTGGGAAAGTCGTGAGTCTGAATTGAACCTAAACAGGAAATTTAATTTCAAGACGAATACGTATAAGCACCTATTCACACGTGCCACAACCATACCACACCACAACAACAGCGCGGGCGATCTCACATTAGTATGAAAATGCATAGTTTTATCAACCGGATCACATTTTACCATCTAAATCGATAGAATAGATGATAGTCACATTGCATCCTTAACAACTAGCGACACCTTACTACTTTGTTGGTTGTGGTACATATGATTAGGCTTATGGATCTGTATGAAGTTACAATAAAGGACATATTTCGACTCGTGTTTTGTTCAAGTGTCTATAGGACTAGCTTGTTACTAGATACTAACACACAAACAATAGTTACCTGACATAATTATAGGTTAGAAGTAAAACTTGTTAAGAATCTAACATCCAATACGATCCAGCCTCGGTGACCTCATGGTCTGTTCATATTCTATACTGTTTTATTATATCATATATTTTTTAACGATAACTATAAAGTTAATAGTGAAAGCAATGTAAAAACGTGCATGTGTACATTTTCTAGCATTAAGTTTTTAACCTTTGAGCGTCAAATTCCTTTTATCGGCATGCAAAAGTGCAAAAAAGAGAACTCTACATTATCTTGTCTCATTGGTTAGACTAGAGTAAGAGCTCAGCTGAGCTTATAAGCTTACACGTTTCTTTACGTGTTATCTCGTAAAGAATTAATGATCGAAAATAGAGCTTTCCAAATCATCAATGTTTTTCAAGAAACAAATTATCATCAAATCGAGAATAATAATACTAATTAAACTATTTTAGCTTCTGAAAAATGAAGTCTGAAACATGAGTAGACAGAGGCTGGATAGTAATGGGGTCAGACCCTAACGGTGACGTAATCGGTACAAGCAGATACAGTAACTATCACAATGTCATCCTTGTACAGCAAGATGGCACGTTAACATGACCTGACATAATCCGTGACACAAATGCAATAAATAATACTTCGCGAGCATCACTCACGTGTTAGTTATTAATTTAAAATTCAATAGTAAAATTCATTGGTAACGCATTTAACAACTAAACTTTATAATGAGTTTACAATTAAAACGATAACTAACTACGTACCTGATAAGTCGGTTAAGTTTCGATGTTATGTACATTAATGGAAATCTGATTTGGAGAATGAGTACTAAAAGCCTTCCATATATAGTATATACTTATAAATGTATTTAAAAAGTAAAAAAAAAAGATATATTAACATTACTTTGTTTATCGTATTGTTTTCAGAAAATTCATTTATCTTACTCATGTGATAGGGGTGCATAAAATATTAGTCCCCCATACTAGGGCATCCGCCATATTGAGAGGTCCGTAATATTGAAATTAGTATCTCAATCAAACCTGTATGCAAAATTTCAGCTCAATCGACTACATACGAACAAACAAAGCAAGCTAAATAAAAGTGTTTAAAAGAAACCACCTGTCTATAGCTTCTTATTCTAGTACATACACTTTTCACAATCGTATTAGCTTCTTGGCTTCGGATAGCTAAATTTATCTAAGATTTCGTAAACAACTACCTACGGATGAGATCTCAATTTGAACTATGTTTTTCCAAACGTCCTTCTCTTGTCAGAAGTCATATCAAAGCTAATCATTATCACATTTTGTTAAAACGTTTAGAGTTACAATGCAAATAATTGTAAAATGTATAAACTAGCACATTATATTATATTATGAAACGACATGCGTATTCAGTTGTCACTTACCTAAACTTTTGCAACCAGGAACCAAGTAATATTATATAACTGTACAGAGATATACATACAATGATGAATATGTTACAAAAAGATAAAGTAATTTACTTGGCTAAGCAGTATGATTCCGCTCACAATATAATAAACTTTAAAATAAAAGAACATACAAAAGTTATTCGTCACATATTATTCAACATTACCGCAAGGATATAGTAATAGTCATATTTATAAAATTCATTCATACACACAACATAAAGTTACACACTACATGAAATATGAAATGGAATAAAGGTGCTTTTCCACCAGAGATGTGCGAAGAATATGCGTCAAATAAATCAATAGTATTGCTTGATTTTCCTTACTTAGTTTAGCATAGTACTGATAGGAAATGATTCAAAAACGCTAGGTTTTTTTTAAGGAGGGATGTGAGCTAAGAATTAGAGCTACGAATGTAAGCTAAAGGTCCGCCGATGTATAGTCCGCGTAAAACTGCTAGTCCGCTCTGAATATAGAAATGAATTGCTTCGCCATAGAAAATTGTATGACTACACCTGATCACAACAACTTCAGAGCGGACTAGCAGTTTGACGTGGACTATACTTACGTACAAAATAAAGTACACGACATACTACTTCGTTTATGTGCGTTAGTCATCGACTATAGACATCGTTGTGTAAGAAGACATCTTACCCTCTCAGTTAACTCACATAAATATCTTTATAACATATCCCATCCAATTAGTTTTAGAGGAAATTTTCAATTAGTATTGTTACTTAATTTCAACCTAGCTCACTGTTTAGCCACATCTCTGATAGAAAAGAACCCTAAGGAATCTTTCCACTGAAGATATGCGAGGTAGCTAGGCCTAATAAATGTCTCAAATCTTCCTTTAGGGCAGCTTGATTTTAATTAATTAAAACGTTACAAAAAATCAAGCAATGCTATTAGTGAACGACACATCTATAGCAGCTATTTCGCACAACTCTAGTGGAAAAGAGTCCTAATGCTGGTCGAATTCGCGAGGTAATAGTGAGCTATACACTGTCCTATTATCATATACGTATATATTATTATGCAGTACTTGTCTAACTATAAGTAGTTTTATGAATACTGTTTAAGTAAATAGATCTTCGTTCCTTGTAAAAATGGTTGCGCCTTTGAGGCATATCCAAGCGGTCCATTTTCAATCATCTCCTTAATACTCTGAAAATTAAATAAAGACGTGTTATATTAAGCTATATGGATAGAAAACAATAACGAAGTATTTAAATCGAATAGATTATAATAGATATAGAAAATAATTATCTTTGCTTCGAACGGCGAAGGAAAACATCGTGAAGAAACTAAACGCCCAAGAGTACATAATTTCAAAGGTCCCTAAATGTACAAGAAGTCTACCAATCCGTATTTGATCAATGGTGGACTAAGGTCAAAACCCCTCTAACGCTGAAAAAGACCCGTGTCTAACAGTGGGACAATAATAGATTTCTGAAGATGACCATGTTGGAATGGCCACGTAACATATCGACCTACTTAACATTGATATCCGACGTAACATATATGAGATTATTTCGTAAGACAATTCATAGTTAAAGTTGTTGAGGTACGAGTATTTTTAGTGGCAAATATTATCAAAATAACATCTAAGATAACATAAACGCAGATGGTCAAATAAATAAATTATATTATCTAATTAGGTATAACAGTAGAATTAATTAATAGCTCGTGAAACTCCGCATTTAAATAATGGTTATTGAGATCAAGATTTTTATTTTTAGAAATAGTAAATTCTTATTTACCTCATATTGCCACACTGGCAGTTTGACTAGTAGAAGTATAGCCGGTAGCACGCTATTGTAAAATAGGTGGTGGAGGCCGTGAGCGAGTATTGGTCGGCTTGGGTATCGAACTGATTGGTAAGAAGTTATTCCCTTTAGGCTTGGAAGATCTTCCAAAGTCCTTGCGACCAGGTTTCAGCCAGGGTGGTGGAGGACCTTCACACCACGCCGCTCTCGCCCAGTCGTGAGCTTCCACTCCGAGCCGAGAACACTCGCGAGCGTACGCCCTGTAAGCCGCACAATGACACCGGGTACCCGCACAGCTACATGCGTCCAGAAGACAGGCGTCTCTGTAATTTTGCGGGTTTAACTTCGCTCCACATTTAGCGAATGCGTCGTGGCGATCGAACGCGCTGCACACTCGACGAGCTTTTTTTAGCTTTGATTGTCTGCAACGAGTGTTCTGTCCTGGACGCTCCTGGCGACGAGTGCAAGCCCGTCGTCCTCCAACACGCCACGAGGATCCAAACCTCCACGTATCGTTCAGAAGTCTTCCATCCCGAGTCCTCATATCGTCCCGGGCGATAGCATTAAAGTTACCGCACAGACCACATAATTTGCCTTTATACGAACTCGATACCGTCACTTCTAGGAATCCGTCGCCGTCCCATACCATCTGAACTCCTATTTTAGCTTTCAATATAACAGATCCATTGCTACGACTGATATCGGCAACTCCGTTTATTTTGTGAGGCAACGTTATTCTCTGACCGTTAATCTTTATTCTCATTCTCTTCCCCATGTTGATTTTCGTGGAGCCTATCCGTAGAGTGGCAGTTCGCGTCCACGAGGAATGTGAAGTATTTCTTGCGTCATTCGATATTCTAATCGAGAATGTGTGGTTCTTGCAATCAGACACTAATTGGTATTTGCAAGAGCCTTGAAAGCTATAAAATTTTCCATCGAAAGTCTTATAGTGGGGATCTCCGAAAACTGTGCAGATTCCGTCGACATCGATACATTTGGGGCAACACTGGCCGGGTAGTAGTCGAAGCGTTTGGTCAGGTGGACAGGATAATGGAGGACATCTCTCCATTGCACACCGTGGCTGTCCTCCGTGACACTCACATGATTTACACGCATCTAACTGCCACGTATCACCATCCTGAAAATAAATAATTCATCATTAGTAATTATGTAGTTACATTCTGTAGACAATTAAAACATGTAAATAATTATTCGTACTTTATTACTTTATAACTATTACTTGTAAAAATCTTGCTCTACAAACTGTTCGTAAATTATTTCAAGAATAAACTACGCAAGTGAAAATCTTATTTATACCTCAATAGTACACTATAATGGAATAATTGAAGAGGGTTCAAGATGAAGTTTGGAAAAAATACAGTCAAGTTTAATAAAATACTTTTACTGACTATAACTGTTTCTTGTACTGGTCATTATTTTTCGAACAATATTCTATTCTTCTACACGTAATTAAGTAAATATAGGATTTTGTTTTAAATCCACTTTACACTTATTCTGGAATTTAGAAGTAATTACATGAGTATTTAGATAACTGAATCAAAAAGTACACACTACCGGAAAAAATCTAAGTCTATGGTGCGTACTTGTATGTTTTTGTGTATATTTGCACATTATTATAAGCAATAATCAAATTTCAAATTCAAATTCAAATCTCATTTATTCAAAATTCATTCATATAGAATACTTTTTGAAAGTCTACAAACTACCACCGCTTCGGAAGTTATTTCGCTATGGAGAAGAAGCGGCGCAAGAAACTCCAATATTAGAGTCCAAGAAAATCCTATATTAGAGTCTTATCACCTGATACGTTTTCCCGGCAACGACACACGCAGACTTCGCCTCCTCCACCTGCGGACACTCCGGGCAGCACTTGCCGGGCGGCGGCGGCAGCGCGCTCGCCCCGCACGTCAGCACCGGGCACGTGTGCCGCGTGCACACCGCCGTGCCGTTCAGACACGTGCAATCCGTGCACGGGTCCACCCGGAACGGGCTTTGGTGCGCGTGGTACTCCTTGCCAAATATACACGGCTTCGGTAACGAATTTCCTGAAACTGAGGACAAGGAAAGTTAGTAAGTAGTCTTAATTTAATTCTTTTTTCACTGATTTTATTAGTATAACGCACAAGTTAGTATTTTACTTTAGCCTTTTTTTTACTTAATCATAATAATAAAAAATGCGTCCTTTGAGACCCTGATCCTTGATAGTCACGGCGTAAAAGTTTACATATATTGTTATTCTGGTCTACGTAGGTAAGTACTTTACGTTCTATTACACGGTTACATTATTATGCACAAATAAATAAAAATATACAAGTAACATTTAACAAATATTGTAATTGGCTATTTTACTAATACTGACACGCATATATGAGCACCGTGCACGCTACAACAAAACACATAATTATAAAAACCCTATTGCAATGCACATAGTTTTTCAATTTCCTTTTACTTTTCATAACAATATTTTGCAAAGAGAAACTAAAATACGTACTTGGCAATATTTTATCCGCAGTGGGATGCAAGCAGCGCGGGCAGCATTCCCCGGGCGGTGTTTCCTGCTGGCTGGCGACACACGGCAGCACGGGGCACGCGCGCTTGGCACACGACAGCGCGCCGTGGACACAACGACACGACAGACACGGCTCCTCGGGGATGCGCACGTCGCGCCCTTCGCCGACACGCTGCCCGTTTATGACGCACTCTGGAAATTATGAAAGTTCACGTTAAAGAAACTAAGATTAAGACGAAAGATTAAGTTAATTAGTCTGATGGTCAGCACGCCTAGAGGGACCGACCGTATAGTATAAATTAAGTAGCAATGGTAGAGACGACGAAATTGTATGAGATTATTGTAGGTATTCCCTTGCAAAAACATGTTAAGAAAAGAGTTAATATTAAATAAATTATGTAAATAAAACTAAAGTAACAAAAGAGAGTGCTCACGTTGCATGTGGACATATCATACAAGGTGATAAAATTGTCCTAAGACACATACATTTAGTATCAATGATTGAAATATTCGGAGAATTGTAGAAAGTTCAGAACTCTTTGAAAGGTGGTAGAGCCAATATGGTTCACCCGGTACCACCGCCACGCCCATTTCTAGTGGCAAGCAGTTCGATAGAAGGTGGAATACATTCCAATGTTATAAAGTATAATAAAATCGGATTCTCATAATCATATCAAATGAATGCTATCAACGCAAAGAATTAAACATCCTCAATCGTTGGCATTTGCGTTTTTACTGCAAACGAGATGTCTATAGATCACCATAACAAAGCTTCGAGACAAAACTCGGTCCATTGTTTGACGAGGATAAGGCCTCGAGCGGCATTACGGCTGCGACAAAGCGAAGCGCAAACTCCATAAATTAGTGCGAATGGACGATGAATCAATCAGGGACTAATGAATACGAGGGCGCGAGCGATCGCACACGGAGACCCACCGCCGAGACCACCTGTACTCCTAATTCAATGGCCGATGTGTTGTTAGGCATCTGACCATAATGTTACTATGGCTGTCTTGGATCGAACTGCGCGGTATAGAAGTCATGTCGAACTGGAAGATGGAGATCTGGGTTCTATCCGCATAATGAATATCATTATTATTACATAATAATAGAAACATAAGATAACGTCTGTGTATAACAGTCCACATGGCGGAATGGGCACATCTAGTGATTAGCCTAGATTTCTGATCTGGGTCTGGGTGTGCGTGTATGTTCATAACACCCACAACACGGGAAATATCCTAGTGTGTGGGTACATATAAATTTCACATATATTTCACTGTAATGAAAAATCATTTTGAATTATAATTGTCTTCACAACACAAAACGTGAAAATCAATGTGTAGCTACAAGTAAAGAAAGCGTTTATATGTTGTATTTATTTTCAACCTCGTAGACACATTTCCATGTAGGAACCACAACGTTAGCGGGTAACAGTTATAAACATACTTGATTCGCAATCAAAAAGCTTTTATGGTAGGTTGTTCTGAAGTACCGAGAAGTGCGTTTGAATATAATAACACAGCGCTTGAGTACCTACTCCTTTGTACTATTCGTGTTATTGAATAGTCGCATTGAGATGCACTAGTACTCGGCGTCTATGCATAATTGTGACAATGAAGATATTTAAGAGCGTCGTAAAACTTGACACTGCTAAACAATGTACGAGTGTGTCGTCCTTTTGTGGGCACACTATTAAGCATTCATCGTTTGTTAGTACTCACATTAAAATAATAAAAGAACATCAACATGTTACACTTTAAATTCCGTAGTTTATTCTCGCGATTAGACATGTATCTCACGCATACAATCAAGATAGCGAAGGATCAATGATCTGCAATTATCAAAAATAGTAAAGTGTAAGAATGTTACTGTTGTTTTAAGCTTTGTCAAGTAGTACGTCAATTTTGAAGTAGTTTATATATTTAGTAATATGTATAGTAGTATTAAAAATCATGACAATCATGATAAAAAATTTAAACACACTTGTCAAGAATGTCTTGTGGAATACAAGTCTTGTGTAGTTCAATAAAACCTATAAAAAATAAAAATCCATTATTTTTTAAATTCCTTAACCAGAATTTTTCCATCCGTATGCTCAAACAAATATATTAATTTCATCTTCAACATGTAAAAAGGCGTAGCCAAAGATTCGCAAACATCTCCCAATATTTGACGATATTCGCCGACAGTACAAACAACTCCGTTTATTACTTACCCACTATACGTACTAATATGAATATTTCCACTCAAATAAAATATTCATCGCACGCACCACGCGTACATCACAAGCTAATTATTTTAATTTCTCAGGTCGACGTCGTAAGCATGCCCAATAATAACGATAGCACTCTCGACGTCCCAAGAATTTAGATGAGTTAGTTTTTTATAAACATTAAAAAATGTACACATTTTTGTCTAATTTTATTGGAATTATTATTGTATTAATAGTTATGAAACACTAGAAGAACACTTTAGTTTTTTTATAATTTAAAAAATGATTAATGCAGAAGTGTACGACGTATGTACTCAATTCTTCGATGATAGTTCTCTATGGGTCTTAGTTTTTATTTAATACCTACACAGTATAAATAAAATACCTGTATGTAATAACACAATACCAGCAATTCTAAGCATGCTTATTTTCGGGATAGCCAAACATAATACAATTTTTAAGATTTGTTAGAACGGGCTTTTGAACGAAACCTACATTAAAAATTATGTATTTTACTAAAGACGGCATTATTCTCTACCGCAAAAATGTATAGAATTCTGCGTGCTATTTGAAAAATCGTGCGTGAGGATTCGCTCAAGCGAAGCCGCGCGAAGGTTCAAGCGAGCGGAATCGCGTGGGGGCTCAAGCGAGCGCAGCCACACGCTTAATCTCGCAAACACGAATATACAGCAATTTGTTTCAATTATTAAAATATTATTTTAGCATTAAACTAATAAGGAAAACTAACCCACTGAAATATACACCAAGGTAATATAAATACGGTAGCGTATTGCGTTCAATTATGATATTGCAACGTCATTCGGATTTATTAAATGACTTATCTAATGATTTATCATTACGTTCGCAGTTCAGTTGTATCTGTCTTTTCTAATAAAGGTCACTGCTGTAATTAAATAATGATATATGGTTTAAACTGCAGTGATAGCCTAATGCTTGAAACTCGGCCTCTCAATTGAACTGTCCGAGGTTTGAATCCCATATACCTGTGGCTTTTCAAAATTATGTGCATATTAGTGATCACTTGATTAACGATAAAAAAAACTAAAAACTCAGCGCTTGTGTTTATCATTTTGTACTTGGCCGCGCGGTGGACCATGGTCAGAACCTTCGAAGAAGGCACTAGTGACAACGTTATGGTTTAAACTATTTTTTTAAAGTTCCCTAAAATATCAATAAACTTGTGTATAAAATACACAAGAATTAAAATCAATAATCAAAAATAAAAATAAATCAAAGCAGAATAAATACCGGTCACAGTATTCGGTCAAACCCAAAAGGCCATTCATTCCCATGCTGATAACACTAATCGTCAAGAAATGAGATATAAAAGGAGCAAAAAGGCTAATGCACCGTTGGGGTCGTAAAACAAATAAACAGAACACACCTCAACGTTCCCGCAGCCAAGCAGACGTCGGCCGCTTTGAGTTGCAGACAAAAACCCACCCGTTTCAACCTTTTAAGTAGGTTGTTAACTTTTTGATTTATGGTCAATAATAGAGACGCAACGCCGTGGGAGACTGGGCCCGATACAAATGTATAATTTTAATGAACCCCCGTGAATATAATAAGCCCTTGTTTCAATATGAGATAGAAATCGTTTCGTGCTCGGTAGGCTTGGATAGGGATGGGAGTTGGTAAAATTATCGATAATATAAATTTCGATGATTTCGAAGCCAAGACACTGATATAACAATAACAATAAGAGTGTGAAAGTATTATGCATATATCGATGATTTAATTTCACAAGATATTCAAGTAGGAGGACCTTTTTAATAAAAATTATTAATTTGGAAAACCTTTTAATCTACAATTTTTGGTGTCGCCTTTTTATCTTCTTTATTATGATAAAAGTATTGTAAATTATTCGATATCGTATAAATATCGATATTTTCGGGTCAATATTATCGAACTTTCAATATCGTCGCATCCCTAGACACGCAGGGTTTCTCGCATTCGATTCGTTAGGGTGGTCTGCTTGATGAAACAATTCCACAATTCCCGACCCATTGATAATAAACACGTAAAAAGTTAATTTTTGCTTTTACTTTCATTCACTGTGTAAAGTTTAATTCGCGGTTAATCGGAATTGATTGCTTGTAACGTTTTTTGCTGTTTACGAGTATTTTGGCGCCACTTGCTTTATTGGATTTACGTCTTTTATTGCTAATCCATCCATTGCTTTGCCTACTAGAAATCGATATTTTACATTTTTTTCCTATAAGAAATTGTCAACTTTTGATCTTTATTACGTAAATATTGGATAGATTGAATATTAAAAACGGTCGTTAGGCGTAAAACAGTAGATAGGTACTTATAATACAATGTATTCTATAAAACACAGTGCATCCATAACAAGTGGTCTCGAGTTTTTATTAGTAATAGACAAATCAATAAGTCACTTTGTTGTCCAATAATAGTCATCGTGGCAATCGGTTCGGATTTGTAAGCGGTACGAGTTATTATGGCAAAGTGGTCCATTGTCTAAGGTGGTTTGCTACTGCGCAATCTTGAAATGCTATTGTCGACCACGGCGTGTGGGCGAATGCGGTCACTGATACATGGGACCCTCTTCCTAGCTCACATACATATAAGTAGCTCCTTCTAAGCTTAGAAAAGGCGTGGACAACAAAGAAATAATATCGAACTAAGTTGTATTTTAATCCGCTATTTAAACTAAAACATTTAAATAAATTAACGAACACGTAATTTTCTTCAATAACGTTAATGTAATATAATAATAAAAACATAATTATGGACGCAATAAAACGATCAACACGTCGGCAGTACTCAAAAGTAATTCCGTGCAGTCATTTCGAAAATAACCATTATTTGATTTGGAATTAATCAACTTGTTAGAGTTTGGAAGCGGACGTAAATTGCCGGACTTTTTTGGTTTTATTAAGTTCGCATGTCGGCTTAGTTTGTTTTGTGATGGGATTATAGGGTTTTTTGCCGTCGTGCATCTGGGTGGCCGCTTCGAAACAAGGCACCAGCGCTGCCCAGCGGTCATAATCGTCTGATATTACGTATAGTACTTTTGGTGGGAAAACACAGCGTGAAATGACCATTGCATTCTTTAAAGTCATTATCGTGTCTGACTTATCAGTTTTGGAATATGATCGCCGCTATAAAACATGGCTGTATATCAAATAAAAAATTTAACATTTTAATGAGAATTAGGTTGTACCGAACTTGAATTTATTTATGAAATGTTTATCATAAAAATTCTTGAGATATATTTAAGTCGTTTTTTCATGAATGTTGTTTGCATTTAATTAATTCCATTTTGGTATTTGAATTTAAATATTTTTGTAGTAGGAATGAACGTATGTCTAAACGATAATTGCAAGTTAATTCTATAAGTATTCCAACATTAATTGAGTTATTACTTATAACACATATTTAAACAATTAAGTCTGACGCATGTTTTGTAACAGCCTTGTCAACTCAATGAACAACGGAACTAGCAGGGAGGTTTCGTCCCGTTACACCAGCAAATAAGAATAACAGATTAAGATAATTACCATCACAAACAGGGCAGTTGTAATGCATGTTGTAGTGCGTATGCCGCTGGTGCTTCGGGCTGTCGCACGCGGCGTAGCATTCCGGCCTCGATACCGTGATGACTCCTGCTTCGCACCGGTACAGTTTGCCGTCCTCCCCCCACTCGGTGTGGGACGCGTGCTCGGTACCGTTGTACCAACAACCCTTGCAGCGCACGCAGCAGCCCTCCCGAGGCATCACGACCGCGCAGTCCTCCATCATCCCACACTCCTCATCACCACTCCGACACTCCACGAAACCGTTCTAGAAAAAAGAGAAACATTTTTTTTTATTATGAAATAATATTGATGCTCTACATTATATAGATTAGCTAACTTAGGAATAATGTTTTATGATTAAATGGATTGATATCCATATCGAAATTAAATTTTTTTCTTACTAGAAATTATCACATTTTAATCTATGTAAAATTTTCTTTAATTTAAATTTAAATCAACATATTTATTATTAATAATGAGCGTTAAGGCCATGGACCATTTATCAATATTAAATGATTTCTGATAAGTCGCATAATAAATATTTATACATGCGTGCATTTTTTGCTTAGGTAGAAAAAATATATAACTAGATATAATTTTATATAATTACATAAAGTCCATTGGAGTATTTTAAAGCAATTCCAAGAAGGTAAAATTATTGCCACATGACTTCAATTAATAAGCACTCGATGTAAATAAATATAATGTATTTATAGCGGAATTAGTTAACGACAAGCGACACCGTTTATTACGGAAATAAACATTTTTAATGAAGACAAAATATTAATGTGCCAATTACGGTTCACGTACGCTTGTGGTTGATATGTACGGAAATGTTTTCAATTGATATTTTTTCCTTATTTACTGTGTGCTTTATTCAATCTTCGTGTAATAAACAATTCTTAAACTTATATTAAGGAAGGTTAAGATACGTTTATGTGAATGGAGTTTTTACAAAAGTTTAATTGGCGAGATATTAATATCTTAGTTTTAATAAAAATTGGAGACCAATTCTCTATTTTTATTTTCACTTCGTTTAAATAACTCGATCTTTAAAAGTCTTCTCTAAACAAACTTTAGCTTTAGGTTATTGAAAGTTTTGTAGGTAACTAGCGACTTAACTAATTCGGTAATAAGTAATTCCTAAGAAATACATATAAAATCACATCCATACATATTGTCCATTTTTTGTATTTTTTAACATTTTAAAATGTTTTTATGTAGGCTAAAAAACAGAGATCATAAAATATAATATTCTTACAAAAAATATCGAATACAACACAATGAAGTCATTATATTTATAGTCCTTAGACACCCATACATAATTTGAAGATAGATGTTTTCAAACAATTACAAAACATTGTCACGGAAACCGACATTTAACGTTTAACAGACGAGGAATTCTGGCGAATGATTACCATGTTAGTCTGACCGCACGAGTAAAATGCATAATACTAAGCAAACACTACATATAAGCCAATTGTTCTTTTGTAATATATACGGATGCGTCTTTTATGTTCGTCAGTTCAATTTGCTGCAAGAAAGCAAGCACTTTTGAAGTCTATTCTTTCTACTGTAGAAAGAATTACTTTAGTTTAGAATTTAATTTCTCGATAATTCAAGAGTACCTACCCACTAAGGAAAAGTTGCATTTTTTTGTTATTTCATAAAGTCGACTCTACTAGTACAGAAGATGAACTCAAGCATTTTTAATTGTTTTCTTTACCTACTTCTGTAGATCAAAAGTCATTTTACATTTAAGATATATCTAACTAAAATGATAATAAATTGTAAAGGCGTTAAGCGTGTCTAAAAAGTCATTTATATATCAAACGCTGAACGTTTCAAATTATTAAAAAATAGACAAAGAAAAAGTTTAAAAAATGCAATTATACTTAAGCCTGTACTGCCTTACATACATTTCGGTGTGCGGCCCACCTAACATGGCAGGCATGATCAATATTAGCGACCAATATTTACACATATCTGTACACTTATCAAACGTTTTAACACCAAACAGTGTGGCATCCTAATTTGAATGTGGTCGAGGCCCCCACGAAACTGCCGCGTCCAAAATTCCTCGGCAACCACGTGATCATGTGCGAGGTATTTCCCAATTTTCGTCTCTTTATTAACCAACTTCAAAAAAGGAGGTTCTTTATTCGACCGCTATGTATGCATGTACTATAATGTATATTTATACCTACATATGTATACATACAAATGTATGTCCGCGATTTTCTCATAAACTACACATCCCATTTGGATAGGGTTTTTGTTATATGCATTACTTATAGTTATAACATGTTTCGTCCCCGGTTTCATCTGCGTTTAAAAAAATATAACATACGTACCTATAACTTAAAATTGTATCCTCAATTTTTTTAATGAAATAACATTTTTTAAGTAAACTATGTGGGTGCCGCGTGGTTTTGCGCGGTACCCCAATTATTTTCCTAAAAAATCCTTCGTTATCCGTTATAATATCAGCTGTCTGTCCGTGAAAGTCTCATTAAAATCGGTTCAGCCGTTTCGAAGATTAGCCGCAATAAACACATAAAAATATTAATATTTAATTGTTGTAAGTGTATTTATTTTGCTGTAAGGCTGTTATGTTGGTACAAACAGACACTATTTTATTAATTTGTATAGAACATTACCATTTACGAGTATTCATTATATTACGCAATGACATAGTTCTTAGAAGAGCCAAAAAACTAAGTAGCTATTAAAATACTGTCATTGAATGGTGTCATTATCACTTATTTTAACGATGCAGGAAAACATTGAATAGGAACTCGTATTATGATATGCCTGATAGTTGTTTATTATGTTATAAAAGTTTATTTTATCTTAAAGAACACACTTGGCCCTCAGAGCAGATTATAGCAATTTTTTTTGACATATACGTACGCACCAGTGGAATAGTAAGAATAGGAGATATAACTAAAGCAGTGTAAAGCTATCAAGTTCTGATTAAAAGGATATGGCTAGGTAGATAAATTGATATAGTCATTTTAACTAACTAGTCTTTAGTAGTAACATTGTATCTGTATTCGACGTCACGTAGGACTTCTGTCGTATCTGGAGTCTGTTAGTGACCAACAACGTCTTACGTCAACATACGTAAGAAGTAATATGTGGATGATAAATAAACACGTATCTACGTAAGGCATCTGTGATCTAAGCAGGCTAAATAAACCTTCTGTTTATAGAAGTTCACATGACCCTCGTATAGTTTACCTACGTTACAACGATCTCCAAATATAATATTAGGTTAGCAACTCCAGGTTCGGATCCAAACTACATCAATTCCGTAATTGACGTAAGTACTGCTTTTACAACAATAGCCACTATAAGGACCCCAGCACACTTTCTACTTTTAGCATCGGCGATCGGCGATCAACTGCTTTTCGAATGCTACATGTAACTATCAAAAGCTTCATTCTATGCTTTTCGGCGACGGCCGCTACTTTTGAAAACTGAAGCCGAAAAACGCGAAGTATTAACGCAGTTACTAAACGCGCCTTTCCGAAATGGCAATCAAGCGCAGTATCACAATCACTAAAACCGCGAATCGCCGACACTAAAAGTAGCAAGTCTGCTAGGGCCGTTAGTAATAAAGGTTGGAATTTACCAGATTCATGAAGTGTTAACAGATAGATGAACATTGTTTTATGTGGTGTTCAAACAGAGTAGGCTAATCGAGGCTTAAATAATGACCTAACATAAACAATTTATATCTAAAATTAAATTTATAACAATAAAGCGTAACATGTTCCCGTTTTAGATCTCACCTGTTTGAGAACGTATCGTCGGGTTTAAGATTATTTTGTGACGTCATCCGTAGTGCTGAAATGGCGTGGTCATGGTGGAAAGTTAGAGATTAGTTCCTAGATAAATGATAAGTGTGATTCATACGAAGATAGTGAGAAATTCGTCCTCCTACTACAGTGATTTGAGATTCGAATAACAGATGAATAAGTAATATTTTTTATTCTATACATATTTAAATGAATTTTTGATTTTAATGGTGATTTAATAATGTCAGTTAACCATACAGACTTTAGAAGTTTCTAGAAATAAAAGTGGAGTATAAAAAATTATATTTAGTAATTAATACATCAACGAACTGACATTTAAATATCGCACTGTTTTAAAATAAAAGTTCACTTTACGCTCTCAGTTTGGAAGATTAAGTCATCTATGGAAGATTAAAGTTCTCATCATGTTCTCATTAAGAAAAATAAAAACATAAATACCAAAATTTATATCAGATATCCAAGCCCATAATTTTATTAAAACAAAACGTACCTGTTTAGTCATAATTATTATGTAAATTGTATGTTATTCCATACATTTATTACATATTTATTGTTACAATATTATAAAGATGTTACCATGTTATTACTATATTATTACATTGCATTTTAAAAACATAGAACGCGCGTTTTACTAGTAGTTATTAATTGTATAAGTAATTGAAGCATATTTTTATTTATACACTTAAAGAATAAAACTATTTCTTGAACCAATTTACAACTTTTATTAATTCCCTCTAAAAATACAACTCTTACGTCAACTAGCTCCTTTTTCTTTTTTATGCTATCTCATACAATCGTAACAGCCAGTGACGATATACATGGAAACTTATTATTATAAAAATAACACATCATGAAAATAATCAATTAAAATAATGCTATAATAAAAATAATTTGAATATACTTCTAACAAAATAAATCACAAGTTGTTTCTCTCTTTATATTTTTATTGTGTCTATGGTGACGCGGTATTTCTTAAAAAAACGCGTAGATTAGTGCATCGTAGACTGCGAATCGATACAGTCACGGCTGAAATCTTCTCGAAAAATCTACTGAAGTAATTTTGCTTGTGATTCTTCCAATCACAAGCCTTACAAAACTATAACATCCTCAATCCACGTGCAAACAATGAAAAACTTTTTTTTTTTTTTTATAATATAAGAGTAGCAGACGAGCATGCAGTCCACCTGATGATAAGTGGCTACTGCCGCCCATGGACATCTGTAATCAACCCCAGATAGGATTAGATATTCCTACCTGAGGTCGGCCACAGATGCGCCGCTACCCCTGAGGACTAAGCTGGAACGCCTCGGAAAAGTCTGTCTCCCTTACCACACCTTTCAAACCGGAACACAGCAGCGCCTTACACTGCTGTTATTAGGCAGAAATAGGTGTGGCGGTGGTGCCACAAAGGGTTCTACCACCTTCAACTAGCCGGTGTAGGTAGAACCACAATTTCCCCTTTGTTTTTCGCTGCGCTAACGCACTATACATTAAAATTTTATTTCCTATCCTGACAGAGTAACAGGCTGGGAAAAGCCAGGTCGTGTCTCTAGTCCATTATTAAGAGAAAGTGAAATCCACCCGCAGTAAACATAAAGTTATTGAGTAACCAAGACACCGGCAATGCTTACATTGTTTATAATACTATTACCATGACTAACATCAAAGTGGCGAGCGTCCGTGGCCTAAATAGGTAATTTCTATCAGGCCTGCATTAGTTTATACTAACAATAGTTGTATAACTTTAATATTTTTATTGGATTGTAGCACCAAGCATTCAGTTTCACATGCCTGAAATTGAACAAATTACAGCTCAGGGATTTCTTGAGTTAATTCCAAAAAAAAAAAAAAAAAATTGTAACCGGAGTCGATCACAGACGATTTGTTATCCTTCAGAAATAAACCATGGGATATAAAAATACAAGTTTTTGTAGTACAATCTATTTTATTTTGGTAAGTAGGTAAACAGCTAAGGCATTAAATGGGCAGAGATAAAACAGTTGGACGCGTTTTACTCATTTGTTCAACCATTCGTTTTTTTTTTATATTTTTTTTTGTTGGTTACATTAGTTATTGAAGCGCTTTAGTGTTAGCAATCAAAATTCCTGCAATTTTTCAGTAATGATTAAAGTTGAGTACCACTAAGCGAAAACTACACAATATGATAAACACACAATAATACTGAAAATAAAGCTACTGCCCTACTGGTTTTAAATTCAGTATATTTTCGATACCAACTATTCCAGGTCACCTACTCAACAATGATGTTTATTGTTTTACAACGCCGCCCGAATTTCGAGAACACTTCTTTGAAGTAGTCTCTCTAATATGGAAATATTTGGATTAGAAAAATATATACCTTAGTCTTTCATCTGATCATCACTTATTATAATGTACTGCAAACTAAAAATGAGAACAGTATACAATATGAAGCGAATATCGAAAGATTAGAGCCAGCTTGTAAAGTATGATCGTGGTGTAGTGGATAAGCATTAGTGAATTATAAGAAAATGCGATTTTTAAAATAAGAATTACAGTATGGTCGTATTAGAGCAATGTTTTTCAAGGTGTGGGTTGCCAAGGAGAAGCTCACTAGAATAATGAATTTCTTACAAACAACATTTTAATTAGGAGCTTGGCGTCGTTATATTTTGTATTTAACCATTACTGTTATGCGTTAATTCAAGCAATAGCCAACGAGTGTAACCAAATAGACACCAAATGCAAGGACATACACATTCAGGTATTACATGCAAGACATACACATTAAGGTATTAATATTAATTATTATTAGAGTTCTTTTTTATTTTGATGCATTACAATACTACATTTTTTAAAGACTTTTTAATATTTTTTAAAGTTTAAAATTACAATAGTTAGAGTTTTAAAAAAATGTTAAAATATCTTAGCGGATATTCAATATCGACATCTTAGCAGATTTTTTTAAAACATAAAATATTATAATTTTATACGTAAAAAAATTAAGTGTAGGACAAACTGTTAGACACTCCATTTTAATTATTGCTCAAGATTACGAGTCTATTCAGTTACTTCGTCAACGACGTCACAGATAAACGTTATAGATTGCTCGTCTGTTAAAGCGCAAACCGTGGCTTGGGCGACCGTCACGCACTTCCCGTTACTGATAGCCCACGGAACATCCTGGATGCTTCCTGAACATTTGCGCAATTGCGATCCGATGCCACCTTCGATGTTTGATTGTATTTACGTAATGGATGGAACTATGCGTGCAGTTCACATGTTTGGTCATCGTTTCCAATGGAAACGTGACATTTGAAATTGATCATAGAAGTGTGAACCTTCTTTGAGGTCAAGTTGATCACGTATATTTCATATGCGTTTCTTCCCCTAATATAAAGTGACACGATTCACGTCCATGAGCTCTACACATCTCTCTATCACCCAAATATCAACGCAGTAAAACTTATACATATTAAGAAAAAACTTTATATTGCGTCTCTAAGAACAAATAACTAGTTGTATTCTATTAACCGTAGACATTAAGATAAAATAAATGTACCTAAATCAGAAGTACGTATCGAAATGGTGTAGTTGTAACTACGAAGAGTTAACGAAACCTCAAAGTATTTAAATCAAATAATATAAAAAATGCACACCACACTCAAATATCATCACCAAAACTTATACAACCCATGCAAAAGCTCGCTCCGTATAACGCGTCACTAACCAAAAATACTCAGTTGTGTCCTATTAATCATGGACGTTAAGATAAAAATCGTAACTATTAGACAGAAATAGGTATACTAGTGATGTGGTGACACCTATAAAGAGTTAATATAACCTCTCATACCTAACCTCAATGTAATGAAATACTATCAAAATTTCTCACCTCACTCAAATATCATCACCAAAACTTATACAACCCAAGCAAAAGCTCGCTCCGTATAACGCGTCACTAACCAAAAATACTCAGTTGTGTCCTATTAATCGTGGACGTTAAGATAAAATTCATTTTAAAACGTACATTATCTCGCCATTTACATAATGGAGTCGCGAGTACAGACAGCTGGGGGACGCCGGTCCACCGGCCGTATCTATGAGAATATAACATTTGAATTTAAGCCGCATTCATATGAATCGCTTCAAGTAAATAATATTAAAGTTGGTGATTGGTGGTTACACATTGGCGTTTATATGTTTCTTTATAATACTAAAACATAAAAAAATACTTTTAATATACGAATATACAAATTAATATACAAATAAAGAACAATGATATAACTGCCATTTTCTATGCTGCTACACTCCAGTCCAAATGACTGTTAACCGAAAAATTATACTTACGGGTTAATTTACTGAATATAATTTGACTGAAATATCATTCAATTTACTATTGAAAATAAAAAAAAACATACGGCTTTGCTATTAATAGTGTTGGACGACACTGATACGCTGATATTATCTGTGTCATAATTATCATGGACACATATCAAAAGTAAGATTTCAATCAGGGTTCTAACCTAGGATTTTCTAACTGAAGTTCGATCATAACCCAATGAGTTAGCGAAATAATCGCTGGACTATGTACCTACTGTACGGTATTATCAGACTAAATAAACATAAGTCGTTAAGAATCACTTTATCAGCTGTATAGAGCTTATAATGTAGAACGGATATAAATTGAATTTGGTATAATTATCTAGTAACTGTTTCAATACTCGAACACAACGATTTAATAAGACACTATTTTACTAACGTACGTTAAACACGTATTTAGTATATTATGTGTTAATTCAAGAAATAAACCTAGCATATACAAAGTAGGGTCGCGGCCACCTGGTATTTTTCTTTAATAATAAAATCCCCTCTTATTTAGATTATATGGTAATTTGAGCGAGCTCCAATTGTTTTTCGTGCATAGCACACCTACCAGTTCAATTCGTGGAAAACAAATTAGGGTGTCCGCTCACTTAGCAACACATAATAGTATTTTATGTATAACTTTAAATGTATAAAACATATCACAACGCGGATCTGATGTGATGTCTATGACACCTACACTATATCAGGCATTATCGTAAGTTCATTATGTTGACACGTCGATAAATGGGGACAGTCCCTTTTAGTGACACAAATTGTTCAATCATGCTTTGATAAATTATTCTCTGACACAATTCAGTGCCAGAGCGCGATGGAATCAGTACCTGAATGATATTTATTTTTTATACTTAGCACGCGATATTATTAAATGTATCAATACTTATCTGTACTAAGTGCAAATGAAACAATGCGATGCTAAATTTTTATGCGATAAGAATGCATTCTTACCCACTAAGATAAGATAACATACTTCCGACAAATTGATGTAAAAACCATATGTGTGATGACCGCTTTTGTTGTATGTAACCCATTAGTACATCGTTATCAAATTATCATTTTCAGTATAATTCTGACTTAGTATAATTACATCTGGAAAGAGCCTTATCTGTCGTTATCAAGTCGATACCCTTAAAATTTGTTTGCCGTTTTAACACACTATAAAATTTAATGTCGTTTTCGAATTAGCAGGGCATACCCACAATTTATTCGAGACCCCAAACGACTTAACGACAGCACCGCGGCTAAGTTGCCCCAATTATGCGGTCCTTACTACCTCATACTCGTAATATAATTTTATAACACGCAAAATATCTTCCATCCGATAATTATAACTATCCTTTACATTATATGCTCATTAAAAATATTTCCCATCTATAAGGAATTATACGACGATACCTGTTCCACTCAAGAAACAAATTTCTCGTTTCTTGACATGCAAAACGACATGTGATAGCTTGAAACACGTACGTGAGGAAACTAGAAATTGCGCGATATGCGATAAATATGCGATTAAATCAGGATTAACGCAAGTACTGGTTGTAATTGTATCTAGGCGAGTAAATGATCCCGGAGCGGCGACAGACAGCGCAAGGCCGCGTGTGGGTCGCGACGCTGCTGCCGGCGGCTTGGCGCCTTCGCCGTTAGGCCGCATGTCCACTTGGCAACATTTGTTGCGCGACATGTTGCTTTTTTATAATATAGGAGTAGCAGACAACCGTGCAGGCCACCTGATGGTAAGTGGCTACTACCCATGGACATCTGTAATCAACCCCAGATACCTGAGCTTGGCCACAGATGCGCCGCTACCCCTGAGAACTAAGCTGGAACGCCTCTGAAAAATATGTCTCCCTTACCACACCCTTCAAACCAGAACACAACAGTGCTAAACCCTGCTGTTGTTAGACAAAAATTGGTGTGGCGGTGGTGCCGCCGGAGTCGAACAGAGGGTACTACCGCCAATTACATTTGTTGCGCGACATGTTGCGCCCCAGCAAGTACAATCTCAACTCTTGCTTGACATCTCTCCGATATTCGATACTTAGGAATTCATATCTAAAGAAACGAGGAAAAGTGGTATGTTACACGTTACAAATATGTTATTAAACTACGATTTGCAAGTACTAGTTTACAGTCAATAGTGATACCCAATACAGTGCGACCGCGTGCAGTTTCACCATTTCGATTTGTTTATTTCTGGACGGATACTTACACTTGCATCTTGCATGAACCTGACACAAAGGATGCAAACATTTTAACGGTACAAGACTACATGTTTTCCCCTGCAAAATTAAGACTAGATATATTAGTAGGGGTCAACCTAGCCGTCAAATATGTTTATTAACCTAATACCTTATCATACACTATATACTATATACGCAACGCTAAACTAAACATGGGAATAAAAATCTTTTCCAATTAACTAACTCCCGAGGCAAGCATATATCTAAAATATTTGTGGACCTAATTTCATGCAAATTCATACAGACGTTTTTGCGTCACTAAATAACAAACATACAAACTTTTCAATGTATAAATTTTGTATTTACTGTAATACTGCCTTCTTATATTTACACTATAGAAGATACGAATAATAAGCTAAAGACGATATCAACTATTATGCACTTTAGTACCTGGTAAATAACTTTTATGCTATAGTAATGTAAAAGCAGCCTTCTTAGCTAGGGTGCAACGTTCAACTCCTAGGCATGGTTAGAGATAGCAGTATAATATGAAAAGATTATAAAATCAAAAGACATTTGTAAGTTATATGGGTATAGTCCGCGCCAAATTGCTAGTCTGCTCTGGAGTTGTTGCGAGCAGGTGTAGTCATACAACATGCTATGGCGACGCGATTCATTTCTATATTCAGAGTGGACTAGCAGTTTTACGCGGACTATACTTCTGTCTGTATATTAAAAATTAATTATTTATCATCTAGTTAAACAGTGAAAAGGAACAACGTTAGGACAGTCAGCTTGCGATTTGTTTTGAAAGTTCTAAAAAATATGTAAAGCCCACGACTCCGTACTTAGGTGGCGTGGTAAGTTGTAGCTTAAACCCTCGTTTTTAAAAACCCTTTGACAGTGGGATAATAACGAGAGTTATATACTATGTTATTTATTATGTAAACGCCGCGCAAACGAATGGTTTATATTTTGCTGAGCTTCTTCGCCTCCTCCGCGCATATAGAGCTTACACATTTTTAGGATAATAATCTATCTTTCCTGTACAGTCCTCTATAATTCGGCAAAATTAGTATACATAAAAGGCATGCGACATCACGACATTAACAATAGTCACAATCATCTTTTAATAATTGATAGTTATTTCAGTAATGCGAACAGATACTTCAATTTTATTTATTTGATAAATTCAGGCTCTTACAATTTTTTGCGCATGACACAAGTCTATCCTCCCTGCAAGCCGCTTCATTGTAACAATGTAATTAACATTGAGCAGAATTTATTGCATTGCAGCCCGTTACTACGCTCAATTTATGGGCCTAATTATCTGCAAAGCTGACAGCGGTACTTAATTACTTAATCAGCTTCGCACCCGATCCCGCTGTCCATGCTTTTTTATTCAAAAGGCAGCTTCTTGCGACAACATTTATATTAACATTATGTATTCAGAATAGCAAACACGTGGATACTAAAATAAACATTATGTAACGATAACAGACTGATGGCCACTTAAAAACGACTCTACATCAGCAGCATGACTCGAAACCACATTCGAAGAATTTCTCAAATCATTTGATTTATTTTATACGTCCGTGTGCATAATTTCGTTAATAGATTTGTAATTAATTAGCAGAATGGCTCGGAATCTGGTTCGAAAGAGCGATTAAAGCAAACATAACGGTTCAAAGTACTTATAAATTTGGTTGACGTGTAAAATTGGAATTTTTGCATCATAGCAAAACATGACAACAATGTGTTTGATGTGTGGCGTGTAAAAAAACCACGTTGGTAGTAGAACCGGTGCGACCGCATACCGTGCGCGCGCTCGCGGCAAGGCCTCGGCGGCACCTGCGCCGCGCGCCGCCCGCGCCCGCCACTCACCCACTTTCACGATCGGACCCGACACCGGCACCGACACCGCCGTCGACACCGCCCTCGACACCGGCTAAGACACTGCACAACACCGCACCGGCCAGCCGCGAGATCAAAGCACCTCTATACACGACTCTACAGAGTAAGCTTGGACGATCGCAATTCTTTCAGAGTTTTCAGAAGCCACGATTTTACAAGCTTTATATATCCTAAAATCTATCATTTTTCAGAGCCCATGATTTTCAAGAAGTCTAATAGATAATTTAAACTTCACTATCATTTAAAACAAAAATAATAATAACGCAAGGTTACGCAACTTTTCGTTGTAGAATCAAATATTTGTGGCAGACATATTAACCACAAGTAAAAAACAAATTGAGTGTGGTTACTCAAGGTATCTACACTTTTTATTCAATGTCGGAAAGCTGTACTTATTAACTCATTTGACACACCGCACAATATCCTTAGGGCATGTATCGAATATGCGAAACATATTTATTATGCATACAGACCAAACGGAATTTCACCTCGAGCGGGTCTGCAATATCTCCACATCAATCGAAGTACGGAGTAACTCAAGCGGTTCCATATAAAACTTATCTATTTCATCCCTTTATTTCTCCGATAACTCAAATTATCATATAAATAACGCGGAGAATGCAATTTAGTAAGCAATATTCCTAAAATATCTTCGCATTCAATATGCAAAGGTATTCTTAGGTTCCTCCGTTGCCAGGCTGAGCTGAACTAGTGATGTAACGAACATTCGTATTCGCAAGATACGATGCGATTATATTTTCCTACCGAAAACATTAGATTATCGTATAGAGTTTAAATGATAATACAATTAATACTGAATTAATTGTATTTGAATAAAAAAATATTATAAAAAAAAATCTTTTGCCGTAAGTCTAATTAAAAAAAGCGCTATTAAAATCAATATATTATAAAAATATAGTATTTATATAAAAAAATAAATTGTAAATTAGCACGTTTTTGACAACACCGAAGACGAACATTTGCGAATCATTCGCGAATATGAAAATTAAACATTCGTAACATCACTAATCTGAACGCAGTACGATCATTACAGGTACTTGACCCAGCAATTTACTTGCACAATTTACAAAGTACAATTTATGGGATATTAATAGAGTACACGGCCACGACAGAAATAGCAACATACGAAACATTGTCCATTCTATCATAGACCACAGAATGACCAAATCTATTGACAAATTGTGTAAAACTCCCATTATTTTCTATCATATAATCATTGGGCTTTAAGATCGTTTATTAACTCGTGTACCCTTTTATTGGGTGTAGGCTACAAATAAATTGATATCAATTGCCAAATGTTGTGTAAACGAGACTAGAGTCGAGATATCCTAAAGTAAAATAGACGTGTACTCCGCGTATCTAGGCTAAGGAGTACCTTTTACCTTACCTTACCTTACCTTCTTGTCCCCCTTTATAATATACGATGTGCGAATTCAGCTTTGCGTGCTCTACTTTATATCCTGATCTCTTAAAGGGTACATTATTCTCAACAAATGGAACGGTTCTCAATGGGTGTTGGTCTCCAAGTTTACTATATAGGTAATTATAGTATTAAATACGATGTATATAATCATCTCTTATAAGAAAAAACTAACATTTCATGAAAATAACTGACGCTTTAATACATTTAAAACTCAATTTTTTTAGCGAGAGTTACGTCTGATATCAGAAAGTTTTACGAATAATTTATTACAGTTCATTAAGTACTATTGTATAGAATAATTGCAATTGTATTTTGCGCTTCCTAATAGCTACACGAGCGAGATGAAAAATGAGACTTAAATTTAGTCGTTTACGACAGAGAGTTGTAATCCGCGCTCGATAAATGACATGCCTCATTAAAGTAAGCGGTGCGCGGGAGCCGCGAGATACTATCGACCGGCTACTTGACTTTATAAAAAGGCTAATGGTACCCTCGGGTCAACACGACGCCACAGCCACTTACACGTGCTTATGACATTATATGACGTTTTAACTCACTCGCAAATCAACCGAAATCTAACCCACTTCGCTCGTACTCTGAAGGAATAAAAAAGGAAGGATAAATCATAAAAATTCCATCAACGGGACGGCATCCCGACGTCGTTTGTGGCACGCGACAAAAAAGCCCATTAGGTAAGCAAATGTATATTTTAATACAGAATAAGCGATAAATCTCGCGATGGGCTTTCGAATTCCGCGCAAGTCATCCGACGAGGTGAGATCGGCTGGGAAATACCACACACATACGTACGAAGGTGCACAACCTTACGTACATACTACATACATACTGATGTCGTGTCGGTGCCAACTATGCAACCATAACATATTTATTAGGTCTTTTTGCAATAAACACATTAACGTATGGGTACATTAGTAAAGTGGATGTATCAGGATAATAATATAGAACGTTAAGTGCCTGATAAACGAAGATTATTTTTTACTTAAAATATAAAGAAACAAAACAAAGTGGACAAACAGCGTGGAATGTTTGAAAACAGTTGCGTTGGATTCCAGGACTCGCGGTGGTCGTGAAGTAGTTCCGCATTGGGAGTTTTTGTCCTGTACGTAGGATTGCCAGGCGTCTGGTTTTAGTAGGACATGTTCAGTTTTATCCGACAAAACTCTTATACGTCATATTTAAACTTTTTGATAGTAATAATATTAGATCTATGGGTGCTTGTGACTTGTGATCTATTTTTTTTACTAAAGTAAAATTGAAACATGACATGTTGTCATGTTATCCTATTTAAATAGGTAGTGTATCCGGCTTTTAAATGAAGTATGCTTTTAAACAATAGTATGCTCTGACAATGTAACAAGATGGACGACATTTTTATAACCCATCCCTGGACGTATGTCCAACCAACTTTATATTGGAGGACTAGGACTAGGATGGTCCACTCATATCTAAGTCAACCGGCTTCCACAAGCAATAACTGCTTCCCGCTAGATATAGGTGACACGGTGGTACTTCCTAATTAAAGCATTCTGGTCCTACTTTTCATAGCAGTCCCCATCAATTTCATAAGTATTGTAGAGAGCATGAAAACATTTCGCCATGCTTACCTTTTGTAGGCTTACTTTCACATCCGCGCATGCATCCCGTTAAGGCTATCCGGAGGATTGATTTAAATCTTATGCCATTATGTAACCTTTGTAAAACATGTTACTTTTATTGCTCGACGTCGAAAAATGCGTGCGTATAAAATCGTTAATGCGAATATAACTGGTTATATTCCGTACTCAGATGACAACGGGTAACGTCACTTGGTTGTATTAACAATTCACACTCTCCGATGATACATAAAAGCCTTCAGCACTTTACGTATTTCATTCGCCGTGCGATGCTACTCATTCCAAGTAAGGAGTGAAAAAATTACACGGATATGTTAAGTATTACAATAAGTATTTCCAAATAAAATAATTAATAAAACATTTTTTTACTTCCTAAGTCCAGTACCACTCGTATCAAAGTTATACTATACCAATATATCAAGTATTACAATAGCTATTTCCAAATAAAAGAACAATATACCTCTTATCAAAAAATAATTTAGCATCTCATTCAAAATTGAAAGGCAGCACGGTATAAGAGAAAAAAACATGATTTTCCATTTCTCAGAAATTATGAATGTTACTAATCAAATTACTACTTATTGTCTAGGTGTGAGCTTGTCGCACGTGTGAGTTAGAATTATTATGCTAAACTTGGTGCGTGATAAATTTATTTAGTGACAGTCGCCGCCATGTGGGCATACAAACGTTCTTTAAAGACCACTCGAGAATAGGGTTGCTGGATGTCCGGTTTGGCTTTTTACAGTTGTTTTGGTATAAAAATTAGAACGTTGGTTTGTAAGGCGCAGCTAAAGCCTTACGACCAGCAAGGCTGTATTTTTTGCCCTACTACTGATGTGTATATTTTTTCCACGACAGGTTCAGGCCCGGAGAAAACACTTATCACCCTCTTCAACGTATAGTTATTATTAATTAGTATTCTTTAAAAATGTTAGCGGTTATCCTTAAAAATGTTAGCGGGTTTTTCTATTCTGGTCCCGGGACAACAGAGACAATATTTTTTATACCTAACAAAAAACTGTGTCCGTCTATTGTCTTTGAGAGCCTGGCAACCCTACTCAAGAGACAATTATGAGCGTGGAGATCTTAAAATAATACTCCATACAAGTTGATTCGCAGACCGAGACAATAAGTAAATAGTATTTCAAGTTTTGGTACAAAAATGAAGTGCTATTTAAATCTAATATTATGCACTAGTAAACATATCGCTTCGGCTGGTATGCTCAAAGCAAATAGCTAATAGGACCAAACACATTTTATTATTAACCTTGCTGCGATAGAGCAAACATTTTTGTCAGAAGTGGCACTGCCATTAAAAACATGAAAATTTCTACTGCTTATAGAATAAACCTTACTTTTGTACTGAGCTTTGTAATAGTAATTTACCTGTTGTGTAGATCGGTCTACCTATTTATATATTGCTTTCAAAAGATGATGTCCAATGCTGATGGCATTATTGTTAATCATAAAATACAACAACACATCAATGTTCTTTCTTTTGACTTGTACCAGTAAAAAAACTGAAATCGTTAAGATAATTGAAACATAATATAACACACTAACATAAATGAAAACCGGAAGGGTATAAGCAAATACCTTACAAATACAATGGAAACAGCTGCTCCAGACTTCTTGCAGCCTCTCGTCTTGGAGCCCCACAGTCTCGCCTTCGTTGGAGCAAGGTGCACGACCGCCCTCTAGAAAAAAAGATGAGTATAAACGTGGGCCTCGTTTTGCAGTTGATGACAAAGGGAGCATTTAAAGCTTTTCTCGAGTGCCACAACTGCTACAACATTTCTGTTGTGTAACAGCAATGAGTACCCACTATATAATTCATTTTTATACATATATACTTATAGCAACGGCATGTTTGAAAATCAGTCTTTTCATCAGGGAGTTCATGGTTCGAATTTAGAAAATATGCCAGACGCCCATCTCAGATTTGTCGATGCTATGTGCGGAAGAAATTAATGATCGCTTATTTTAACGTAGATATAAGGTAGGTTTTAAGAAGGTACACATCAGAGTTCTTAAAAAATGTAAGAATGTGAAGTCTACCAATCCGCACGCGGCCAGTGTAGGATTATATCCTAAACTCTGCCATATACGGGGGAAGACCCGTGCCCAGCAGGGTAGTGGAACAGAATTAGGTTGATACTGATAATAGTTCGTGGAATGCAACAATTACTGATTAATATCAACCTTTAGAAGAATTCGCTGCTGGTACAAAACAGAAAAAATATTTTTGAAGTGCTGCTACCCAAAATAATTTTAGAATTTTAGTTATAGTTATACCACCATTTAAGTTAAGCCATGTTAAAACAAATTTATGAAATATTTATAATTGCTAAAATACAAATAGCTAAACGGAACTTAATTTAGGTTTTGCCACCGCCTACGTCATTACACGCAATTTTGTCGCTATTATTGTGTAAAGGGTTTATCAGGTTTTCTGTGTAGTAGGGAAATAACAAAGTTATGAATCAAAGGGACCGGAAGAATAAGTACAAATAAATTAACCGGAAATTCTCTTTATGAATGAATATGAAAAATTCTCCATTTTCTAATCATACTATTAAATTACGACCAGAACAATTAAGTAAAATTATGAACTTGAATAACTCGACAAAATGTACTTCAATATTAGGTACGTTTTATTTTCTCGGCTCAAGATTCACACTTTTAAAAGATTCAAAAAGTATTTTTATAGGTTGTTTAAAAAAATAATTGTGTTAAAATCTTACCGTTACAATACTAATTATTACAACTAGTAGAATAAAACTATTTCATGATCCGATTTACAACATTTCCCGCGCAAAATACAACTCTAACTTCCAGAGCGTTCTTTTTCTTTTTAACACTATTTTTATGTACAATCGGACCAGCCAGTGACTATATAAATAGGCATTTATTATTATAAAAGTAACACATGATGAAAATAACACAAAATAATTTATTAAAAATATACTATATTAAATAATTTGAATATATTTCTTACACAACACATCTGAATTACCTGACTAACCTATTAAGTATTTCAACACCTTAAAAATATATAAAAAAACAAACTAAAAATTTCTGTAATTACATAACACATATAGGAAAGAATAGTACATTACAATACGAGGACGAAAAATTTTTTTCTGACAAGTGTGAGTTTGCAGGCCGAGCCGCAGGCGAGGACTGCAATCACACGAGTCAGAAAAACATTTTTCGTCCGCGTGTTGTATAAAATTTTATATTACGGGGTCGGAAATGGGGGTTTTGCGCACGCGAAGCGTGCGTAAAACGTCAATTTACGCACGCCGTGATATAAACCTATTTTTAAACATTTACCTAAAACACGTGGGTATTTAAGCTCATTCTGTTTTGGTTTTATAATGTGACCGCCTATGCCAATTTGATTTAATTCAGCATGATCAAAGGCACGCATTCACAAGTGCTCCAGTATTTGACAAGTATTGCAATCGCGGGGGAGCCTAACCGCAATGTTGCATTGCTCGTTAATGTCATGGTATGCAACTGTCCCTGTAAATTTACTTAACAACCGCATCGACTCAAATTTAGTATAAATAAGATTCAGAAATATCAAACGGATATTGTACTAGAGAGTTATTATAAAAATCGAAACATCGACTGCTTAAAAACCGAATCTAACGACATCTCGTATTTTAAAATTTGTTAAGTCAAAGGAAAAATATTACCCTCGGCAGTTAGGTAAAAAAAAATTAAAATAGAAAACTACTTGTAAATACCACTAATTAAGAAGAATCTAAAGACACTTCATATTTTTAAATCCGTTAGGCCGTTTGGGCTTCAGAGCATGTCAAAGAATAAGACATAAATGTAAAATCATTACCCTTGCGTATAAACTGATATTTAGGAGACCTGACTCCAATATCCATTTCTATCAGCAAATCATACCGTAGCCAGTCTATTCCGTAGCCGTAGCAATCATGGTGACCGATAGCAAAACAAGATTCTTAATCTAAAATGCAATAAGTTCGCTATATTTTTCTAATTCTGACTTTCTAAGAGATGACCAAAAAATCTCTGCCATAAAAGCCGGATGTGCATCCCAAACTACTATAGTTTCAAGGACACGACTTCGACAAAGACGAAAAAACAGGACCGATTTTGTCGCCAAATCTAAATTTTTCTAATTTGGAAACAAATTAAACTTTCAGAGCTGATGACTCGCTTTTAGAAATAGTATGTCTTGCTTATTATTGCTAACTAACTTTAAACAGAATAAGGAAAAGGTCCTACCTTAACTTTTGGAAAAATAGAAAACGAATAGATGGTGCATACGAGTGGCATCGCGCGTGGAAGCTCGTATGTGCCTGATGACACCTACGTTACGTCCCTGCGGACCGCGGCCGCATCGCGTTACCTTGATTTAGATCTCCGGATCCGCATTCCTATCATATCTACCTAGCTTCAGGCGCCACTCGTACGTCCTGCGTAAATATTTTGGTAATTAATTTGTGTGCTCGCCCCACACCAACTGACAAAATATTCCGCGAACGTTAAATATGCGAAATATTTACTGACCATTATTAATGTGGTCTCATCTTGTGTTTTATTAACATACGAGTCCGACCACGCGGCCTCGTCTGCGAACAACCCTATGTCTTGTTTTCAGTCTTGCAAGAACCCTGATTTTTCACCTGAAAAATCGTCTATCTTGGTGTCAAAGTCTATTACAAATCGGCGTGGTATTTTCAGATTTAACTTAAGCCATTGAATGCAGCCTTTGCGCTAGGAAATGGGGCAAATAATTTTAAGAGAGTTTTTAAGTTTTAATAAAGTTTTGAAGAATGATATAAACGACACGGCAATTACTCTAAAATACAGATAGACATCTAATCTGTGTATTTACCTATATAAGTCGTAAGTTCCGTATTATATTAGACCCCTCCCAAATCATTATATACAAACAAACTCAACTCCTTAGTAATAGGCATAACTCCTTACAAATATTTCGATTCTTCAAACATTTTTCATTTAGCGGACAAGTTATATTTACATTTCATAATAGCCGTATCTCATAGCAACGAGCGGTTCTCAAGGTTGTCGAATATATGAATAAATCGCTAAATTGTAAATCAACAAATTAGATATATTTTACTATTCAAGAATCAAATCATTGGTTGAGAAATTTATAATCATATGCGAAGAATCTGTAGCCCGCGAAGTACAATATTCACTATCTTTCTAAATATATATCGTAATCAATACACACGATAATATTAATTAGTAGTATTTATTAAGAAAATATTATGAATATCCCATGGGTGTCCTTTGAAACTGAAAAAGTGTTGTCGTCCACCACGTTGGACAAGTCTCGAATATGACTTCAATTTTGAGACTATCATGGAAAACTTGCTACCATTTAGGTCAAAATAAAATATGCATGCAAATATGCATGTTGTTACTTACAGCTATTTTTAAAGAAAATTATATAATTATAAAAATATTTAAGAAACTGTCGCTACATTTTCATTGTTTTTTAAAACTGTTTAAAATTTACAATTATAAATAAACTTATCTTTTTTTCTTTTACCAGAGGCTTTAGATGTACACGATATATCTATACGCTTGTACTCTTAATTACGATATACTCATATTATTGTACGAAATAGTACGTTTTTGTGACGCGTTTCAAAAAGTAATGGCCGCCCTATCTGCTTATTATTAAATAAAAACTACTTATTCTACAAATAAAATACTTTACATCATTGCATCATCCTCTTTAGTTAAAGAATTTATGTTAGTACATGTTCTATCTGTAGACTAAACCACAGATTAAATACTATTAGTAACTACGTAATCTACATTACTGTATATAATTGTAAACACAGATTATCGTAATACAGACATTCGTAATTCGAATCAACGTTTACGAATCTTCGATCCACAGACAAGATTATATTTTTTAAAACAGCTAATTTTAAACATAAGCAAGTGTAGACCAGTATTAAGTTGTGTTATAATTAAAATTAATCAAAGAATCTTTGAAGCGACATAAAATCTCGTAGATTATTTAAAACAAGAAATTATGTAAATCACTCGTCATCCAGATGTTGTTTAATTTATGATGATATTAATGAAACATTTTTGAAATTCATATGGCGCTTATGAGCAATTTTAATAATGGCGCCTAGATGAGGATATGCAGACGCTTATGTAAGAAAAACTTGCATTATGTCATCAATTATGTTTGAAGGTGGTATAACCCTTTGTGGTTCTACTCCGGCGGCACCACCGCCACACCTATTTCTACCTAATAACAGCAGTGTTAGGCGCTGCTGTGTTCCGGTTTGAAGGGTGTGGTAAGGTAGACAGACTTTTCCGAGGCGATCCAGCTAAGTCCTCAGGGGTAACGGCGCAACTGTGGCCGACCTCAGGTAGGAATATCTAATCCTATCTGGGGTTGATTACAGATGTCCATGGGCGGCAGTAGCCACTTACTATCAGGTGGACTGCATGCTCGTCTGCTACTCCTATATTATAAAAAAAAATCTAAACATTCTTCGATATTCAAAGTACCTAAAGTAAATGTATTTTAGCATTCTGGTTTAATAATTAATAAAAATTACATATAATTTCATGTTTTAGTCCAATTTTTTACATTTTTTCCTCCTTACAGTTTTATAACAACGCTTTAATAACAGTTACAGCTTTATTTTAGTAATAAATTAAGATACGTGAATTAATGCGTACATTATTAAAATCAGATTAAAATAAGGTGGAGTCGTTATGTAATCTTTTCTTAAGTATGTATGTATTTTTAGATCAATTGATGATTTTAGACCTATACGATCACTTAATATTCTGATGATTCATGAATGTATAACAAGTATTGACTTCAGTATAGAAACATTGCAATAATAACAGTGATAAGAAGTTAGGGTACTTTTATACATTGTTAGTAGATGCCAACATAATCCACATTATGTTAGGTATACAATTTGACACAATATGGATTCTTCCGAATATAGGTATTCACCTAATTATAAAGAGAAACGAAACCTGAAAGTAATCAGTCTTAAATGCGTTAATACTCATTTTAAATGTTTCTTCTACGCTTTATTTATACTTTGGTACTAGTCTACATTATATTTATTATATACCTATATCTTTAAGTGATAAATCGGACAGCGCAAATAACTTGCTGCCACAAAGTCGAAATAAATGCTATAGTGGTGTATCAAACATATTATAATACACTTTTTTTTATCGCCATTTTATTTTTCGAACACCTTTCTTTTTTATACAATTTTGTTACTATAGTCCTTTCCATAAACTAAATAACCAATTATTCTATTTATTGTCTATGGCAAACAATGAACTAATGAGCATTCCACACAACTATGTAAAATTAGTAGGGACAGATCATAGATTAGTAAAGATTACTCACTCCTAACAAGAAAATGTACCCAGTTTTGACAATTGAAATAGTTGCATAAAAAAGTTTTGCCACGTCTCAGTGTTAAAATGTCCCTAAAATATTTGAAATAATTATTTATTTATTATATAAATTACGCAGTATTAGTTATTTATTTGTAAATTTTCTCTAAAAATGTTTTTATTTGTCAAGAATTCAAAAAAATAACTTACTAATAAGCCGTTTGTGGCTTAATTCAACTTCAAGACGGCGAAGTATCTTTACTAATCTATGGGACAGATACGAAAAATCGTCGCTGAACACCTTGCCTTGTACGACCGGTAACCGTTAAGATGTTTAATATGTATATTCTAATGTGAGAGCACTTTAATTATTCATGAAATATGTAAACACATTCGCTTGTAAGCTTACTTGTAACATTTTATAAGTCTCTTTTGATGTGTAAAGTGTAAGTTGTAATCTTAAAGTCATATTGAATACTTATGTATTGTTCAGAAGTAGCAATGGCCAATTAGGTACCATAACAATCGTTTTTAAGTCGGGTTTGATTCTATAACACCGAAATCTCAAACGAACTTTAATATTGGATGATACTACTGGCATTCAATTAAAATTTGAAAATAATTCATAATAATTATCTCTTGGAAAATACTGAAACAATAATTTCGTTTAGTATTCTTAGGCATTATGATTCATCTATACTGCAATCATAGATTAGTAAAGATTACTCACTCCTAACTAGAGAATGTACCCAGTTTTGAGAATTGAAATACTTGCGTAAAAAAGTTTTGCCACGTCTCCGTGCTAAAATGTCCCTAAAATATTTGAAATAATTATTTATTTATTATGTAAATTACGCAGTATTAGTTATTTATTCGTAAATTTTCTCTAAAAATGTTTTTATTTGTCAAGAATTCAAAAAAAGAACTTACGATAATACGCCATTTGTGGCTTCATTCAATTTCAAGGCGGCGAAGTATCTTTACTAATCTATGACTGCAATTGGCACACTTAACTGGTTACAAATTATTCCCACGATCATAACCACCCATTATTAAAGTTAGTTTTACTGTGAAATGTATCATCGAGATCAAATTTACTTATTAAGAATGTATGAAATTCAATACATCAGACCACCACGGTTTGGATTCGTCAGAATTGTATGAAAATAATTATGCCAGTGCAATTCCGTTGTCCGGCTTCTGTCTGTCCGTATTTGCGTCTTACTCAATAAATTCTTGACCGATTAAGCTGAAATTCGATATAGTTTAATTTAGACTGACTGTTGCTGTTGGAGAACACAACAATTTAGTGACAAATAGTTGAGATAAAACAAAGGAACTTAGTTTCGAAATATGTTTATCTAAGTATATTAGGTTCTGCTTTATCTTAGTGATATATGATATTTATGTCGGAATTCTGCCTAAGTATTACGAAATAAATAGCTTTCTATAAGTTGTAGCAGTAGACTACACAAACCATGAAATAAGCTATAGGCGATTATTGAAAAAGCTTTGGTATAGAAAATTACACTGTTATAGTAAAGTCGTTATCTATTTCGCGAATTATAAATTTATCGACTAAACCGCTTCAAACAAACTGACTTGTGTAGTTAGCGTCTTCAAGCTCAATTTTTTTGGGTGACCACATCTGTGTAGGCCTTGCAGTAGTATCTATTAGTATCAATAATGACCATATTATATTGATGCTAAAAAGTTTGATTTCAATGAGAATAGGTACTATGAATTCTATGTTAACGACACGACTTTTGTTGCACATAATGGTAGTGGCTTAAACGGTATATATGAGGGTTTTATGTCAGTGATTCGACGACGATGACAATTTTTAATTAAATGATTATTTTTGAAAGTAGACGAACTCTTCGTGAATCCTCCTCGGAGGCGCCTTTGAGCAAACGCATATGTATGGCGACCTCAGGGGACTTACGTGGGGATTATAGCGGCAGCGGTCGCTACCAGTGAACTGCTCCTTTACTACTTATAGGTTAAAAACAACAATACTAACTTATATAATCAGTGACTCCGAGCACAGTGTTGTCAGCGAGCACAGCGGCAAGCACGAGCAGGTAGGCGGCGCGCGCGGTGCGAGGGCCCCGCATGGTCGCTACTCGCGCCGACGCACGCCGCTGCGCGCTCGCATCACACCACCGCGACAGGAACCACGCGCACAACACCTGAGGATGGAGAAAGTACTGTTAACACACTACGATAACTTTTAAAAAGAAGAGTCACACTAAAAACAAAAAAAGAAGTGCTTAAAAATATTGCCTATGTCAATTTAGAGGGCGCGCAACGATGATGGAGAAAGTTAAGTTAACACACTAAGAATACATTTAAAAAGAAGATCATTATTATATAAACATAGAATGAAATATCCTTTGTCACTTCCACAATTTAAAGCAATGCGACGACTCCTTATATGTTAGAATCCGTCAAACTCTTTGGGTTACTTAACGTGCTTAAAATACATACATAACATATATCCGCAGTCGGGTAAAACGTTCCTAAAGTTCTGTGAAGTCTACCAATTCACATTTCGCCAGCGCGGTGGACTATTGGCTATACCCAATTATCTATCTATCTCTGAGAGAGACGATAATAAGTTGATGACGAAAGAAAGACTTAACAGGTCAATTTAGTGGAGAAGCAAGAAAAAGGATTCATCACCTATGAGCTACGTTTAGAAGTTAAAGACTCGCGTACCCATTTTACAAGACAAATATTTTAAAATATACACGTAACATACAAAAAATAAATTGATAATTACGCTTGCAATTAAGTACATTTACCAAGAACTACCTACGTTCAATTAATCGGCAAAAACATAATAACTCGGCGCCATAAACGTGACGTGTAGAGTCAACGGACTCCAAATTATCAAGTGATAAGTAATTTATTTACTGCAACTTTTTGCACGAACGACCCAGATACCGCCGATTGTGATTGATAGAACAGGGGGCCTACCACCATATTTTAAAAACCATCATAGTTCAGGAAAGTTTTATTTCAATATTGCATCAACATTATTTTGTTTCGTACCACGACCTCCTTAAAACAGTTTTGTTTTATTCCTGCCGAGTGATGTAAAGTAATGAGTAATTTTTCTTTTCCTTATCCAAGAGGAAACGAGACGTTGAAACTAATGTCAACGCTTTAGAACTACGGTCTTGATTGAGTTCCGTCCTACGCAGTTGCATTTTTCGCTTATCGATTGTATAAAACCAAGTGAAATTGCCATATTTTGCTTAAAAAGTCAAATTTCCTGCAAAAAAAGAATGAATGATTTCGACCGACATCGTAAAAATAATATTACTTTAACGCGGTCATGGTACGAAATTTCAATGTATGATTAAAATAATATTGTTTTAAGAGATGGTAGTAACCCCCAGGACGCGATGGCAATCTCACTCCGAACGCATATTGCAGGCAACATATTTGAAGACCCGCGTGGTGGAGTCACCGTACCGGTCTGACGCTCAAAGGGTTCCGGGTTCGATCCCCGGCCAGACAGATCTGAATGATGAATTTAGATATCTATTCGGGGTCTGTGTGTTTGTGTATTCATCTTTGTGTGTGTCTACGGGACCTATTGTACACAGAATCCTAGTGTGGGGCTGTGAGTGTAGAAAACGTTTATATTTATGTTTTATATTCTGTTATTGAATATGAGGTCATTCCAGTACTCTTGAGGTCATTGCGGAATCGATCTGCACTGTCGTATTCCTCGAATACTTGTTCCGTTTCTTACGTTCAAGATAAGATTCGCCGCCGAATGTGCCAAATACCACAGTATAAAGTGTGAATTGAGGAAAATAGGTACAACATTTTTTCCTCCTAAGGCTTTCTTATTTTTTGTCAGTATTACATGTAAATTATGTAAGTGTTCTGGCTCGCTGCACTTGATCAGTACGTTCAATATGGCCTAAATCTTTTAACGTGGCCGTGGATCGTTAGAGGATCAATAATTAGTTTTAGTTTGAAGGGCGTGGCATGGCTGACTTACTTATGAAAAGAATCAGTTCAATTTGGAGTTATCAAATCTATTTGTAGCGTATGATAGCCAAACTACGAATTTAACCTACGCTATAAATAAATTTTAGTATTATATAATATAATATAATATTATTACATATAGTATAAGCTGATATATAATTAACTATATTATCAATAGATAGCGTAGTATAGATTTGTGAATTTCGAATACCTCTGACACATGGTGTCTCGCAATTGCATCATATTTACCTGTGGACGTCATAGGAGGTGAGTAACGGATTCAATCTGAAAGATGGGTAACAGCGTGTTCCAATATAGTTATTCTTTTAGTGCAGTCAAGCACAACTACAAACCCATCCACAAGATAGGGATTTTGAAGGTGGTAGGTAGGTAGAACCCTTTGTGGTTCGGCTCCGGCGGCACCACCGCCACAACTATTTCTGCCTAATAACAGCAGTGTTACGCGCTGCTGTGTTCCGGTTTGAGAGGTGTGGTAAGGGAGACAGACTTTTTCGAGGCGTTCCAACTTAGTCCTCAGGGGTAGCGGCGCATCTGTGGCCGACCTCAGGTAGGAATATCTAATCCTATCTGGGGTTGATTACAGATGTCCATGGGTGGCAGTAGCCACTTACCATCCAGGTGGACTGCATGCTCGTCTGCTACTCCTATATTATAAAAAAAGGGAATCTTAAAGTATGACTGCTATGCACTATTTATACTATACTAGCTGACCCGGCAAAGTTTGTACCGCCTCAAAATCTATTTATCAAATATATTTCATATAAAATATAGCCTATGTTACTCGTGGATAATGTAGCTTTCGAATGGTGAAAGAATTTTTAAAATCAGTCCAGTAGTTTTTGAGCCTATTAATTACAATCAAACAAACAAACAAAGTTTTCCTCTTTATAATATTAGTATGGACAAAAGCGAACAACCCACATGTAACTCAATTGACGTTTGAATTGTAACAAACAATGACGATAAAGTACCTTGATAGGCTATTAATTTGTAATCGAATACAACGTTCTGACAACTTTATGTAAATGACGCAAACTACGAAACACTGACGTACTGCACCTTTCTTGTACCTTCAGAATCAGTTCAAGTAATTATTAGATACAAATGACTGCGTGAAGTAATTGAATTGTTGTTTACCTATCGACGTCAGCGACCACTTGTTCCGTACGTGTAAGTATTTATGACATAATGAAATGCAATAATGATATTGTAGCTATTGCATTGATATCGAATCTGTTATCTTGCGCCTTTATAGTAGTCTAATGATTTTTGGAAGTGCGTTAGTACCTGATTTGTTAAAAAGTAAATTCCTAACCAAAGGAGTTTCAAGTTCGAATTCACTTAAAAGTACATCATATATTCAATTAGTCTTAGAGAGGTGCTTTACAAAGTAAATATTATGATGAAATAATATAAATATAATTAAATAATTGAACCTTTCTGTGATCCGACTGTGGCGACTCTATTGTGTGGCGCTCTATATGTTTCTTCCTCATAACAGTAAGTTTGCCCTGTTGTACTTTAACTTTGTGTTTGTGTTACAATAAATATATAAATACATTAAATAGTAGTGCTTTAAGTAGTCTATACTTTCTTCTAAAATGTTGGCTGGTATTGTTTTTAGGGTTCCGTACCTAAAGGGTAAAAACGGAACCCTATTCCGGACTTCGCTGTCTGTCCGTCTGTCCGTCTGTTTGACACATGAATTTTTTACAAAGGATGCATAACGGAAGCCGCTATTACAACAAATACTAAAAATAAAATAAAGTTGAATATTAAAGGGGGTCTTCATACAACAAACCGGTATTTTTCGATCTAACTGTTATACCGTACTAGAAAGACAGTTGAAATTTTTACAATCCATATACTACTATAATATAATAAATACAAATAAGAACAATAAAACATATTTTAATCTATTATACGTTGTTTACGTATCTTTCATCATAACCTCGACGCCATTTATTTTTGTGACATATAACTAAGTTTGATTGAAAATGAATAAAAGTAAGTAAAAAATAATGAATAGTGGTACGGAAGCCTCCATGTGCGAGTTCTTACTTGGCGAATTATTGTAGTTCGTGTAGTATGTTCCAATTTAGCCTCCACTGAAAATTAGTAACCTACAGGTAGAACTTTATAAATAAACAAACATGTAGTCCTGTCGTTTGATTTTTACAATATCTTAGTAACATGTAAGTCTTTCCCCTTACTACGTCCTTAATAAAGGATTTGCCTAACGATTTTTATGCGCCAAATTATAAATTAATTATTATTCAAAAACTAATCAGAAAATTAATGACCCCAAGCTTAGTAGAATCAGTGGTACGGTTGGTAAATGCCAAACTGACGTCCTTAGCGTATTTTTTACAGCATTCCGCGCGATCGTTGACCCCCAGTACTCGGATATATAGCATTTATTCATTAATAATAACAGTGTACAAAAAGTGGTTTATATTAAGTGCGTTTGCGCAGCGATAGTTGTGTAAACTCGATCGAGGGGCGCCGAGAATCTCGGCTTTTTATGTAAGTCACATGCCCACGTGCTGTACCTAAGTTATGCTTCTGAAACTTATCCTGAATAATGAAGACAACCCTAGAATCCGGCTAAATTCAAAGTATAATACAGAAGCACTGACGCGTCCGCTTAAAGGGCTTATTCACACGTACCACAAACACACCAAACGGTAATGATAAAATATCGACAAGTTAAGTTACGTATGAATAGCCATCGTTGCAGCTTCCTGTGTGTATTGTGTACCGTTCTCGCTTGATTTGGACAGAAAAACATTATCCATGTGTATAAAACTATGCATTTTCATAAAATCTTGTATCCATCCAAGCAGTTCTCGTTGTGGTACGTGTGAATAGACTTTAAGTCCGAAATAGGCGTAGCGGTAACGTAAATGCATTTTAAATATTAATTAAGTTAGTTCCGGTTTCAGATCCTCCTCAGTAATGCGTTTTAGACAGCAAAAAAATACACAACATAATGAAACCTCTCAACTACGTCTTTTTGCGAAACATGAGTAGCGCACGATCATTTATGTTTTGTAATTATATTACGGTGAAACTGTTCAATCATGTGCTCTTTATATGCTCCTAATGTTAGTTTAGTGACGAGTGAACACAAAGTTACCAGAAAGCTTGATTAGAAACAGTTTTTTCTACATCATTATCAACTGAAAAAATGTACTGGTTTTACTGATTAGTTCGTTATATTTTTTATCCGAACCAATAGGATGCAGAAGCGTTTGTACAAAATATCTTTTAAAAATCAACGCGAAACACACCTTTAATTATTTTGAAGTAAATTACCTAATTAATATCGGTATGTGCAAATTAATTCTTACCTACATATTATTATTTATCGTTAACTTGTGGACGCGGATTCGATGAAATTCATAGTTTACCGGTTTTTCCGTCTAAAATCGATCAGTCAGCTTGTCACTTTAATATGTTTTAATTATTTAAAAACCAGTTTATTTTGGTCTTTCTACGATCGAACGATAGGAGAACTATATCAAAAAAGTAAATGATCTAAAATGGACAAAAATAGCAAAAGAAATGAAAAATGGAAATATTCACAATTAACTTAATATTTTTTAATAAAATCGTCATTAATAATATAAATTACAAAATTATCGTTATAATATCAACCTGTATTTAATTTAACAGACGAGTTATATTTACCATATTATTAATTTATACATTAATTACTTAAACATATCAATTATCGACAAACAATCATCACAAGCAGTAGACATTTTAAATTTCAATCAAGATAAGATCAGTAAACTACTTCTTTTCACCAGATATTCATAAAAATAACATTAAAAAGTCCACAAATAGGTACTAGATATCATCATCAGATAGAAAAGCTTTTAAAATAATTTGTTTACACATAATATGGCTAGGTCTACGCTACAGTTATGAGGCAGGTATTATCTTATACATAAAATTCTCGTGTCACAATGTTAGTTACAGTACTCCTCCGAAACGGCTTTACCGATTTTCACCAAATTTTATATGTATATTCAGTAGGTCTGAGAATCGGCTACTATCTATTTTTAATACCCTTAAGTGAGGGTTGTACACCCTTAAGATTTTTTTATTTATATGGCAACACAACGTTTGCCGGGTCAGCTAGTAAAAATACATGTGGCTTTCAAATTTACACAATATGCAAACTATTCGAACCAGAGACAATATTACCGCCTTTATTACAATGAAGTTATCTTATAAAACCAACCATAATTATGTCGCGTTCAGTGTGAACTATCGATTGTTTTATGCAATGTCTAAAGTGGTGTTAAATATTTCTCTTTAATGGTCGAGATAATTTACAATATTATAACTTAGATTGAGATAACCAATGTCATATATTACATCTATTGTTATTGCACCGAAACTTTAATTGCACCAATAAAATATTTTACTTCTAATACCTATTATATTGGGCCATAAGTATTAACTATTATAATATAGAGTAGCACATTATTCTTATCTAACATTGCTCAATATATAATAATCTTATTATATGTTTACATGTAATGAAGAAAAGTAATAAACAATTCGTATAAAGTAATAATTATTTGTTTACGCGACGTAGAGCTGTCATGGTCGATTTTTACCGGCTCCAAAAAGAAAGGGGGTATCAACGGTTCTATTTATTCATAAGATTTATGTGATTTGGAGCAGGTTTATTTTGATAACGGCTAAACATATTTTATCGAGATTTTTACGCAAATATAGGTGCTGTTCTACTATGTAGATATATTGTGCGATATGGTTTTTAGTTTAAGCTATTTTAAAAACGTAACTATTTATAATAAAATAAATGTTTCTATTAAAATCGTCACATCTCCTGTAACCGTATAAGGTACGGGTTCTACTTGAAGCCGATCACAGATGTGTCGGCACTCCTGAGGAGCGATAGTCGCCTCATATGTAAGTCACCCTTATTCGTTATAGTCGACAAAAACAAAAATTAATGGGCGTGTAGATGTCAAACAGAAACTAATATAGTGGACGTACAATGTCAATACACTTGTAACAATGTGGTAAGGACTCAATACCACGCACCGCGAGATTCTTCACATCTCAACGTGCTCTTATTTATTGGGACGACACGACATAGCCACCGGCGACGACAACTCAATATTCTTTTCATTTTTACAACGACAGTGTTTTTTGACAAAGACACGAGTTTTGGCTCTTCATTTATAAAGAGAATTAATTTAAGCGAGAGAATTAATTTTTTAGCTTATAAATTATGCGAAGGTCAATTATTATTTTTATAAGGTAAGGATGAAGTATATTCCAATTTATATCGTCTCACATGGTTAGCTCTCATGTTTGTAGGTACACAACACATTATATAAAAATGCCAGCTCGAAATGAACATGCTGTTTGTCACCTGACAATCGACTCCGGCAACGGCATGCCGCTGTCGTGGCGAACTTGTGAGACAACGTGCAGTACAATTTCAAAGAACGCGTCGACTGATGTCGTAGCCGTGTCGTGTCGTCCCAATGAAGAAGAGCCCAAAGCCGGTAGCCGTCGCATCCGGCATCGAGCATTGTTCTATTTTTTGTCCCACTTGTCGATCAACTTGTTGTTAATCGAGAAAATATTGATCGAACAATGGATTGCACAAAAAGTGCCATAAAGAAAAATATTAATATGCTTATGTAACATAATCGCTCATAGCTTTTTATTTAATGATCGGACGGTATTTAATTTGCATTATCGAATTATGTTTAATATCGAGTAGCGCTACCGTTATTGCGAATTAGATAGTGTGTGCAACGGTTATTTGATACGGTTCTTTCGGTACGGATTCTATATGAAAGCCTCTAAACTGAAGGTGCTGAAATTTAACTGTACCTAATTGCATCTAAAACTAATTAAATTCTCAACTTAAGAGTTAGTGGCAATCAGACAAACAGTCTACGGACATAAATAAATAAGTTTTTTGTTTTAAGCATAATACTTATTTAATATTATTTATTATTTAAATCTTTATATGCAATGCTGAAATAAAAGGTTTGCACATTCAGATTTCTTGTGCGATTGAAAAAAACATACGTACGTACAGTGCACCCAATGGTAAGTATCACTGCTGTGCGTAAACATGTAGAACGAAGGTTCTACCTTCTACCTGAACCTGACCATTGATACGTTGCCACTGAGGATGGACGTGATCGCATAATCATTTAGGTCAGCCAGCATCTACCCCCGCCCACAAAAATGCAAACATTATTTCACACTACAAATAGGTTTGGTAGTAGTACCACGTCCCGAACCATGCTGGCAGCATGACGCTGGTTCCCCTTTTGAACCCTTACCAGGACTTTTTACGTTTCGACAAATATGACCGATTTGATATTTGTTTACGTATTTGCCCATACAAATTCCAATCAGCGCCCCTAGCGGATTTTGTCAGAACTAGGAAATCGTATGGGCCAATACGTAAACAAATACCAACACAGTCATATTTGTCGAAACGTAAAAACTCCTGGTAAGGGTACTGAACTCGAATCCGTATTCCGTTGTGTAGAAAACCGATATCATGATGAGCACGGAGCTATGCATACCATTAAAAAATATATGTTTACAAAATTATAATTTACGACCGAATTGAAATTATGGTCATATTATCAACATCTATTGATGTTTAATCAAGAACGATAAATAATAATTAGATTATGACCAATAGTTATGTCTGCATTATGATATTACATACGCCTGCCATTATCTTCACGAGTATTTATTAAGTTTTTGTCAATATATATTTAAAAAAAAAAAAAAAACAATAATACAATAATATTTACTTGGTACTTACGCTACGACGTAAAAGAAAGTATAAAAAGTTTCCTAAATCGAAAATCAAAGTCGTGCAGAATATCTTCAAAATTGTCAATAAATAAATATGGATTTTAATTATTTTCAATATTCATATAATGCTTTCATAAAATACATTTAATAAAATACTATCATATATTTCAATGCCTCCTTTTACTTTATTTTATATTTGAGTGTGTTTTACCGTTCAGTTACAAAAAAAAATTGCAAAAATAAATATATATATGAATAACCCGTCTAATATCTAATATGTAAAGCTAGCAAATACAGTCAAGGTACTAACACTTTGGTATTCAGCCATAACTGGATCCGGAAACAACTGGTTCCCACGACACCAAAACTTAAACTAAAGTTGAGTATTGGAGGTGGTTCCACGAAACGTCGCCACCACATGGATCTTGGAAGCCAGCGCTAAGCATTCGATATAATGTGTTTTGTTTCGCATACAGGAACATTCCTGCTTTACACTTCTTCGAACGCATTAGGCAAGCGATGATAAGGTGCTATATGCTTACCGATTGCTTTTCAACCATAACCGTTTCAAGGGTAATGTCACCTTATTCATTGTTGAAATCAAGACAGTAATAGCGGCACATAAACAGTAGTACCTAGATTCACATTGTATACATAAATATAGTCTAGTGGTTAGAAACTCGGCTCATCAATCCGAGGAACCAGGTTCGAATCCCAGGCGCGCTCCTCCTGTTTTTATTAAGTTATGTATTATTACATTAATAAGGGTTAATCAATGTCTATTAGGGTGCCATGGAAAGTCGCCAAGATAAATTCATCCGTACCCAAAACACAAATCCATATTTATAATTTACATCTTTGCTTGACCAGGATTCGAATGCGGAACGCCCAGCCAGGCAGACTTTAATTTATATTTACATACCATGAATACCACAGTTTGAGAACTATTAGATAGTATTGAAAAAACATTATAATCTGATGTGTTATCTACAGACAGACATACATATTTTATCAGCAAACTTTCTTTTATATTGCGTACTGATAAATCAATGTAAGGTGTGTTCACTTAGCGAGAATATAAAATAAATATAATTAATGAATTTAAGATATATCGCAGTTAAAAATATTTTTTTATTACCAAAAGCCTTCAGTAGGTAAATAAATACATGTAACATAGAACCTTCTCCTTTTTTAAATCGGTCAAGTGTCATTTTTGTTGAAAATTAGGTGTAAAATAATGAAAATGCTAGTTAATAATACTGATCCAATTATTCATAGCCCAAAAAATATTATAAAAGACAGTAAATATTTTCATTTAAAAGGTTTACAGTTTTATCGTAAAGATCTACAATATTTCACTAGCCAATACTATAAAATAAAGTAGGTATCTATATATATGAACCAGTTTGTGCACGAAAGGATATTTATTTTATATGACGTTTTAAATCATTGGTTAGTACCTACATTTCGCGAAAATATAGCACAAAAATGAACACACTTTTTAGTTTAGATGTCTATAAAATTGATTCATGACTGGCCGAAACATTAATTTTAAATGGCAAGCAACCTTTATAAGGTCCTAACTAATTTAATACAAGGCATTACGAACCGACCTATAATTTTTATACTGTCAAAGTACAGGTTTTCTATTTCCATTTAAACGTGCACTAAGTACTCATAATCGAGTGTTGCGTAGATAAATCAAATTAAAATTAATAAGAGTCAGGCCTTGGCCCTAATAAGACTCCTTAAGTGCGGTATATAGGGTACTCGAATGCTAATTGGTAGGTTTTTATCGCATTGTGTAGTGCAGATCATTAATTTTAAGGCAAGACCTAAATTGTCTTTGTCAAATTAGATTAATGTGTCGTCAGAATCAACTCATACCTCTATATGTGTCATCATTATAATCTTAAGTGATAATCTTAAGTCGATAATGTTATCAGAATTCCAAAACAAAAGAAAGTAATGTTAAAGGATCATAAGTACCTAGTGTGTCATCAATATGACTTATTGATAAAATTAACAGTTAACTTCACTTTTAAGACAAGTATACCTAACACGTTTTCTAAAATACCTATTCCATTACTAATACTACTAGTGATAATGTATTCTTATAAATCAGATCAGAAGGGACTTTTTTAAAAAGAAAAAGGCTTTATTACACACGTTTTCAATAATCGATTTAATTAATTTAACAAAAACCCTAAAATCTCACAAGTTTAATCAGCAAGGTTTAATTAACAAATAACTCTAATCGTATTAATTAGTACAAATCTGAACCTAACAACAAGACAATGACAAGCGTAATAACAATTTCTTAAGAACAATACAAGGGAACAATATATCGCACAGACCGACACCGAACCGAACGAACGCAAACAAAGGAATGAGCCCCGGCTACCGTTTGTGATCGCTTTTATAGCATTCCTCCCACTACTACCCTCATATCTTCCAACACGGCCTTTCCTGACAGGAGCCCGTCCCCGGACTCCTTCCTCATCAACTTTCATGGTCTGTATCAAGGATTGGTACAGAGGGCAGGGAACTCTCTTTGTTCGCAGTGGGGGCAATCAGTTCCAAGGGTCTCAATACCCCGGAAGGGCCTGGTTGCGGCTCGACCTCTTCTACAGGCTTTTCTACATCGGGAGGCAGGTTGTCACCTGGAGGTAACTCCTCTACTTCAGGGTCTGCGTCTGTAACAAAGAAATTTCACCACAAATATCTTTTCGTATTGTAGATCTACGGATGTCCACTATCGTGTAACAATGACGTCAACCTACGTCAACCGCCATCCGTATAAAAAGCTCAACCGTGACACGATCTCTTAACAACCTTACTGGAGGACGACTAATCATCATAGTTAAGCTTCCCAGCACACCGAGATAAAGTGTCTAGCATTCTGTACACTAAGTCTAATCACCTGTCTTAAATCAAGAGACCCGACCATCTAGGATAACGTATCCGATGCACTCCAGGATAAACTATTATCCCAAACTCAAAGTCTCCCTTGGGAAAACCTGTCCGATACACTCCAAGACACGGTTAACCCAAGCCCACAATTTTTCTACAGGATGTCCACTGTCCGATGCACTCCAAGACAGCTGGACATCCTCGTCCCAAAGTCCCCCTAGGATAACTATAGTCCGATGCACTCCAAGACACATAGTTATCCCCGGCCCAGAGACTCTGTCCCTAACGTATCTCGTGTCACAATAAAGTCTACAGGATGTCCATTGTCCGATGCACTCCAAGACAGCTGGACATCCTCGGCCCAAAGTCCCCCAAGAATAACTATTGTCCGATGCACTCCAAGACATATAGTTACCCCCGGCACAGAGACTCGGTCCCTAACATATCTTGTGTGTTAACGAGTTCTAACGTCTCAATAAAGTCTACAGGATGTCCATTGTCCGATGCACTCCAAGACAGCTGGACATCCTCGGCCCAAAGTCCCCCAAGAATAACTATTGTCCGATGCACTCCAAGACATATAGTTACCCCCGGCACAGAGACTCGGTCCCTAACATATCTTGTGTGTTCATGAGTTCCAACGTCTCAATAAAGTCTGAGAAAATACTCTTTAAGTCATGCCAATATAAAGTGAAAACTCACCGTCGAAAAATGCAGAACACACATCAGGAGTCCACTCTCCATGCCACGGCACCATGTATTCCGCAGCCGCTTGGGTTGACTTGCCGTATGAGCCAGCTAGCAGCTGCAACTCATAGCGACCGTGTGGGAGTATCTTCGTAACTCGATACGGTCCTCGCATACACGAGTCTAATTTCCCGATGGACTGCGCCTGTTTTCGAACAAAAACCAACGAGTGTAATCCGTATACACGAGGAGGCTTACGTCTCTGATTGACGTAGGCATCCTGATCAGCTTGATTGGCGCGAAGGTGTTCAGACGCCCTCTGTCGGCTCATCTCACGAAGGGCTTCCCGGTTACCACTGGAACCTTCAATGGCTACGTCTCGTATTAAACTGCGTATGAGCGGTGTGGCAGCTTCAATACCTATCAGCAAGTTCAAGGCAGAGTATTGCGTCGTCTTGTGTTTTGTAATGTTTAATATCAGTTGTAGCTTCCACATTACCGCTGGCCACTTCTGCTGCCGGTAATTACACTCTATACGAACCATGTTGAGTACGGTACGGCAGTAACGCTCCACTTGTCCATTGGATTGGTGCATCTCTGGTGTTATAAAATGAGTGTCGCAACCCATATCTTTGACCCAATTATGGAAGTCACTGCTTTGAAACATACGTCCTCTATCAGTAATTATCAATTTTGGGGTTCCAAAGAGGGAGATCATGTTCGTAAAGTGTCGCTTCAGTTCATCACTGTCTTGTCTGTGCATAGGGTATAACAAACAGAATTTCGAAAATGCGTCTATAATAATAAGTACATAACGGTAATTGTCAGTTTCTGGCAGAGGGCCCAAAGTATCCATATGCACTGTTTCAAAAGGTGCCTCTGGTTTATCCCAAGAATGAATGGGCTGTAAAGGAGCCCGAGCTACTTTTTTGTGAGAGAGACAAATTAAGCAATGGGAAATATACTTTTGTACAAATGTTCTTAACCCCGGAAACCAAAAGTGTTTTGTAATTAGATCTATTGTTTTATCCACTCCGTGATGATCATGTTCATCATGAAAAATGCGCATTAGGCTGAGTCTATGTCCTTTTGGGATGAAACAACAAAGTTTAGAACTTTCACCGGTAGGAGTAAGCTTAACATAAAGAATGTCGTTTTTAACAATATAACGACTAGAATCTAACTGCCCATCCACTAACCTCTGTTTTAAAGACTGCGTCTCCTCATCGGCCGCCTGAGCAACTTGTGCCCAGTTTAGCGGCTTTTGAACGGTACATATGTTAACCGGATTCCGGCTAAGGTAATCCGCGTGGGATAGAAAGCAACCTTTTCTGTACTCAAGTTTAAAATCAAAGTCTTGGAAGTATACCCACCACCGGGCCACCCTGGGCAATAGGTCCTTCTTACGCTGAGTAAGTTTTAACGCGTTGCAGTCAGTAACCACGGTGAAGGGTACGCCCACAAGATAGTGCCTAAAATACTCAAGAGCTTTTACCACTGCCAAGGTCTCAAGCTCATATGAGTGGTACCTACACTCAGCCCCTTGAGTGAGTCTGCTGAAGTAGGATACCACTCGTTTGCGGTTTCCCTCATGTATTTGCATCAAGACAGCTCCGTAACCAATAGAACTTGCGTCCGTATGTATTTCTATTGGCAACGAAGGGTCATAAATAGCAAGTACTGGTTCACTTGTAAGACAATCTATAAAGTACTGACGAGCGGCCTGTTGTTCAGTACCCCACTGAAAATTGACACCCTTCTTTGTAAGTGCAGTAATGCAAGAAGCTTTTTGGGCGAATCCAGCGATATATCGTCTAAAATAGCTCGCCAACCCTAGAAATTGTCTTACCTGCTTCACATTTTTTGGTTCAGCAGAATCTATTAAAGCTCGCACTTTCTCACGGCTCGGTCTAACCTGACCCTGACTAATTGTGCGACCTAAGTATTCTACACTGGTAGTTAAAAATGAACATTTTTTTAAATTGACGGAGAAGCCAGCCCTTGTCAACGTATCAAGTACCCTTCTAAGTAAAATTAAGCCCTGATCGATACTTTTACTCATAATTAAAACATCATCGATATATACAAGTATGTTCCCAGCATTTATGAACTCGCGAAGGGTCTTAGAGATAATACGCTGATACACCACTGGTGCATTTGCCAAACCGTAAGGCATCTTTCGATATTGATAATGTCCCTCCGGTGTGACGAATGCTGTAAGTGGAATTGATTCAGGATCAAGAGGAATCTGGTGAAAGCCGGTTGCCATATCTAGGGATGTAAAATATTTATTATTACCTAAACGGTCTAAGCAGTCGTCTATACGCGGCAACGGAAATCTATCTTTGATGGTAATCTCGTTAAGCTTTCGATAATCTACGCACATCCTATCCGACCCGTCTTTCTTTTGACGAGTAGGATAGGACTCGCGTAGTCAGACTCAGACTCCTCTATTATCCGTTTGTCAAACAAGTCTTTTATTATGTCGCGGACACGAAGTGTTTCAGCGTGTGACAGATGATATGGTCGATAATACACAGGACTACTGGTTTTGACTTTAATTGACATATGCCCTGTATTTACCGTTGAAGTGGCAGTGCCAGTAATAAAGAATTGAGAGAATTCACCAATTATCCCCAGTAAATTATCTAAATCATCACCTATCAAAGGCGTATTAATAGATGTTGAAGTTTGAGATTGAACATTCATCACTGTATCTAAGTTGTCATTAGCTCTCGTAAGTAACTGGGAATCTTTAGTACGTTCGTATCTAACACCCTCCCTGTTTAAAACATCTGTGCCTATAATCACCGACACATTCATGTATTCAGAAGCCACCACGAAAAAATCTACCTCAAGAGTCAGACCGTCAAACACAATTGGGAGCGTAACGTAAAAAGTGCTTTCAATTTCCTGACTACCTAGGCCTTTTAAAATCCGAAATGTTGGTGTACGTGAACATTTAAAATGTTTCAACATTGACGACGACATCAACGAAATAGAAGAACCGCTGTCTATCAGAACGTCAACGGGTACGTTCTGTATTACAGCCGCTATGACATCCCTGGTCTGACGGGATCGCTGCAAAAATTTACATTATCCTTGTTCGAAGCCTCCGCACGTTGCTTAGCAAAACAAGTGTCGACTTTGTGTCCCGATCTCCTACAGTACGCACATAGTTCGGGCCTAGATGCAGGTGCTGACATCCTAACCTCCTCGCTATTAGATAAATTTCCTGACGGCTGTTCGATTCTGGGTTTCTTAATACATGAAGCCTGTCTATGCCCTAACTGACCGCAAGAATAGCATCTAATGTCACTGAAGTTGCGTTTACGTGAGTATTCGATAGGACGTTTACTAGTCGTTGCGTTTCGCATATCCGGGCGCGACGAAGACTGTTTAACGATATGGCTCGTACTAGGTTTAACATAAATAGAAAAGAATTCGACTAAATTATTCGGTAATAGTTTGGCATTCGTTGCTGAAGCTCTGATATTCGGATCAGTGATACCGCGAATTATTATAGCCGATATAAGCTCATCACTAAGCCCTTGAACTATACGTAAGCGAAGTAACGACCGACGTATATATTCCGCGTATGTTGGATAATTATCAGAATTTTTCGTCATGACTTCGAACAATATTCCTGCAAAGTCTGGTACTTTAGGACATAGGGGTTGAAATTCTTTCTTAAAATTAGTCCAACTACGATCACTAGAAACCCATTCATTGAGCCACAACTTCGCATCCCCTAGTAGACAATTCCCTATGCGCGAAAGGCATTCAAAATCGGACCAATTGTTTAAAACTTTTGCGCGATCTACTTCTAGGCACCAATCATCAAAATTATGTATGTTTGGGTCGAAGTTTGAAACATAGTAATGTTCAGACGATCTGCCCGCTGTACTAATCGAACGAATGGCACTAACAATACAATCAGCGACACTAGCCTGTATCGAACCTGATGATACATCTGCATTCCTTACTCCATGACCTGTTGACTGTATCGGCGGTGTAAGCGAACGAGGTCGGGAACTGCGGCGGTTGTCACGATCACGAACCGTTGTTTCTCGTCCAGTTAAAGGCTGAGGTGAATGAAAACGGCGTTCTACTGGAGATAGATGACGCGCTCCATGGGATGCGCTACAATCAGAAACACGAGACCTATCACGCTCACGCAATGGGGTTCGCAATTGTCGCGATGTTTTTCTACCACAGACCCTAGCTGGAGTTAAATTTTTGTCCCCACGCTTGTCCGAATGTGATAACGCATGATCTGACGATGGACCTGGCAAGGGTGAAGACCTAGTTTTCTCCTCTAGTGCCTTGAGTCGAGACATCATCGCCTTCATTTCAAGCCTCAACATTTCGTTCTCGTCGAGAGATTGTTCACGAGACCTATTAACCTGACTATCGCGGCGACCGGGACGAGAATAACTATCACGACCACTGCGACTACGATTAAACTCACGTTCAGACATCCTTGCCCACACGAAGAGAAGAAAAGAAAATACTAAAACTAGCTAGAATCAAACGGACTTACCCTGCAAAGATTCCAGGCAAAACTCAACCTTTAATCGAACTTATTCACTCACACAAATGCCCTTAATCACAATAAAACACGACCTTTGAAATTATTCAACGAAATTATTAAGAAATCACAATGACAAACTGTAAAGAAAAAAAAAAATAACTGTTCGTGTGGGTAATTAAAAAAAAAGAAAATAAGTTAAGCCGAAATGGGCCAATAAGTAAGTATCCCACTTCTGATCTTATAAATCAGATCAGAAGGGACTTTTTTAAAAAGAAAAAGGCTTTATTACACACGTTTTCAATAATCGATTTAATTAATTTAACAAAAACCCTAAAATCTCACAAGTTTAATCAGCAAGGTTTAATTAACAAATAACTCTAATCGTATTAATTAGTACAAATCTGAACCTAACAACAAGACAATGACAAGCGTAATAACAATTTCTTAAGAACAATACAAGGGAACAATATATCGCACAGACCGACACCGAACCGAACGAACGCAAACAAAGGAATGAGCCCCGGCTACCGTTTGTGATCGCTTTTATAGCATTCCTCCCACTACTACCCTCATATCTTCCAACAGTATATTATGAGTAATTTAATAGCACAGATTAGTAAAGATACTTCGCCGCCTTGAATTTGAATGAAGCCACAAACGGCTTATTTTAGTAAGTTCTTTTTTTGAATTCTTGACAAATAAAAACATTTTTAGAGAAAATTTACGAATAAATAACTAATACTGTATAATTTACGTAATAAATATATAATTATTTCAAATATTTTAGGGACATTTTAGCACGGAGAAGTGGCAAAACTTTTTTACGCAACTATTTCAATTCTCAAAACTGGGTACATTTTCTTGTTAGGAGTGAGTAATCTTTACTAATCTATGTTTAATAGATACTTACACATTATATGCGTGAACAAAACGGTCAGACGGACACGGTAATCGTTGCTTTTAACAGTATTTTTATTATTACGTTTTAAAATATTTAATACGGCTTTATAACTTTTTTACGACAATTATTTTAAATTTGTGTATTTGACCTCAATGGCAAATTAAATTTTGATTACATGTTTTAACTTTACTGCCTATAAACTCCATGACAGCGATTTTAATAAAAATATTGAATATCGATATTTTATGGCAAATAAAAAAGTGAAAATTAATTAAAATTACATGTATTATAGCTTCATTTAACTATTTTATAGGCTTAAGTGTGATAATGACAATATATTATGTAACTACATCTTGCGTGGAATAAAGAATAATTTATCTTTCAAAAGATTATTTCAAAAGCTTTTATTAAAATCATTATACCATTATTAAAAGTAAAACTTTCATAAAAAAACCCTGCATTTATTATTATTTGTTCCGAATTATATTAAAATACCTAAATATGCTAAAAATGCTTATTAATATTTAATTATAATAATAAGACAAAAATAAGGTTTTTTGGGGTAACACATTAATAAACAACCCATCCAACTTTTGCTAATCGAAGATCGACATTGATAATATTAGGATGCATGAATTATGAAGTGTAGAAAAAACTTTAGTTAGATAAAAATAAAAATAAGAAATATATGTTTCATTATATATAATATATTTTTAATCATTTTTCAATATATATTTCATTGTATAATGGAATTGTCGATATATCGTTGAATCCCTAACCCCAACTAACCTTACCACGCGAACACGCCCCGCTAGTAATAGATGATTTCGATTCGAGTTCTCGCTTATCATAATGTGATTTTGTCCATGCGTCCCGGTTATCGTTCGTAGGCATACGAGTGAATTTAGAAAGCCGCTTAAAATCCGGCATAAGGCCCGTGAGTGCGATGACGGGTGGCGGTGCGGCGTTACCTACTTTCACAGAAGCTGAACCAGAGGAGCGTCATGGTTGCCAGTGATTTTAAAAAATAATTTAAAGATAGAACTTACTTTAGATGTTAAAAGTAGAGACATTCTATGCAGATGGACATGGGCAACAAATTTAGTGATAAAACTTAATTTTATAAGATGGAAATAAAGAGGCATACAACCACCTAACGGTTAATCGTCACTGTTGACCATAACGTAGAAACCAGTATTGCACATTTCTTTTTATATTGCCATAGTAAAAATTCTTACTTTAAATCCATTTAACGTTTAGTACCTATTTACTATCGGACTTATGAACTAATCCAAAACAGGATAAGAATCGTAACTATCCCAAATTTTATTTGCATTGTTGTTAACATTGTTGAAGAAGCTGTTAACAGAACGGGCACTGATATACAAGTAAACTATTTTTTTCCCATAACAACAAAAAGTTACAGGAAAACGCTTCACACACCTCACTCAATCACAAACAGAATAAAAAGAAAACAATCTTTTGACTTCTAAATTATATCAATCGGCTCTCATAAAATCCAATTTGACATTCCTAAAACATTGCACGTCACATAATTAAAATTTAATATTTCTTTATCTCGTTCACACAAAAAACTGTAGGTATCAGTGGCAGCCCTAACGCGCCGCGTACGTCGGCAAGGTCGCCGTGAGGCAAACCACTCGACGACAATTTCTTCGGCGTAGCAACACGAGGCAACGGAAGATGGGTTGCGATTTGCGTGGCCACCATCACGTTAACGTCAGAAAGGTGTTAAATAACTTTAAACTAACTATTGAGCACTTATTATCTAACTTAGATTTCTATGTAACAGTTTTTACAATACACAACATAACTAATAGGTATGTTTTTATAGGACAATTAAAATTCTTCATTGTAGACTCGTGGTGGTGAATTAAGCCTTTAGTGCTTGACAATTATCGTAACAAAAACACTTATTCGTTCCAACAAAGGAATCCATAATAGTACTAAAAAGTAAATCACAGAAGTGGTCTCACCAGACAATCGACGCTTGCAAGACTCATATCTATCGTCAACATAATACTATCCCACTGCTGGGCCTCGAGCATTTCTGCGAGTGAGAGAGATTTTATAGGTCCATCACGCTTACCAATTGCGAATTGGTAGACTTCACACACCTTTGAAAACTTTTTTTAAAGAACTCTATGGTAATGACCGTTACCTATTATTGTAGATGTAAATTAATTGCTAATACGCACACAACATTGAAACATCTGATTTAGGATTCGAACCTCGAACCCCCGGTTGAGAGGCCGAGTTCCAACCACTCTGTCACTACCTTCAATAAAAACTCACGTATATATTTCACGCGTGCGCAACATTATCTCGAGTCTCTCGGCTCCGATTACTTAATGCTCTGACTAACTGTACCGGCGAAACGAGATCTGCTTTTTTGTAGCAAGTTCGACGATCGGCAAGGGCGGCACTGGGGTGCAGTTCCGCGTTTATGCTTCCTTAATGCAACGTGGCTTGAAATATTTGGACAATTTTAGTTTCTCACTAGTATATTGAGAGATATGTTTATATGTATCTTAATTGTAATAACAGTAGGTAGAGTAAAATATCCATCGTAAAGTTCGTCCATAGTATAGTTATGTTACCTATTAACTCCAGAAATTACGGTGCTCGTTTTATAGTCATATAGTTATAGGTCATATTGTCTCTATGATGTAAAGTGTCAACCATCTAGTGTATATTGCCACTTTACTAAATCGACATAGATATGTAGTCTTAGGAACTTGGTACACCGTATAATATGTTGCTCAGAACACATTTAAATCTAAAAATATTGATGTTATCAACTAAAAATATACCTTAACTTATTTAATGTAACAAGTGTCTACACAATCTGATCAAGCTTTATTCTTCACAATATAAAGATTATTTTAGTAAAGTGAATTGACAAATATCTTGCTTAAACTGATTAGTTTTTTATATAATGTGATTACATTGACGTTATAAAAAACATAAATCCACATCTTACATAGCTAAGACTAAGCCCTTAATAACATTATTGACTAAGGAATTAGACATTGATACCTAGCTAGCTGCCAACCACAATTTGTTCTGCCTTTAACAGAATGACAGAACAGCTATGCAATTTAATTGAACCGAGTTTAAATTTCCTACCTGTCAACTTGTCACAAAGCGTATTATTATGCATAAATAATATATTAATGAAACACACGTGTAAATAATGATCACAATAATAACTTCTCGTTTGGAGCACAAGACCACATAAACTATCTTGGATATCATGATCTCATTAACATAACGATTATCGTGTGCCACTGTACAGCGATTTATCTTCAGCAAATATTGAAGGAGAATCCGTAATTACCCTTTGTTTACCGAGATAAATTTGGATCGTGCTTAGGTGCGAACGTGTAACCTAAAGAAAATATAAATCTTCATTTTAATTCCACATTGTTCTTAGAATACCGTCCGTGACTGTTTAAAGTAATTGAAAATCTTTGATGTAGAAAAATCGGGGTTATATCACTTAGCGCGTACCTAACACTTGGATGTACGTTTTATTGCAAATAACAAATCGGATGAATCGAATACAATAGAACTGTATTGCAACTGAACAATATGATTATTATTGCGCATAACGCAACTATTGTACTATGGTTACGACAATGAACGTTATAATAATGAACATTGAAGACGTATTGATGACATGTATGCAACTTCGTTGACTCTAATGTGGCTTATGCACAGTCTACTCTCAATGCTCGATTATTTAAATCGTGCATTGAGAGTGGACTGTGCATAAATAAAATATAGGAATCATGTTATCCAGGCAGTGATAGCCTAGTGGTTAAGAATCTCGGCCTCTCGGTCCAGGGGTCCGAGGTTCAAAACCCAGGCTCAACACCTCTGATTTTTCAAATTTATGTGCGTATTAGAAATTAATTATCACTTGCTAAACGGTGAAGAAACCTGCATATCTGAGAGATTAATAAAAAAAAGAATTCTCGAAGATATGTGAAGTCACCAATACGCACTTGGCCAGCGCGGTGGACTATGGCCTGAACCTTTACACTCAGAGAGGAGACCCGTGCCCAGCAGTGGGTCAGTAATGGGTTGATGATAAAATCATGTTATCCACCTGATGGTAAATGGTACTGCCTGTAACAAACTCAATATAAACAGGGGTTCTACCTGAAGTAAATTAAAGATGATCTACCACCCTTGAGGACTAAAATGGACGCCTCATCTATGTACATAGTCTGTTGGCATCCTCATATTTCTACCGAATCGTAAAATTTCTTCTCTTTAATTAGGTGTGAGAGTAGTACCTCAGTCGAACGATACTGGGTCTACTTTTCAAATCAATCCCGTATGTAAATGTATTTTGAAAAACTAAGCAGCCTGTAAAACATACGACACTTCCCAACTTTACTTCAGAACTCTTAATTCAGAACGAAGTGCGTAAATCGTATTAGCACGGTACAAATATATAGATCCTTATACTGTGGTATTAATAATGGACAATGCACACGGAGCTTTAGAGGCGTCGAACTATAAATGACGCATGTGGCAACTATGATGCAACTTTTCCATGATCCGACAAAAACGCGATGCGTCTAAGGGCATACGTGGAGCGGTAAACTCTTTGTTCGTGTGTCAATAAAGGATTGCATTTGTTAGGTAAACTTATTTTATTGACATGCAAATACGTTAAAATAATACTAATATTATTGTCGATTAGATGTAAATAAGAAAAGATCGAACAGGTCAGGTGTGTGATCATTGTGTTGGGTAAAAATCTGTTTCATAACATTGAAGTGACACACGTGAATGTTGTACAGTATTTTATTTACTTTCAAAGAAACACAATAAAAAGATAAGAATAGGAACAGAATATAAGGAAAAGCTTTCGAAAATAATAGTAAAAACAACAACTAAGTGTAAGTTTAAGCGAAAAGTGAAAATGTGAAGGCGGTAGAACCCTTCGTGGTTCATTTGCGTCTATACTTTCTAAATAAGAAACCAAGTGAACATAAAGTCCACCTGATAGTAAGTGGTCACCGACCTAAGACATCTGTAACCATAGATAACAATGCTAAACTTCATTACTCCAGCAGACGGGGGGTTAAGGGGTGGTCCGCCCCGGACCCCAATCTTGGAGGGACCCCAAACACAGTTGCTAACGAGCAAAACAAGGTCGCCGAAATCATACGTATTTGTCGGCGAATATGACACATGTGTAATTTTGTAAAATCAAATACACTTTTTACACTGTGTACCCATCCAACTTTCTCCCCCAGGCCTCCGACGACCTTTGTCCGCCCCTGCTACCCTGATAGTGGTGCTACCGTCCGCATTACCAGTCCATAAGCGCCAATAACCTCTAACATTCAGGTGAACTGCTTGCTTGCTTGTTTACTTCAATCTCACAAAAAAATAACAAATAAAAAATCCATTCCAAATATTTACATTGTTCATACAAAAAATGTCATTGCTAATTCCTTGCAGTGCGATGATTCACTTAAGGGGATATATCGCCGAGACGAAAATATTTGAAGATTTCATTGTGGCGTGAAACAATGAGTGTTGATTGATGTTATAGCCACAGCTAATTGAATTAACAGCCCCGAACATAAGTTGTCCATTAGGCTCGGCAAACACGAAGAACGATATTAACTGCAACACCGATGACACGTTGATGATGTGTGTTATGTGTTGTTCAAGTGATACTTTTAATTCTTCAGTTTTGAAGAAGACCTTTTTGCATCTTTCTTGAACAGGCCCATGTCACAACTCTGGGAATATTTCGGGAAGAAGTTTATTCCGCATCTTGCACGTTTAGGTATGAAGTATTCAATATTTTAAATGTGCGTCGTACCTAGGTAGATAATCCGTTTATTTAAATGAACTCCGAAGATATAAAAAAGTTTGACAATTTACGTATAAAAACAGCATAGTTTTTTTTTTATATATAATGTAAGAGTAGCAGACGAGCATGCAGTCCACCTGATGGAAAGTGGTTACTGCCGCCCATGGACATCTGTAATCAACCCCAGATAAGATTAGATATTCCTACCTGAGGTCGGCCACAGATGCGCCGCTACCCCTGAGAACTAAGCTGAAACGCCTCGGAAAAGTCTGTCTCCCTTACCACACCCTTCAAACCGGAACACAGCAGCTCCCTACAAGTTTATCCCTACAAGTTACTTTCCAGCAGAAGTCTAAGAACTCCAGCTTGAATATCCATTCAGAACACCACTTCAATTTAAAAGTCATTAGAATGCGTTACAAACACGTTGCCACTACGGCTAATCAAATTCTATTTAATTACTTCAATTGTATCACACTGGCTTCAGACCCATTATAATTCTACACACGAGAAACAAATGTAAAGAGCTTTTACATTATACGGAACGATTACTTACCCAGCCGTAACATTTACATAATGGCATTATTAGATGAATGATTTACACTATTTACAACTAACTTTAGTTATTTCGCACGCGTGGCTCGATGTATGAGCCTTTACCTACTGAATACTGACATAGGTGATAGGAATTAGAACTTTGAATGACCAGGACCTTGTACAAAAATGGTTTAATGTGACTGTTAATAATTCGAGTGGGTAATTATTTTGGCTGTCAATAAAACCAATATAGTTCGATCGGGGATGTACCATCGCCATACCAACTACTAGCAGCTCTTACGTTTAAGTGAAATGCTGTGGATGCTTGCTAACTTAGGCGCCCATATTAGTCACACAGGGCACACACAAAATCACATGCAATCGGCTTCCGGTAGAACTTTTATTCAATATTTGGTTACAGAAGTTTGTGGGCGGCAGTGACAACTTGCCATCAGATGGACTACATTCTCGTTTTCTCTAAACTCTTATTCTTTTCAGTATTGATTATAAAGCAGGTGTCCAATTTCAGTTTGCTTACGCATAATAGGCAAATATCTATTTAATCCTCCAATATAATCAAGGTTTATCAATACTAATCCGCAATGTACGTAATACTTAACAATTGTATCAGTATTCAAGATAGTGCGTCACTCACGATCAAGGATTGAATCCTGGTAAAAGGTGGTATTTACGTAAGGCGTAACGGCCGGATACAACTTGTTGTAGGATGGCCACGCCCAGCTGACGCACGGTACGCCCACACCTGCCTGTTTCCTCAACCATAACTATTACCTGCAGTATGGTTATAGACCGTACATACAAAATAGTACTTCAATACATAATCTGTGGAGAGGTAATAAAGATGAAGAACTCCGCATCCTAACCCATTTCTGAGCCTCTTCTGAATATGGTAAGGTTAGGGTATTCATCCAGCCTGGCCCTATGTAGTTTAGTCGACTTCACATACCTTTGCATTAGTACCTTTGCACTTGTTTCCTTATAAGTTATCCATCGCAGGAAATCAAATCTGATCTTAATACACCTTCCGTTAAGTAAAAATAGAGTCTTAAAAGATTTGCAGTCCGCTTAATTTATTTGTATTATATACCTATTGCATATTTGATTTAAAACCCAATCCCATATTTGCTTTACATATTTGAAATTAAACTAAGGCTTTTTACCTTAAGCCATGCAAGCAAGTACATGATAGATCGTAGAGTTGGACAACAGTTTGACATACCTACCTATCATCTACAGTTATGGATGTAAACATGCCATTTTTTTCACGATAATATTATTACTACAAGTTTTGCGTGGCGAACGAGAAATTAACCCCCATTTTACCTGTATGCGCCATACAAATACCTTAAGCTTTTTTACGTCAGTAATCGGCACCATTCCTTACAGGTGGTAACAGGTGGTATTTACAAAGGCGGGTCGCCAGGAATAACAGGCTGTAGAGTAAGACCACGCCCAGACAGACGCCCACACCTCTTTCGCAACCGTAACCATTGCCCGCAGCAATGTGGCTTAAAATCTTTCTGAATCTTACAAGCAACATTCATTGGTAAATTGAATATATTTTACCACGCTTTTATTAGCTTGGGTTGTATGTATGTATGTATGTATGTAACGGAATCTTTGAACACGTTTTTTACCCACTTTGAACAGTCCGATTAATTTAATATTTTCAACAATTATCAACAACCGATGACAACACACGATTTTAATAATTTTATCCCATTCTCCTCATCAGGATTGTCAGGAATCAGGATTAACGATTTTCCTTGTGCGATTTTAGCGTGGTTTGTAGTTTTTAAACTATGTATTATTGATACTTACGTACTATTTCGTATCGTATGATATCAAAAAAAGTCTCTGAAACTTGTAATATTTACTAGCTGGATAAAAAATGGGCAATTTGCATTTTCTCAAATGGCCCAAAAATGTATAATTTCTAAAAAAATATATATCCCTAGTAAATATACATTTGTACGTGTATGTATGCACTGTACATATTATATGTATTGTTGGTAGGTAAGTGTGTATAATGTACCTATATGTTCGTTGGAAGTCTGAATGTATGTATGAATATGTAGCCGACTCAGACCTTTGGACTTCCTGACAAAAAGCACGTAATTCTGAATCACGTATAGTAGGTCACTAGCTTAACGATCAAGGAAAACACCATGAGGAAACCAACTTAGTGGCGGAGACGTCTCTTCAACGTCTCGAAGTTGTGCAAAGCCATTAAACTAAACTTGCGTAGTGAGCCCATGTTATTCTGAGAAGTGATTCGAGCCTAAAAGTATCGATAAAGAAGGTGCTATAAGACCAGATCTAAACGAAATCTTGCTATTTTATCCAACTACTGGTGTTTAATGACTAAACATTTCCATCATATCAATCACTATGTACAATTTTAAAACACACCATATGACATACCTACCTATGGCATGTCATTTAAACATACCATATATTGAAATAAAAAAACAATGTGAGCCGTCACGGGACGCCTGGCAGATGTGAAACATCGACATTATTTTGTAAAAGTAATATGCAGAAAAGAACATATTGTGATAGAAACTAAATATGTCATAATGATAAAATATTACGATTTTTGCGCATGGCGACGCGTCGCCACACCATACACACTACTGCATATAGACTGTATATATATACCATCGTATAGCGTGGCAACGCGACATAGAAATCGGTTTTACGTGCGGCTATAGATGTTTCACATCAAAAGAACTGCTTTTAAAATGTATATGGAGCCTACCAAACTCCGCCAATGACGGTCCCAAGCCCGTATGAAAAAGGAGGAGGGTTGGTTGCAGCAGGAAAGACCAAACCAACCGTAAAAGGTCAACGTCGAGCATCGGGCGACGGACAATCAACCCGATCGTGTAACAGCATAGGTAGGAAATGACCTATGCAACCCGCAACTTCGCACTGTCCCAAGCGAAATCGGGGGCTCTGGCTTAGCCGCCCGAGCCAAGAGGTAGAAAGCCTCTATAAAAATTCACCCGAATCCTACGATGGGAAACGTGTCAAAAGGATGAATGGCTGATGGGTTATCAGTCGCGAGCGCCAACCTCAATGGACCTGGCTCACATTGTTGTATAGTGCCTTCACATGGGAATGGGCGTCACCCTATGTGCGACCTGTTATAATCGACCCTACTCGTGGGAACAAAATGGATATGGATAATAATAATGAAAAACAAAAACCTCTCTCTTCTCAACCTAAAGAAACCCAAAGTAACACACTAACTCAACAGATTTTCCACAAATCATTCTTTAACAAGACTAGGACACAGTCACTGAGTAATCTGGATAACATCACGCCAGCCAATATGGACTTGGAAATCATTAAAACAGCTGACGGCGATCAATGGAAAACAGCGCCTGAAAGAAAAAGACAACGGGAAAGTCCTGAAGGAAATCAAGCCTTTAAACAAAAGAAACTTGACACTTACTGGCTAAGCCAACCAATACCAACCTCAAATAGGTTCTCCGACCTAAGCGTTGACACGCAAACAGAACAAACCACTGACACCGTTGAAAAACCTGCTAAAGCCCCACCCATATATGTTGATCGAGTCAGCATTATCCAACCACTGCTAAAAATGCTTGATGAGGTAGCAGCCGACAACTATGAAGTAAAAATTCTTCGTAACGACCAAGTTAGAATACAGCCCAAGTCTACTGAATCTTATATAAAAATAGTTAAAAATTTGCAAGAAAAATACACAGAATTCTATACTTACAGACCCAAACAAGACCGCTGTTTCAAAGTAGTACTCAAAAACCTTCACCCCTCTACAGACACAGAAGAAATAAAAGCTGAATTAGAAATGCAAGGACATAAAGTTACTAACATCTGGAATGTCAAACAAAGAATTACAAAAAAATCACTACCGATGCACTTCATAGAAGTGGAATCAAATAACAATAATAAAGACATTTACAACATCAAAAGTCTTCTACACTGTAGAGTTACTTTCGAACCACCAAGACCTAAACGAGAAATTCCTCAATGTAGCAATTGCCAACAATATGGACACACAAAAAAATATTGTTATAGGCAGCCCAAATGTATAAAATGCGCGGGAGATCATGCATCTTCAAAATGCGAACGCAAAGAAAGATCAGACGCAGTAAAATGTATACTGTGTGATGGCAACCATCCAGCAAACTATAAGGGCTGCACAGTATACAAGGAGCTACAAAAAATCAAATACCCTACCCATCCAGCAAAACATCGTCAGAAAACGCGCCCCGTAAACCATTCAAACCACGCAGAAACTACCACTGGACAACAAGACCAACCACCATACAAGCAAGCATTAATATGCAATAAATCTCTACATCCACCGCTACCTACTAACAAACCAAACCCAAATGAAGCAATAGAAGTCAAAACCAACAACAATGACATGAAAGTAATCTTGAATACTATGTCACAACTAATGCAGCAATTAAGCACAATGACAAATCTCCTAATGGAAATCATGACCAAACTAACAAATTCAGTCCATTAAAAATAGCCCTTTGGAATGCAAATGGGCTCTCACAACATGTCCCAGAAGTGGAGACATTTCTGAAAATAAACAAAATTGACATCCTGCTAGTGTCAGAAACTCATTTCACAAATAAAAACTACCTCAGAATCAACAACTACAAATTCTATCAAACCATGCATCCAGACTGTACGGCACATGGAGGATCAGCGATTCTCATCAAGAGTAATATAAGACACCATGAGACCCGAACCATTTAGAACTCCTAAGATACAAGCCACAAGCATTGTTGTTGAAGATTGGCGAGGACATTTGACTATCACCGCACTATATTCCCCCCCAAAACATGTGATCAAAAAAGAAGAATATATCGACTTCTTCAAAACCCTAGGACCAAGGTTTATAGCAGGTGGAGACTACAACTCCAAAAACACTCTATGGGGCTCTCGCCTAACAACCCCCAAAGGACGGCAACTACAGGCCGCTATAAATGACCTACACCTGAACACAATATCGAATGGAGAACCAACTTACTGGCCCACCGACCCAAAAAAAGTCCCAGACTTGGTAGACTTTAGTGTTGTAAAGGGGATTCCTACTAATTGTTTCAAATGTACTTCCTTACAAGAGCTCTCATCTGATCATAGCGTAGTTCTGCTAGAAGTATCCCTGAAATATACACGCGTTAAACCCACAGTAAGGCTATATGACCGCAGGACCAATTGGGACAAGTTCCGCTCCATAGTGGAATCTAAGATTAATACCAACCTGTCTATTAAAACAGAAACTGACTTCATGGCAGCTGTTGAACATTTCAACGAATGCGTCCAAAATGCCGCTTGGGAGAGCACTCCAGCTATTAAGAAACACACAGAACCAGAATGCTCAAAGTCCATCCGTGAACTAGTAGCAGAAAAAAGACAGGCCCGTAAATTATGGCAAATAACCAGATACAACAGAGACAAAACACGATTGAACTACCTAACAACAAAACTTAAAAAACTTATTGCAACAGAAAGAAACGGAAATGTACAGAACCATCTACGTAATCTGGAAGCTACGGCTGCTAGTGACTATTCTCTTTGGAAAGCCACCCAGAGACTCAAAAGACCTACTGCTACCAATCCGCCGATACGCAGAAAAGACGGATCCTGGGCAAAAACCGACTTAGAGAAAGGGGAAGCCTTTGCCTCTCATCTAGCTGATGTCTTTGTACCAAACCCATCGGAAACCAATAGTGACGAAATCAGTGACTTTCTTGATCAACCTTACCAACTTGACCTGCCAATTGAAAAGATTAAGAAGTGTGAGGTGATAGAAACAATTAAAAACCTAAAACAGAATAAGGCCCCGGGATACGATCTAATTACTGCAAAGATACTGCGCGAACTACCCGAAATAGCAATACGCTTTCTGACGCTCCTATTCAACTGCATAATGACCAGAGGTATCTTCCCTCCGCAATGGAAAGTAGCTGAAATTAAAATGATTCTTAAACCTGGTAAAGCACCTGAAGATACATCTTCCTACAGACCGATCAGCTTACTGCCTATCCTGTCAAAAGTAATGGAAATACTTTTTCTAAAGCGACTAAACACCGTAATCATACAAAATAAGATCATACCCGACCACCAATTTGGCTTCAGAAAAAAACATGGGACTATTGAACAGGTACATAGACTAGTAGAAGAAATACACAAGGGTTTCGAAAATAAGAAATATTGCTGTGCAGCATTTCTCGACATATCACAGGCCTTTGATAAAGTCTGGCACACAGGTTTATTGTACAAAATAAAAAAACACCTCCCAATAAACTATTACATTTCACTAAAATCGTATCTGTCTGACAGATTTTTTTACGTCAAGCAGGGTGAACAAATATCCAAACTGCACAGAGCCCATGCGGGGGTACCACAAGGAAGTGTGCTTGGCCCCATCCTATACCTAATCTTCACTGCAGACTTACCAACAACAGATGGCGTCGTAATAGGTACTTTTGCCGATGACACCGCGGCCTTAACTGCCCATGATGAACCAGCACAAGCAAGTAACATGTTACAGCGCTCTCTAAACAGCATCACAGATTGGCTAACTACCTGGCGGATAAAAGCAAACGAAACAAAGTCAGTTCAGGTAACCTTTACAACGCGACGCGAAACGTGTCCCCCCGTGAAGCTCAACGGAGTACAAATACCCCAAGCACATGAAGTCAAATACCTTGGACTTTATCTTGATCGCCGTCTCACCTGGAGGAAACACATCTTCACCAAGCGAAAAGCACTGGGAATCCAATTGAGGAAAATGTATTGGATGCTTGGAAAAAAGTCACAGCTGTTAATGGAAAACAAACTCCTTATATACAAGTGTATCCTTAAACCAATCTGGACTTACGGAATCCAACTCTGGGGCACAGCCGCCAACTCCAACCTTGAAATACTCCAGAGGTTTCAGTCTAAAATGCTAAGGATCATTACAGACGCTCCATGGTTTATAACAAACCAACAATTACACCACGACCTTCAAATCAGAACAGTCCAAGAAGAGATCAAGCACTCAATGAAATCCTACAGGAATAGAATAGAAAACCATCCAAATAGACTGACTAAACACTTAATGAATAACACCTCAACATTCAAAAGGCTGAAAAGAAAGTCCCCTAGAGATTTGTAGGGAATGATAAACACAAGGGGCGTATGTCGCTGGACTGACTGCCCCCCAAGTCAAACATATAAATCCGTAACCCTATGCTGAATGTTCACAAGAAACAGATCGCATAAAGAACATAAGTAAAAAAAAAAAAAAAAAAAATATGGAGCCTACCAATTCGCCCTTGGCCAGCGCGGTGGACTATGGCCGGATCTTTCTCATTCTGAGAGGAGACTCGTGACCCGCGGTGATGGGTTGATGATGATTGAACTTAAAATATCGATAATTACGGGTAAATATTCCTTTAAGGTATCCTTAGACGAAAGAAAAGAACGTCACTCTGATCATATTCAATTTCTCAGATACTGCAAAATTAAATTATTATACTCATATTTTTATGAATCATCAATTGATTATTTCGTAATATTTTAAAATTTAATATTCAGATTAGTTATTGTAAATCGTCTTTCCTTAAATTCGGCGTAATGTAATAAAATTGTAAATATTACAAAAACAAGAACTGATTAACATAATTATATCTGCAGAATTCATTTGTGTTTTGTGAGTATTTTTTGTCAATGTATAGTAGACTTTTATATTATTGAATACTGTAGACTAGAATTTTATCGCATGTGATATCAAAGTAGTTCGTCAATTTCGTTTAAATATCTAGTATGTTCTTTATTTTAGATATTCTTTACCAAGAAAGGGTATAACATATTAATTTAAAATGTAAGTAATTAAAATTCTAAATGCAATAAAATATATCAGAAGTTAAAGAATCCTAACTTCGACTTATATTAAATACAGGACCTTATTTAACCGTAGTATCAATCAAAATTATGAATCACAAATATTAGATCATACGAATTTTTCACAGTATTGAAGCATACGTAAAATACCTAACATACACGGATACTAGAAAAACCTAAGAACTCTAAGAAGTTAACTTATGACTTGTTTACAAATCTTAATTCTAACAAAAAGCACCAAATATTTCCACTACTTCTATAAATAGTTTTACTAGCTAGCCTTTGTGCCATTTTAGTGCCACTATGATCTAGTTTAGCGACATTTCAGTATAATAGATAAGGGTAGATACAGCACAATTTTTCCATGACAGACATGTTTCTAATCACGTCCGTAAATTGCATAATGTGGTACTAATGAATATATTTATACAGCAATTAATTATACTTTGCGCTGTTTATTTTACCTACATAGAAGTAGGGATTGTACAACTACTTACAGCTACAATCAGGCGTAACTATAGGTACTATAGGAGACATGTGGCAAATTCATTGCATGGGGCCCTAAGTTTTCGCTCACGAATTTAGTGATTGTTTGGCCCTGATGACATTTTTATTCTTCGCTGATTTATACATACATTTATATATACACATTTTTGGTCACTTTTGAGCTCACAGCCAATCGTGTCGGGGGCCCCGTCAGGCCGGGGGCCCGAGGCATTTTGCCAGTCATGCCACCCTATACATAGTTACGTCATTGGCGACAATAATTTATATTGAAGTGTTTCTAAACAATCTATAAGATTACATTATCAGAAAATACGCGTATTATGATTTGAAGCTTAAGCCTAATGTTTAAATACAAAAGATAATTAAAACTGGTATTAGGGATTTAATGTTTTGCATAACATTGTAAGCAGTATGATTATAGTCATACATTTAATTAAGTAGACAGTGCGTTATGAAAATAGTTTCTATGACTAAATTAGCTGAAATAGGAAGGTTGTCATTACGTAATAGTTAAGTTTTAAGCCATTCAAACAGCTTAGACTCTTAATCTAATGGCTCCTATATTATTACAGTCTAGTATCTTTCATAGTATCAGATGACATTTCTGAATCACTTTTCACGCTAAAACACAAATAATCAACAAAATCCTTCAAGACGTCGCGTTGACTTAAGACATTTCCCGTTTCTACTGCAAAGGTGACCATCAAGTGACCCGCCATAATGGACTCATTAATTCAATTACCTACATTAACTTCTAGTTCATTAGCTCTCAATATAATAGCAACCTTATACAATAATGCCGTCGAGTGTACGTCACGTTCGTACAATAGCAGATTGTCGAGTAGAAAACAACGATATTACGTATGACATCGTCTTTTACCTTATAAAACAAACAAAGACCTACTATCGAGTAACGCACGTATCTTGATCAGCGGGTCATTGTCCCGCAATTTTATACATTGGCAAGCTTAACATAATGATACGAAGGTATTATAGGTTTTGTGTGGAATATATTAATGGTGCATAGTTGAGTGGTCGATTTCGCAGAACAATAGGGTGAGATACGAGATGAATTATTAATAGACGAGTTAATGAGGCGCACGGAGCGTGGCCGCGATAGTGGGGTGAGCGGCGCGACCTCGCCGGCCCGATAGTGCCCACGCAGCCAGATTGTCGCCAACAGGCCAAAACCAACAGTTTTTACCAGGGATGTTGTGGAGATCCGAAACCGTAGTCGAAACTATCGGATATCTGACATAAAATATATCCGAAACCGTAACGGAACGCGATATAAAACTATTGGACAAGAGTAGAGTCTAAATAACACACTTTTTTACTGTTCAGTTACTTCACAAAGAATATCAAATCATTGTCTATTACTATATATTTACTTTCTTACTTACAAGTTTACAAAAATCTGCTAACCGTGACAAAACTTATCCGAAACTATTGGATAATCCGAAATAACTTCATATCCGTAACCGTATCCGAAACCGATATTTTTTAATAGATCCGTATCCACATCCGATCCACGTCAGTAACATCCCTAGCTTTACATTCACCACTGTTCAACAATGATACACACCGCGAGGGTTTAAGGACGAAACTTCATTGACGAGCGCGAAAAATAATGGCTAGCTAGTCGATCTTTAAGCGAAGACTGGATCGCTTCGTGTGACTTGTTTATAAAACGCCTTCGATTTAAAGGCATACTTTATACGTCACGAAATAATAAAAAAATCTTTTCAACATCGTAAATTATGCCATGCTTATGTTTTCTTTAATTATATAGGAATAGCAGAAGAGCATGCTATCTACCTGATAGGAAGTGGTTATTGCCGCCCATGGACATCTGTCATCAACCCTAGATATGATTAGGTCGGCCGAGGACTAAGCAGAAACGCCTCCGAAAAGTATGTCTCCCTTACCATATCTCCCTTCAAACCAGAAAATAACAGCGTTTAATACTGCTATTATTAGGTAGAAATAAGTGTGACGGTGGTGCTGCCGGAGTCGAACCACAAAGGGTTCTAGCACCTTCAAAAGTATAGTAATAAAATCTAGGTACTAAATATAATCTGGAGATGCAAATGAAGCATGCGTTTATGTATTACCAGTCTGAGCAGAAGGTATAAACAATTTAGTTAGATTGCCATTAATTTTATGATTTTCAGTGACAGACACTATTTTATGGTACAGTTCAATTGCATGTCCATTTAACTGACCGGTGACGCAATAATTACGGTCATTCCAATTGATATTCAAAACATTTAGGGCAAACTTGATCTCATGAGAAATCGAGCAATAAGCTTTTATCTTTCGTGAGCATTATGACGATCAGTTAAGTTTAACTGCTAGAGTAGTTACTCTAGCAGATATTGCTTTAGAAGTACACCTGAAAATCTAGATCGCACGTTATATTAAGTGCTTATTTCATTGATTCTAAATAACTTTTCCCATTCAACGCTCGTTACGCTCAAATCTATCTAGATTTTCCCTAACAAAAATCGAAAATTGTCATTTTCTCAGGCAGGTTTTTTTTATTTTCATTTTTGGTAGACAAAACAATTAACACACCGATTAAAATTATAAATAATAGGCGTTAGTTATCACGGATCTCAAATATTTTGCAAAAGCTCAGAGGCTTAATATGTTTTCCTACATCTTTGTAATAAAAAGTAGTCAGAACCATACGGGTGTCACCGTGTCACTGAATAAGGAGATTATATCACCATTGTACTTATTGGAACCAAGTTTCACGCATCATTTGGATATTTGGCATTCGTCCACATGTAAGGTTCGCCACACCCTATAATACTAGAAAAGGTGTTCTTTAAAAAGCCATTTCCTTCACAAATGTCTCTAGTTTGGCAGAGGTCCACAAAAAGAAATATTTATTTTTACTATTGATACCCAGAACCTAAGTTATAACGCCTTAAGTGAATAAGTCTACGTGACCACATCCTTCAAATTAGAATGGATAACATTTTTGATACAATTTCTTTTCACACCTGACGAATCTAAGTGTTAATTATAATAAAATAAAATTAATTCCAAGTTTCCTAATTTAGCAAATGTATGCAAATATTTTATATTGCTTTAAGATTAATTACTCAAAATTGAATATTGATCCGGCAAAATGTTCTTACTGCAGAATTTTAGTATACCAGGAAGATAAGATAAGAGGTTGCACTTGGCACATTTTTCAATTCACAACTTAATAACGGTTTGGTAACTTGTGTACTGTGGCTTTGTAGATAAGGAGGTCGTGAGCTATTCATTCACGATATAATTAAATATCTGAATGAATACTAAGAGAAGAATTGACCTCATTACTCGTAAATGATTTATCAGTAGGTACTTACGTCTACAAATAAGTATAATATCAGTTTTGTTTATTTAATACTACAGTTAACTTAATACTTAATAGTAGAAAACAAACATGTAGTCCATCTGGTAGTAAGTAGAAGGTGGTAGAACCCTTTGTGGTTCGACTCCGGCGGCACCACCGCCACACCTATTTCTACCTAATAACAGCAGTGTTAGGCGCTGCTGTGTTCCGGTTTGAAGGGTGTGGTAAGGGAGACAGACTTTTCCAAGGCGTTCCAGCTTAGTCCTCAGGGGTAGCGGCGCATCTGTGGCCGACCTCAGGTAGGAATACCTAATCCAATCAATCTGGGGTTGATTACAGATGTCCATGGGCGGCAGTAGCCACTTACCATCAGGTGGACTGCATGCTCGTCTGCTACTCTTATATTATAAAAAAAAAAGTAGCAACTGCTGCTAATGGACATCTATAATAAAGTCCAGAGAGGATTAGAGGTCCAAGGTGAGTTCGACTATAGTTGCATTATCTGAGGACTCAATTTTAAAGTATTAATTTCAAAGTATAGTAAATCTGCTTACACGTGCTAGACTTTGTTGTCTTGTCTTGTTAGTACAACTAACATTCATAGATTGAGGATTTACCAGGGAATAAATATGCTATTATTAATTATATATTTATATTCTACAAAGCTCGGCCATAATCACCCGGAAAAGCTCGCGCATATATACTTATCAACTTCTAGTAATATATTTTTCCATTAATTTATTTCCAATAAAAATATCACTAGGTTTATCTTAGTTATTATTACGAAATTAATGCTAGCATTACTTACATAAACGATAAACTGGTAAATGGTAAATAAATATTTTACTATTTTTTTTTCATGATATTTGAATTTTACCAAATATAATAACTGAATGAACGAACAGCATAGCTCAATACAGCAATAACTCAATACGGCCATAGCTCAATACAGTATTGAGCTTACAGTAGGATAATAGGAGATTTTCGAAATACTCATCAAGCTAGTCCACTGCGTGAGACGGTTAATATGTAACCACATACCACACACTTCTTGTATGACCATCGTGACATGCAAGTTTTCACACGTTGTAAAATTATAAATAGAATGAGGTATAAGTAAGTAATTTTACACTTTATTACAAGTACCTATTTCATTCATAGATTAGTAAAGATACTTCGCCGCCTTGGAATTGAATGAAGCCACAAACGGCTTATTAATAAGTTCTTTTATATCACGGCGTGCGTAAATTGACGTTTTACGCACGCTTCGCGTGCGCAAAACCCCCATTTCCGACCCCGTAATATAAAATTTTATACAACACGCGGACGAAAAATGTTTTTCTGACTCGTGTGATTGCAGTCCTCGCCTGCGGCTCGGCCTGCAAACTCACACTTGTCAGAAAAAAATTTTTCGTCCTCGTATCGTAATGTACTATTTTTGAATTCTTGACAAAATAAAACATTTTTAGAGAAAATTCACGAATAAATAACTACTACTGCGTAATTTACATAATAAATAAATAATTATTTCAAATATTTTAGGGACATTTTAGCACGGAGACGTGGCAAAACTTTTTTACGCAACTATTTCAATTCTCAAAACATACATTTTCTTGTTAGGAGTGAGTAATCTTTACTTATCTATGATTTCATTATTAAACTTTGTTACATGTTTTAAAAGATGCAACAATAGACGAACTTAAGTCTTAGTAGCAGTCGAGAATAGTACTTTAACATTCGTAATTGTAAAACATTTAAAATTGACCCTTAGAAATTTTTAAATATCTTACATTCGATTACATAGGGCAGTGCTTTTCGAAGGTGGGCCGTGTATCCCAGGAGGGTCACACAGCATCCTCAAAGGGTCGTGGAAGGTTGCGGAGCTTCAGTATAAAACAATATAAAGTTTAAAAGCGTCGAGGTTAGTGAAATTTTCATAATCGTACTAAGGAAGTCGTGCCATGTAAAAATTAAGTAACACTGACCGATGGAATCGTTATATAAACCTGTCTATATAAAAAAGTTATTATAGAGTACCTATATGGTAAGCAGAACTAGTCTACAAATATAAATGTCATACTTAAAGCGCAAGACACTAGTAATATTGCAACAATCCATAAAAATCTTTGTCATTATCCACAATGAAAGGGTACTATCTAAAGGATTACATCACAATACACCTATTCATACATACAATAACCATGTTCGGAGTAACAATATTGGTATGTGATAATGAAGTGGCAATTTAGATATTGCAGAACCAATCATATCATCATTTTATATCGGAGAATCCGATAAATGCCGAATTCTTTAAATTATTACCTAAGGAGATAAAATCGATATGAGTTTTACGTCAGCCAGAGGGTATTTTGATGACGCGTGGTCTGATAACGAAATATTTGTAGCGACAAAAATACATTGTGTTCATAGAAACAGTATATTTTAGAGTCCGGCTTTTAATAGTTCTAATTAATAATAATGTAATGAATTATTATTTCGTTGCTACGGGACTTTGGAACAAACGCACATACTATTTGCTATCTATTTTACTACTACTATAAGTACTTTTTTATAAGACTAAAGATGAAATGAAATGAAGGTCCACCTGATGGTAAGTGGTCACTGCCGCCCAAGGACAGCTGTAACTACTTTTAGAAAAAGGATTCTCCCTGAAGTCGATTACAGATGCGAAGTCACTTCCATGCAAAAACTGAAGGCTTGGTCTTAAATCTTTGAAAAATAGGATACATGCGTAGGATTCAAACCTCAAACCGCTTGATTAGGAGACTGTATTTCAAATCCCTAGCCCTCCTTGCATATAGAAACAATTTCTAATTAGTCTATCAATTTAAAGTCTATTTACAATTACTAATTAACTATAATACGTCCATAAAAGCGAATTTGTTTAGTTCAGTTATAAAATGCAAGTTTTACTACGATTCCGAGACTTGGGAAGCGAGGAGGTCGTAAATATATCTTCATGGGCATAAATGGTCGTGGAGACGGGAACTCGGTTCAACCGAGGCCACTGAGGATAAGTTTAATTAGCTGGGCTCTTCGTGTCTTTGTGAGGACTAATGTAAATGCAATAGGTACAGTATACAGCTGGTATGTATGCTTATTTAGTTTGCGCTGTAGTTTTACAGCTTTACAGTTGTAAATCAAATTGTTTGTAGCTTTCGTTGTTATTTAAAATTGCTAAAATAAATTGGCAAAACATAGTTATAATAAACAAATGTTAAGATTATTTGTATAGTAAGTATATCTTCCTGTATTTTAATTAATAATATTACAGGGCTGATTAAAATAAGTATCTACCATTACTACCTACCTACTTTAGGCACAGAAATTTTATAATCGGATAGTCTAAAAATATATACTTATTTGGGAAACTTCACCTAATCCCATTTTAGTTGTTTGAAAATGCCTTCATTCCTAAATTGTATCGTTAAAACTAGGCAAAACAGAAATCATAGCAAATTACTTTTTTCTACAAGACTAGTTCATAATTTCAATTACTTTTTGTACTAAATTAATGAATATTTAGCAAACTACATAACTTTAAAAACCCAGAACGAATTGCAAACATAATTCATATAAAAAGAGTTTTAAAAACATTTTAATATACATACATATAACAGTTTCTTAAAACTGTGAGATAGTAATTATTTTTCCTTCCACCTCATTAGTCGTATCTTACATAGTAACCACTTAAGCATTTACCTCTGAGGTCATCCTGAGGTAACGGTAACCTAGACTCCTAGACAATCAGAGAATACTCACTATTTCTACACAATGGCTAAACAAATCCTTAATAATTAATTTAATTTAATTAACAACATTCTTCATTTAACTTATTAAAAAAAACAAAAGTAGTTATATCAGTAACAATTTTTATTTTAGCCTTTGTTTCGACTAACTAAAGAAGTAACTTTGATAACTTTCACTACTTTGTCTTACTGGTTGTTATCTTTTACATTGTAATCTTAGATACCTAATTATCTAAAAGATACTTTGTATCCCAAGAAAGGTTAAAGGCTAATTAATAAATTAAATATACGTGGTTGGAATAAAATTTAAGTACAAGTTAGAAAAATAATAGGTTTATACATAATACAATGTTTTATAAGTCTAACTAAGTAAACGTTGCTTTTGAAAAGTAACAATGAATACTTAGTAATACCTAGTTCGTAGTTATTCAAAGTTTGAACAAACTCAATGAGTTTAATCATCAAACATGGCTCTACCGAAATCTTGTAAATGTTCCAAATGTAGGATACTAAGAAACACTACTTATAGATAGTTATTGGTATTAACAAACGCATGAGTAAGGATAGATCAAGTATGAGTCATATCTTTCGCTGAAAACGATGAAACATCAGTGTCGTCACGGGGAGGCGCCTGTCTTATCGCCATATGGAATAGCATAAAAATTATAGAACAATTTTCCAAGAATTATATTTATAATTCTTAAAGAAAAATAAATTACTTTATTTATAATTGCTCTTATGATCATTCTCGGAAGTCTTAACAGTTTTGTTTGCATAAGTTTAGGTATTAGGTACAAAGTTTGGAGTTATTAATAAATTTTCATTAACAATTACATTAATAATGCAATATAACAAGTAAGTATGTTGTATTATATGAAAAATTAAGAATTTTAATGTCTGTCATTTCTTTTTAGATACATAGGTATCCCAGATGTGGGAATTGGAATGAATCCTTTCGGAAGCAAGTAAAATAGCAAAAAATATTTAATAAATAGTTTTAATGTTCATTTGTTAGGAATCGTATATATTTTATTAACACTAAGGAGATGTAGCACAAGATACATTTGGAGTTTTCTAATTACTAGCTTTGTTCATATCTCCATATTTTTAATGAATTTGGCTAAAATAACTTTTATCAATTTCATTTATCATCAATTTGTGCTAAAATATTTTTGAACACTATTGAACATTTCTAATTATTTTCCTTTAATAACTTTTTGTCCTCACGTCTGTCAAAACTTAATTTAAGGCGTACATGACGTTTCGTTATATCAATGCAAAGCTTGAACGCAGAACGCCGGCTGCTTACGTACAGCTGTCTAACGGCTTCGAATTCCGCTCCTAGCGATTCTGTGAGCCGACTTAACTGTGAAATGAAAGTAAATTAACAATGACTAACATTATTAATCTTCCGTTTAAGAACATCAATTGTCTGGACTGCACTCGTATTACCCCATTACAATTAGTGCGTCAACTCGCGCTAAAGGCGTTATTAATTAATACGTCTGAATTCTTTTCGCACACGTACTCTTGTATTCGGAAGCCTACGCCCGTTATTACTCAATCTATCCTTTTATCTACCTAAGATCGAATTTTGACAATGTCTAGTCCGAAGAAATTGTCAAATGTCGATCTTTGGTAGACACTTAGGATAGATTGACAGTCGATAACTGATGTAAAAAAATGTCAAATGTCAAATCGATAGAACAAATAGTGGATAGTTTGATTATTATGACTATAATCAATGTGTCTAATATTCACAACAAGATTAGGTATATTGGAAACAAAAAAAACCAAAACACATAATCCAGATTTGCACCGATAAAATTCCAACTACTTATAATAAGTTGCAATCAGCAATCTTACCCTAATTAAATAATGACGTATAAAAAGATTTCGCAATAACATATGAATGATCAACATTGTACTCGGCAATATATTTGGAAGTCACGTGTAAAGATATTTATTATTTAGCCATCTTTGAGGAGAAATTTAGAAAAATCCATGCTTAGTGCAAAACATACCAACATACTTCTAAACTCACTGATTTTAACTTTACGTTATATTACAGTCCATCTGTGTTATTTTAATTAATAAAATGTACCTACTCATTTTTTTTATATTTTTAAGTTTTAAAAGTTTATAATTTTATTTAATGAGTTTAAAAATATAAGATTCTGACTATGACACTGAATCTAAACATAAGCTAGGCTTTTAATTATCCTTTAGACTACATTATTATTCATCACAAACCAATTTACTTAAGGAATAAACATCACAGAACACATAAATGTATTATCGTCACACTTCATTACCGTTAATAGAAATTGTTATGATCCTGAACTGTTCAATTTGAATAGTACGTCACTCGAAAGAACTAATGCGCATAACTCCAAGGAAATGTTTCGCGACGGCTTACGTAGTGTAGTGTTTACCGCGGGTCTGTATAGCATAGAGTTCCGGGTACGGTCCCTGGTTAAGCAAGTGTCACGTGATGAAGTAGGATTTTTATTCTAAAACAATATATACCGAAAGGATCTTCCTTGTTTTCTTTCAACATCACGAATAATTGTTTTATATTATTTGTAGTACTCGACTCATAAATGAGTAAGAATAAATATTCTCGTGTAAATTAACTACTTAATAAGCAACTTTTGAAGGTTTTTTTTTTATTTTTTTTAGTAAGCAAATTTAATTTAATTCCTTTCTTTCAGTATCTATGTATTTATAATGCCAATTGCAAAACGAACAATGTTATTAAGACGGGAATTGTGCAACCATTGTGCATTGCGTGTTTGCATTAAGTCCACAAAACAGGACGTCAAATAAATTATCTTTGCGTTGAAATATTTGAAGCGGTTTAATGCAAATATTTCAATCTTTCGGTCGTAGAGATGCAATCTAAATTAACTGACAAAACTATTATAGGTCATTATAAATAATCGGTCTGAACCTTACTTGGCGGTGCCAACCTGTCATATTTATGTATTGCCACATTTCCGATAAGCAAATCTTATTCAACTTTTAGCTTATGCACCTGTTGTTTACCCTGTAGCTAAGATATATTTTATGAAAATAATCGTATTTTTTTTTTGATAAAAAGATATCTTTTTTAATTGGCGCCGTCATGGATCTCGCCTACAAATGAAACGTACTTCAGCAATCGTATTTAATTCAGACACTATATTATATGTCTGTCTATCTATCTAATTTTATCTTATTTATGCTAAAGTAATATACAAAGGGGTGGAAATAAAGTATTGCAAGCTATATAGTAAGCTCATCGTTGTTAAAATAATTTACTTATCTTATTATCACTAATACACTCGACTTTCTTTTTAAGCATATTTAAAATTATTTCCTTAGTAAATGCATAGATTAGTAAAGATTACTCATTCCTAACAAGTAAATGTACCCAGTTTTGAGAATTGTAATAGTTGCGTAAAAAAGTTTTGCCACATCTCCGAGCTAAAATGTCCCTAATATATTTGAAATAAGTATTTATTTTATCGTAAAGTTATTTATTCGTATTTATTCGTAAAGTTTCTCTAAAAATGTTTTTATTTGTCAAGAATTCAAAAAAAGAACCTACTAATAGGCCTTTTGTGGTAAATTTCAAGGCGGCGAAGTATCTTTAGTAATCTATGAGTATCTAAATATAACGAACATTTTCTTATGTATTCAAAACTTTATCTCATTAGTAGTAATATTCCACTAATACACCTAGTAATGTTTATATTTCAATTTCCTTATAACTTGCTTTTAATAAAATATAGCTCATTTAAAAAGCCGTAACAGATCTCCTTAAAATAATATTGATTATTAAATATACCAGGAATACTAATAAAATTCAAAGAAACCCAAATTATTGCTTAATTTAAAATTAATTAATCAACATCTCGAAAGAGTTTTCCTGTATTGTGTGTAATTATAAAATACCTAAACGTATATACGAGTAGGTATTTTAACGCCATAATTCATATGATTTAATTATTTAATTCGTAATTGAAACAACAGGTAAATGATTTACTAGTACTGAAGTTATCAATGTGGTTAGACTTCACGTACGTATTCGTAAAATCCGTATAATATTACCGGAAATATAAAATTAACGCGTAATTTTATGTCTGTTTTGAAACTACATCATTTGTATCCATTTTTGTACTAAGCTATTTTAAACTTAGCTTCGACAAGTCTCATAAAAGTAAAAACAACGTAGTCCCCGATTTTATTGTTAAACGTGATTTTTATATAATTATTAGATTTTTAGCGTAAGACCTTCGATCACTTGATCGAAGCGTAAGACAAGAAAATAACATACTTTTGTTTTTGTTTCGGTCAATTTACATTTTTTTTATTTACTAGCTATTAACGGACATACGTACTATCATTGCATATATTAAAAAAAAATGTTGAAAAGACAGGGTGAATTACTCGATGAACATTTTTTTACATATTATTTTTTTTTCTTACATACTATTAACGTAAACAAAGTGTAATTAAATTAAATTTATCAATGACGCATTATTTGATTGCGTTCCGTTCAATTTCCCTAGATGTTGATAAAGGTCTCATTTGAAATGATCCGTTTGATACGTCGTGGATAGAATACGGTACAATAACAATATGATATTAATTAAAACGCAATGCCCCTCGCATTGCGTTTTAATTAATATCATATTGCAACAACATAAATTATTTAATCAAAGTCAATTTACACAAGTTGTCAAAACTAAATTACCAGTTACAGACGTGCGTCTGTAAATTTTTAAGTGTTTGATGAACTCCATCAACAAAAACTGTATTACAGTTGTCCCTGTATTACAGTTTAGCTTGGAATATTACATCAGAAAGTGAGTGGACTTATAATGAATTTATCATTGTAATCAATTTCGTAACATTGAAATAATGATAGAAAATGTGATAAAATCGGTTGAATCCGTATAACATATCAATATTTAGATTGTTACATTTCAAAGGAATTAATACTCGTCAGTCAGTGATACTATGTTATAACTGAATATTGTAATGTAATTGAATATTGGATTGTTACCAACCGAATATTTAGGTGAGACCTGTAGCGTCCGTAGCTTATTAATAATTAACACTTAATTTAATAATAAGGAAAGTTCGAGATGAGCCCAATGCTTAAAAGTTGTTCATAATATTCTTAAAAGGGTATTTAGTTGTCTCAAATTTGTCTCACTGAATTTAATCCTTCTAATTTCAAGAGGCTCTAACATAGAACAGAAATAAGTTCATGATAATACGAATTATAGATCATACAGCTAAGGTATACTAATAAGGTACAGCCTTATGTTAAGAAATATGACATTACCAAATACATACTTTAATGCGTTTCGTTTAGTTTCCTCAGATAATTCAAATATCGATAAAGGTGTCAATTAAAATAATCCATCGTGGATAGAATAGGATCATTCAGTCTACTTAATGCCCAGTTATACGTCCGTTGACATCTGTAATCAAGTCTAGAATTATTGGTATAACTACTATCTTATATATGCGTTGAGACCCTTAAAACCCTTCTTAAGTTGATAAGCATCAATAATAACCAACTTCTCTTCTAATAATATTGTTTTTAGTATTATGGAAGAAGCAAAATAGCGTGTAGTCTTAATGACAATTTATAAGTATATATAGGATTAGAATCCTAACTAAGATCGGTTGCAGATGTCCTACCCCGGAGAACTAAGTTGGAATGCCTTCTATAATTATTATATTACTATAATAGACCACAAATACGTGTGGCGGTATAGCTATCGTAGTGGAACCGCGAAGGGTTCTGCCACTAGTAAGATCTTTTATGAATTAAAATACAATACTCATGACTTTTATTAAAAGTAATTTAATTTAATTTACGATAATTTATGTTTTTTATGGTTACGATAATTTAATTATTAAATTCTTGCATTGCATTAAATTTTATTGCATTGGTTTCGTTTTTAAAACGACGAAAACGCAGCTCGTTTGGAAATTCATTTAAATTTGAATTATAATTTGTAAGACATTTATATACCAAAGTTCACCAATAAAATTAATCGATGAAAGAATTAAATAACCTTTAATTCTTTCATCGTAATATATAGGAATAGTGAACTGAAAACAGTATTGACTATTGACTTATTTCAATTGTGATAATCACAAAGATACTATGAATTAGTTACACTTATAATTAAAAACTTAAATTATTTAATAAATAAAATAATATAAAAAGAACATTTTCCGAACACATTTGGTAAGTGGTCAGACTTCAGGAATTTTCAAATTGAGCAAGTTTGCCTGTAAGTCACGTCCAAATGTTTAAGGCTGTAAGAGAATTCGTTAAACAGGTAATGATTATGCTGTCTGGTACATATAGTAGATGAATATAATATTAGAGTTACCACATCATTAACTGGTTTGTCTGTGATACCTACCTCAAGAGATAGTCCATGGACAGATAAACTAGATAACTTAATAGATACTTATTGCTGACTATTTATACACTATATTATGTAAGATAATTATTTTAATAAATTATTCCAGTGTAGGTTAATCTTCATTATTATCCCACGCATTACACGCTATTAATTCATATATACTATATTTAAAAGCAAATATATATATATATTATTTTTAAGTATTTTAACGTACACAATGAAGTCTATTTTTTTTTATATTGCGTAATCATTTATGTTAAATATACGAGCTTAATTTGTCCCGTGGTTACGTCTGCTACGAGGTTACATCAATTTAAGTAAGTTGGTAAATGTACTTATCTTTTAATGTATAGTTAAAAAATACCAACGAGTGCGAGTAGTTTTAACTTGTTTGGTTCATATATGCAAGTAACTTTCTAATAAAAACTATGAGCAGGTGCCCAGAGAAAATATAAAATCGAAATGATCATTAAATTCGAGTCCGCGGCAAAAACAAGTTTAAATAATTTAACGTTCAAAATAAAAGCTTACCTTAATAAAAATCAGCTCGTGTTTTCTTTTCACTTATACAATTGAAAAATATAAATTCACTCCCGATTCACTGTTCGATAAGACTAAGTTAAGCGGAAAATAGCACCTTTCGAAATGTAAACAGAGTACGCGATTACGGAACGTGCACGCGAGAAAAGTTTTCGAGGAGTCATTTATTTTTATCGTCGTTTTAATTGGGGGATTTGTCCGAGCGTACGTGTTGGGAGCGCGGCGAACGAGCGTGGTCCTGAGAGCCAGGCAGGCTGGCGGCGGCGAGGCAGCGCGTGCACTGAGTGGTGTCGGTGCTCGGTGCTCGGTGGTCGGTGGCGCGTCGCTGCCGGCCGCCGCGCGACTCTGCCCCGCGCGTGCGCCGGACCAGTTCCGAACAGCCTCCCGCGCGCACTCACTCCGACCAGGGGCCTACCACCATCTTTTAAAAACCATGATTGTTCAGGAAAGTTTTATTTCAATATTTAATCAACATTATTTTGTTTCGTATCACGACCTCTTTTTTTATTCCTGCCCAGTGATGTAAAATAATTAGTAATTTGTATATTCCTCATCCAAAATGAAACGAGACATCGAAACTAGTGTCATCTCTTTCGTACAAGACCGTGGTGTGGTGGTGATTGTGTTCCGTCATATGCAGTTGAACAAACTTAAACCCTTATTCATTTTTCGCTTATCCACTGTATAAAACCAACTGAAATTGACATATTTTGCTAAAAAAAAACCTGCACAAATAAAAATAATTTCGACCGACATCAAACAAAACTGCTTATTGTAATATTGTAAAAAGAATCTTACTTTAACGAGGTTGTGGTACGAAATTTCAATGTATGATTAAAATAATATTGTTTTAAGAGATGGTAGTAGGCCCCCAGCGGTGCACCAGCGTGGCCAGCGCCACTCGCCGCAGCGCCCTCGATGCACCGACCACCGACCACACACTACACCACTATTTTCATTATCGGACACACTTTTGACACTCGTAAATAAGTAAAGTACTATTGGTAGATAAAAGCGGACTGCTTTATTATTTTGATAGTGTGCACTGCGTATTCCGCATTCTACACTGATTAATTAGAACAGGAAATAAAATGCAACGACATTTACCGAAACCTGCATTTATTTAGTGCACATTCTCGTAAACAAGTCGTAAACATTGACATACATAGATTTATTCGCAGAGATTATTTTAAAAGGATATATTGGTATGTTTTCCACTTACTGTGACTAAACTAAGGTGACTAAATAAGGTTATCTTATCTAATCTTAACAATATTTTTCCTTTTTTTTTAATATAAATATAATTATTTTTATCTTTAGGATATTAGGTAAGAAATATTTATATGTAAACTAATTACTTTACTATTACTGATTAATGTAAAAAAAATCATTGTCATCAAGTCACTAGTATCCCGTCAAGTCAATACTATTACTGGTATTAGGTCTCTTTTCAGAATTAAAAGGACTTAAGCCTTAATCTTCCACATTACCTTAAATATAACTTAAATAGACTACTCACACTTAAATATATTATTAAATTAAAATAAAAACAGTAAAAATAAAATAAGGTCAAAAATTTTGCAACTGTTTCTTGGTTAGATAAGACCAATTAAGGGAGTCCGTAGCTACATAAAAGTTCTTCAGTGCGGATGATACTTTTTTTTTATATTATAGGAGTAGCAGACTAGCATGCAGTCCACCTGATGGTAAGTGGCTACTGCCGCCCATGGACATCTGTAATCAACTCCAGATAGGATTAGATATTCCTACCTGAGGTCAGCCACAGATGCGCTGCTACCCCTGAGGACTAAGCTGGAAAACCTCGGAAAAGTCTGTCTCTCTTATCACACCCTTCAAACCGGAACGCAGCAGCGCCTAACACTGCTGTTATTAGGTAGAAATAGAAGTGGCGGTGGTGCCGCCGGAGTCGAACCACAATGGGTTCTACCTTCAAGTGGTATTAGTTAAGCATTAGCATTAGTGGTTCTATTAGTTAAGCACTCGCCAAAACTATTATATAACAACAGAGTCGAACGTCTTATGGTGGCATTTGAAACTCGGAAATATTATTTGCCATATATTGAAGGTGGTAGAACCCTTTGTGGTTCGACTCCGACGGCACCACCGCCACACCTATTTCTGCCTAATAACAGCAGTGTTAGGCACTGTTGGGTTCCGTGTTGAAGGGTGTGGTAAAGGAGACATACTTTTCCGAGGCGTTCCAGCTTAGTCCTCAGGGGTAGTGGCGCATCTGTGGCCGACCTCAGGTATATCTATCAGGAATATCTAATCCTAGCTGGGGTTGATTACAGATGTCGTGTATACATTTACCATCAGGTGGACTGCATGCTCGTCTGCTACTTCTATATTATAAAAAAAATCCTAGCCATCCATCTGACCGATTTCCGCGTTACTTATCTTTCCGAATAGTTTTTAATACGCCCGTGACACAACGCTATAAGCGCTTTATTGATTCGCTACGGCCATAATATTGCAATTATACTAACAAGCATAAAACAATTGTTAAGTACATAGTTTACATTTATTTTTACATCACAAAGGCGAAGATTTATAGGTGACTCACATAAGAAAACATGGTTTGTGGGAAAACTTCTTACGCGGAAGTTGTTACTGGCTCCAAGTAGGTATGTAGGTAAAAATAACACAGAAATACGAAAAACCAAGACCACTTTGTTACGCCATGAGCAATAAAATAACAATCCTACAATCAACTATAACAACAAACGTTAGTTATGACGACGTTATACTATTTTACATATTTTTATGAGCTACATATATTAGACCTTTAAGTACCTCTGACCACGATTTCTAAAAGGAAAATCGAATAGAAGAATGAAGACACTTAACTCTGATATTTATAATATTACACATGTGGTCATAATAAATAATTATGGAGCCATAAAATGAAAAATAAATCTATAGAAGCATTTTACAGCGATATATAAAGAAACCCCTTATATTATTTCGAACATTGTAATTGTTTACTTAAAGTATATAAACACTTGAAATAAATCTAAGATAAGACATTTAAACAATGAAGTTAGCGGCATAAAATTTTTGTCTGTGAGTTTTAATAAATGTAGTTTTTCACATCCAAGACGAATTTGGCCATCTCTAGTGAATGAATCAAGTAAGTTAGGCACTTTACAGACACCACGATTATAAAATACTAAAGCATTAAAAATATGAAATATTGCAATTTTACATCTAATATATTTAGCAGACTAATACTCGCATAATATCATTATTTTTAGACAGACACTATAAAATATGGAAGCAAACTTAAAGGATAGCCAATACACAAAAACGAAATAGATAAAGACATGATATGATGAACATAAAGACGATTATGTTTATAATCCAATTACGCCTAAAACCTAACCTATCTATGATACGTTGATATAAAACGAATAGTTAACTGAACATTCGCAGTGATAGCTTAGTCACTAAAACGCAGCCTCTCATTCAAGAGGCCGAGTTTCGAGTCCCAAGCAGGCACCTCTAATTTTTTTCAGTGTTAGGGCATATAAAAAATTAATTATCAGCCAGCGGCAGACTACGGCCTAATTCATCGCACCCTAAGAATAGATGCCTAGCAGTGGGACAGTAAGAGATTGATGATGATAAACTAGTAAAGCATAGTAAATCATCGGACATGTCATCAAAAACAATTCCTTATATTAACAGACATTTCTTCGAGATCATAACATGGGTGAACCACGAACAAAGGTTACGCGCTGCGGTTTTGCAATTCACACTTTACGCCTTGTAAGACACTGATCATTATCTAGCATTATCGATCGGCGCCATTAACTATTAAAGTGATAATGACACCATAACAGCTATTACTGCCGATGTTAGACTAGAATTACGAATAGACATTCATATAAATGGAAGATAAAGCGCTGTCATGTTCAAATGCCCTTAAGGCATCATTTGTTTACGACTGTGCTATTGAGTTAAATGAATAGTTTTGGATCTCGTAAATGACAGTTTGTAGAATATCGTAGCTAAAATAACAAAAACAGTACCCTTAGTATGAGTTTTTAGTAATTTCCCATTTTCAATCAGTTCTGATACAGTCCACTAGGGGCGCTGATTGGAAATGTATGTTCAAATACGTAAACAAATACAAAAACAGTCATTTTTATAAAAACGTAAAAACTCATACTTAGGGTACAGTTTGATAGTCCAAGAGACAGTTTGATAGCGATATCTTTGTTTCAACTTCCTGCTATTAATAGCCAATATACAAAGACGGAATCGATAAAGGCAAGATACGAGCGTAAAGTCGATTATTTTTATTATATTGTTCCTGTAGTCGCACGGACCACGATAATGGGTCAGTTTCTATTGCCTGTTATGAGAATTGAGTAAAAGGGGATTCCCAGTTTTACGGGCGGCAAGAGAGCTCCGAACCATTAATCCCGAAAAGGGTACCAATGGCCACATATTATTGCATTTGGTCGAAAGCACCCGAATGAACGTGTGCTATGAACATAAAGATCTTCCATGTAGCACCAGGATTCAGCACCTCGGCTGCGTTCCGATGAAGATCCTGTTATAGTGGGTAAAAATCCCCCAAAACCTGATGACACTCCTACTTTACCAGATATTTGTTGTCCTCACCCTTCGCCACCAAAAAACCAAGACGGACAACGGCACTCAGAGCAGTTTTAGATTTCATACTACACCTCTTGTGAGACACTGATTAGACAGACAAACATTATCTAGTATTATCAATCTACGTCATTAACTATTAAAGTGATAATGACACCTTCACAGACAATACAACTAATGTTACTACAATTACTCTTTACCGTACAATAGCGAAGTGATCGTTCATAGCGTTAAAGATAATATTATTATGTTACCGAGTTCTTATGGCATAATTTGCTGTACAATTTTCCTATATCTTATATATATTTCTTATGTGCGTGTGTATGTCACTGAACTCCTCCTAAACGACTGGACTGATTTTGATGAAATTTGTTGTGTGTGTTCAAGGGGACTTGAGAATGGTTTAGATTCACAATTTAGTCCGTGGGAAAAGGTTTTTTTAATTATTTTTTAATTCGTAAGTAGTTGTTAATTTTGGAATGGTTCACATTGGATTCGACATACTTCGCTACCATCGCAGTTTCAAATATTCTATGTATTTTGTCAAACCCGTAAGTGATAAGGGTTGTTCACCCCTAACATTTTTTTATTTATATGGCAACACAACGTTTGCCGGGTCAGCTAGTTAAATATATATTTATAGTAATATTTATTAACAGACGTTATCAATATTTCCAACATCTTGCCTATAGATTAAACTTTGACTATTTCTAGCATAAAATTGTAGAATTTTGATCTAGGTGGGCAGAAATCTGTAGTGTTAAAACATTGTAGTCACCACGAACTGTGTAGTTCTGTAGTTATTGTGACCATTCCCTTTATTGCTTGCCCATCCTTCTTCTTCTTCTTGCAGTGCCTCTCCAGCTAGTGAGGGTCGGCTATCAGCTTAATACCTCACGGTTTTTTGAGAGGCGAAATAGTTCAGCTGGGCTTGCGCATCCTAAAGAACAACAATCAGTGAAAGTAAATATTTTCTTGTCTCAGTTTAATTCACCCTCAAAGTTAACAGCTTGACCTTCTATACGTAACTATTACACAAAACTTTCTATGTTTGAAATAAATTTTAATAAGACGAAACCTTCTCTATAAGAGCCCGACACACACTTAACTATTTTTTTTTATACTTATGATGGCATCGCTCTTTCCATACTTCTTACAGCCAGGGCGTGAAATCATGCGAAAGATTCTGTTACCTAACGTAAATGACTTAGAACATTAATGAGTTAAGGAAATGCAAAACAGCTTTACCTTTTTTTTGACGAGAGGGAAACCTTCAAAAGGTACCCGACGCCATGGGAGTGACGCCGGATTATGTGGAACTTTTACCGCACTGAAACCCCCCCGGTGGCCGTCCTCGGCGTTTGATGGAGAACTCCGGGATCTCCGAGGGAACACAAACCGGAGTCCTCCAAGCGCGATGCCCCGATCGGGCTTTGCCCTGGGGGAGCACTTTTGGCTCCCCCCCACACCATCTGGTCTTTACGACGGTATGCGACCCCACATATCGTCGTCCTTCCCAGGGTTGCTTGCTGGACGGTTCGAGCTCCCACTCTTGCCGCCCGCAACCCCGAAAGCCCCCTTTTAGTCGCCTCTAACGACAGGCAGGGGATACCGTAGCCCCGTTCTAACAGCTTTACCTAGCAAGCGGGTTTCATTTTAGATCACACCGTCACTGAAAACATCTTTAAACGAACAGAGGTAACGTGGCTAAATGCCAAACGCTAGAACAAAAAGGTACACACGCTTTTATTCAATTAATTCACTTAACAGTATTTTCACGAAACGTAACTTCGATGAATGAAAAAGGATTTCACAAAGAGATTGCTACAATCGGTAACATAATACAAAGTTAACTCGGTTTGCCAAATAGAACAGTGCTATTTGGCAACTGTGGCTGCCAACTATAAATTGCAGTTACTCTAACTTTAAGCTTTATTTGTTTTAGGATTTGCAGGATTGAAAACAATTGAGAATTTTGCGCTGCGGAAATAATGGTTTTATGGCGTTTTGTAAGAATTATTACATTTTAGATTGTAAGTTTATTCTTCGTATAATTCTTCAGTATTCAAGCCATAGGTATATACTCGTAGGTATAAGAGCAAAATTCTTTACGTAGGCGAGAAAAAATATCTTCAATCTTTTTCTGTTTTTCGCCGACAAATTTCAGAGACTATTAATTCAAGACGAGAACGTTACCATAGACTATCCAACCTTTTTTTAGGTGACTTTTTTTTAGGTCCATTGCTTTTGGACACCTTTTTATCCGTTTAATAAATGTAATGTAACTTATTATTTTTGTACTGGCAAGTCCCATGTTCACCAAGTTACATAAACATATAAAAAAGAAAATAAGGGATATCGTTAAAGTCGCTTATATGTACCCAATAACGTAGGTATTTCAACGGAATAGGTAATCGCTTGATTACGTTCACGTTCAAAGCTAAATAAATAATATTATATTAGTATAAAATCACTTCGCTAACGTATCTAGTAGGTAATCAAGTACCTACAATTATATAGCAAATTGTTTATTCGCAGGTATTTCAACAAGCTATGTAATTTCCCGCGTTCAATCTAATGTGATCGGCGCGCCGCGGCGCCAGCCCAGGCGGCTTCACATAAAGGACATTTATGCTAATACGTCAGAGACACAGATAACTTATAACCAGTAGCTTAACTCTAAATAGGGCGTACAGATTATCACTATGACGCATTCGCTCTCATTTCGACAAAGTTAGGATACGGATAGAGTAGAATTGCTTGTTCAACTGAACGTACAGTTAGGTACACCCATTTCGGAGTTAAAGCAGCTATCGTGTTTTGGTTTGATAACTATAGTTCGGTTTGGAAGTGCAACGTATAGGGGATATCTACTGTTAACTTTAACTAGGAATGTTGCCATTAGGGGATACATTATCGAAGTTACGGCAAAATCCAGTCCAATCAATTAGTCAATATAAGCTCATGAAGTTCACAATACTACTCGCTGCTTGTCTTATCCTTACTACATGTTGTTATCAACAAGAGAATTACAATAATTAAGAGCAATAGCACCAAGTTTACGTACGAGTATGTTTAGCAATTGATGAAATTTAATCTCTTTACATTTTCGCTCCATCAAATGGTGTCCAGCCTTATATTTTTCGGTCAAGATAAAGATACATATTTAACTCATAATATTTGTTTCAATTAGATTCTACTTTATTGTATCGCTGGTAAAATTTATAAGTTATTTGTGCTACGAAATTATTGGGACGCTGAAAAATAAGTATCCCTTGGTAAGCTCTACATTATGAGTAATATAGCCTATGAAAAGTGAAACTTTCGAGTCTAACGTGTTAGATACGAGTACACATTCTCCTGGCTTCACGACTAACGTATGGCCACAGGCAAAAAATAATCAATAACTCTACCAATACATAACATTACGCATACTTTCATTTTTAACTGCTTCATTGTGGTGGTCTTCTTAAAAGAGGTAGAGTTCTTAGTTGGTAGAGACCTTATAAAAATACATCATTAGCCATCATCATTGTAACGAACAGTAGAAAAGATTTAATTGTGTATTTGGATTAAAACCTATTTATGCATCGTTTTGGGGTAAACATGTGATGGTAGGATGTGTGAGGGAGGGTATATTATTTTTGGGAGCTGTATTTTTACCGAAGGCGGGCGGTAAAACACCCATAAATTGTCCCACGGATTTCCGATATTTTTCTGCTATATATAATTTAGCTATTTTGTAGCTATACTGACAATAACGTATTTGTGAAGAAATTAGGTTTGAAGCGCATGGGACTGGGCAACGATGTCCTAAAGGGCAGCGAAGTACCAAAACCGATAATGCTTATGTTCTCGTTTAAGAGGCGTTTATTAAATACACGAAATAGAGCGTTTCATCTTTCCTCTCCACTAGGGCGCAAAGCATTGAGCTTTATATCGGACTAAGATATTAGTAAACATGTTTCTATATTTTGTAAAAGATTAGATTAGCAAACGAGCCAATCACAAATGCGTGAAATCCTAAGAAATATGCTCGTTGGCTCATGTGCTAAGTCAGCCGGTATCCATACCCTTTATACCAAAACGCAAAAACTAGAAAAAAATGAGGCGGTAGTACCTGTCAAAAAAAATTGAGAAACCTGTCAAACCATACTGGCGGATCCACTAACCAAAACATTTAGTGAAACTATAATTACTACAAAAAATCCTTCTTTTAGTTAAATCAAGCCTCGAATTCGTAGCAATACATGAATAAATAAATGAGTATTCTGAATTTATTCAATTAATTATTCTTTGACGTGTCACATCCAGCCAGCGACCACTGATCGACATTTCTAGACATGCAACTTATAAATTATTTAATAAGCTCTAATTGCTATCGGATCTATCAATCAGACTGTGATTGAGACAAATCAATAAATCAAAACACAGCCATCGAACATTGTTTCGCTGTATTCTAATATAATTAATAATGTACTATTGTGTGTTGTACCATATTTATGTTATGTTGATTTAATTACTCTTAACCAGATAAGAAGTTAATACCAAAACTATATGATAATGAAGCTAGATCATATGGGTGGTTAATTTAGTACCTAGTAACCTTAAGGGTGAAAGTTAAGGGATTTTCTTAATTATTACAGATATATTTTGCCCACGAGTGTGAAATTGCATGTTTTCCGGTTCAATCAGTGCATATTGGTTGTTGATGCTAATGAACATTCCTTTTGGACAACATAGAATAGGACTTTTTTCACAATATCCGCAAAAAATGTCTAAGATAGCAAAAAACAATTTATAATATATCCTACATCATTTTTAATCAACCCCGTTTTCGTCGGTCGTCGTTTTCGGTCGTTTTTCACAGATAAAATTAGAGTCTAGCATGTGATCGGCTTCACATGCGTTTTATTTTGAAAAATCAGTCTCTCGGACCTTAGAACTTTCAACCACCAGGCTATCACTGCGTTAACTTACAGCGTATAAATCATAATACTCGTATCTATGTACCTATTTATATTCATGGTACCTATGACACCAGAAATCTTAGCACGGTACTTGGACTTATAAAGTGATCCAGACCCCCGGGTTAAACAAGAATTTTTCAAATAGCAGGATTTTTGTTTTTGTTCGCCGATTATTAGAAAATTTATTTCGGACCCCTTATACTAGGGTGAGAAAAATATTCAAATACGATGTTCGATATCTACGCTACGCTATTACTCTGGACCTCCCTTCCCTTAAATTAAGCAAAAGGTATGAGCTACGCTCATGGTATGGTACGAGATATGGGTACAAATGTAGAAAGCGTTATTTAGCCTTAAAATTTCATTCAACAACCTAGAGCGGAGTATTTTATGGCTATATCTAGTTAGAATGTTTGTTTCGTATTGCGTCGTCGGAGCCATTAATCATTGATCTGACATCCAACAAGTGAAAACGACACAGAGAGGTGATTTAGGTGGTTAACCCCAATAAACTCGATAACAAAAAATATATTTTAACCTGTAGATATCTATAAATTTGTATAAATATATTATCGTGTATTAATTAAGTTGTTTGTGATGTTATTTGATATTTTAAATCTTATTTTTATTAAATACGTTTCTGTTTCTGATACACATGAGGATACACATGTGACCGACCGAAAGGAGTGCACTTATTTGGATTGATCACAGATACGTAAAGACAGCAGTTTTGGGTTGTTCATAGACATTCACGTGCATTATTTACAACATAAAACATAATATGTACCTCCAATACCTCCATCAGTTAATAATAATATATAGTTTTTAGGGGTGGGAACTTTAAAGCAGATATTCGTGAACCGAAATAATTCAAACTTCCTTACGTCCTATCATCGGTTGCGTGAGGGACTGACTAAGATACGCTAACATGATTTTAGAAGTTTGTAACATTTGAAATAACATACCTAAGTATTGAAAACTACACATGGTCCTTAACTACTTATTACATAACAAAACATGATTTCTAAATCCAAACGCGATCGTAAATATAAAAATATCCTCAGCATTTCCTATTGTCTGGGCGTACATCGCGTAGAAGTATGCAGTATGAAACGGGTATACATGGTAAGGTTACTAAATGATGGGTGTATCCATTTGGCGCGCGACATACATACAAAATGCCTAATATTGTAAGTATGAGCGACAAGCCCGCCACGTCATGGTAGCCACAGACCTGCAGACGTGACGACTGACGCTATTTACATATTAAAACAATATAGTTGTCTATTAAATTGAAATAATAATTGAGGTACTTAGTAATCTGTGTAGAAATTATGTTTAGTTTTATCAGGCATATTTCATATTGTTGTCAACTCACATCTACCGCAGTGCTAGATACTGGCAGGTTGTTTTTCACAATGAGAAGAGAATAAGCCACATTGTTGTGACCATAGAATTAGATCTTTAGATTAGATTTATTCTAACAATACATCATATGTTAAAATCCGTTAAGCCGTTTGAGCTGGAAAGCTCGCCAAAAATGAACATACATACATTCATAGATATGCACAAAAAACATTAACCTCTGCAATCGGGTAACAAAAAAGCTACGCGAACGAAGCCGCAGGAAAATTCTAGTATTCTTATAATATATACGAATATTATTTTGCCAGTCTCGTTAGAACCCTCTTCAGGATAATCAGATCTGCAAAGTATACGTCGTTAGCGTCTTTTATCCAACGAATAGGGGCATGACCCGTTGGCCCCTTAACCGGAAAATTCTATCTCCCAACTAAATTGTCCACACACGTCTTTGTTCGCGGAACTTTTGAGTCACATCTGTTATGTTATCGGCTCTTATTATGACTGTTAGCATTCACTTAACTATTGACCTTAGGAGCCTCACGTGCATAATCTGTGATCATGATGATGTCCACAGTGACCCCATTTTTGCATTTGCGAACAAAAATGCAAAATTTCCATTTATTCGCCTTTTGTGAGTTTTTCTTTATGTTTTACAGAAATAGCAAGCGGGCATGTCCACCAGAAGGCAAGTGACCCCTGCAGTTTATGGGCAATCAATCCCAGATAAGATTATAGTTCTACTTGAGATCGTCACCGGATGATACCTATGAGGATTAAATTTGAAGTGCTCGAATCCTCCCTCCCCCTCTCTCCCTTTTCACACCATATAAATCAAAACATATCAGTACTAAACTACTTATGTGGCAGGAATAGGTGTGGCGGTGGTGCCTCCGGAATCGAACCACGTAGGATTCTTACTACCTCCGACTAACAAAAAAGACTAATGTTTTAAGCGAAAATTAGTTAAAATACGATGAAAAGGAATTCATAATTCGTATATTTGTTGTGGAAATTTACATTCAGGTTAAACAAATTAACATCGAGGTTATCTCCATTGCAGACCAAAAGATAGGGAGGCGATTCGTGGACCTGACCCAATTGATTGGTTCACAGTCCAAAATAACATGCCCACGAGAATATAACAATAATAGAGAAGTAATCTTAATATTTACTATTAAAATATTTAAAATTCTTAAAAAAAAATACATACAAAAATAACAATGATGAACCCTTAACTTTTGTAAACTTCACCAAAAAATTAATAGACATTTCACATTTAAAATAAATGATGTCTAAATCCATTTAATATGTATGATGCAAACAAGTAGTTTACTGAGCCGTTTAAACTAACCGCCTCGTCGCTTTACTAAACGGCATCGTTCAACTAGCTTTTTGACTGATGCAACTGTAGCGTCTTATACAACTTTTTGTGGCTGTCTGATGCTTAGACCATTTATACAACATTAATCATGAGACAAAAATATGAAATTTATCTCAGATAAGCCAGATATACAGCCAGATTGATTAAGCGAGTATCTTGCAACAGACAGCAAAGTATCTTGTACTTTAAACATAAATAAATACTTTTCGAAACTGAAGTAAGTGCACAGTCGACAATATTGTCACGTGTGTCTAGAACATAGTTTTCCAATTATTGTTGAAACCAGTCAGAAGATTGTAAAACAAGACTGAGCACAGCTATGTTAATTATTGTCTAGTCGTGCGCTACTAGAAGTATTTATGTCCAAAAATGGTATTTATCTGACACAGACAAGATATAGTTATTAATCACATCGCAGTCATATATGGCAAATGTTTGTCGCTGTGACTAAGCCAATTTATCAAACTGTGTACATCCTATTGAGTGAATTATTGGAATGTTACATCTTAGCCTGATGTTATTATTAGAAGAATAATGCAGATATTTTCCTTATGTTCCCTAGTTTACCCTATACCCTGCTTTCTCTCGATGTATTAGGAGGAACAACTGCGTAACGTGTTCCCTGACACTTGAAAGCTCATGAGATTTTGACATTAACGATTGGAGGAAGCCTCATGATTTTACTTTGTGATTTTAACGATGAGAAAAATATATACCTATAGAGAGGTTTTCTATTCACTAGTGCCAAATATGCATTTGAAGGAAAATATGTTCTAAATGAATGTACTCGTACGAGTATAAGTAGCAACAGCTTTTCATTAAATTTATAATTTCCTTCATTTCATATGGATTTAACAAAACCATAGATGCTATTGCTTACGGAATCCCATGGATTACCAAAAGCACAACACCAAAAGCTACACTCAATCCTTCATTAGAAAAACCCACAACACCTAAGCAGGGTAAAATTTTCGTGTTTAACTACTTATTTGTATACAGTTTACATTGATCATACAGTATTCCGATCACACGTCGAGACGCGCTCACGCACTGATGGCGGGGACGTGTCACCACGGCACCCGCGGCTCCCAGCCCACTTGCACCAATTACACATCGCCGCAAATACTTCGCCATTACGGCTACAGCCGCTGAATATCTGATGTCGAATTAATAGCCAGCATCTTTTACAAGAGCCGCGTTATGACATTGTTCACAATTATTCTCATTATCCGCAACTACCGATTATAACTAACGATTACGACTCTAACTGAATTACAATTAATAATCAGGCTGGACAGAAGGCTTTATTCCATAGGGGTGGGATATTTTTATTGTGTTTTTTAAGTTGAGCTTAACTATAAAGCAGATGGAAAGTAGTCAACATCGCCTATGAAGATTTACAACACTAGAGGAGTCGCGAATGCATCGCAGGCTTTGAACAAAAGCTCTTTTTGAACCTTTTTTGAAGAGACCCATGAAATAGCACTCCGGGATTACGAGGAAGCTCATTCCTCATCTTGCACGTTCGTGGGAACGTGCAAGGTTGATTTAAAGGTTCTAGCCGATTGCAATGCTTGCAGTAGCAAACGAGCATATCGTCTACCAGGTAGCTAGTCATCAACGCCGCCAGTGCACCAGTCCTGACACTCGCGACTAACTATTAAGAACAGAGGATTTTTTTCGACCAGAGGTGCTTTGCCCATCCACAGGACATAGGTCGTATGGCAAAAATTACGGAACTTAGAACTACTTCACGCTGAAATAAGTGTACCTTCCGGTGGTACCTGCCCGACCCATACTGGTTCTAGCACCTTTTCAAATACTTAAAGATCTTCATCTCCTCAGAGATAATCCTCAGAAAAGACCCTTATTCATCAAAGAAACAGCCCATGGCCGGGTGTGACCACTTCACGACAGGTGGAATTCATATCCATTTCTATCACATGAAAAAGAAGACATTCAGCCATTACGCCCACTATATAGTAGAAGGCACCTACTAATAGCGCTTTCAAATAAAATTCCTTGATGGCAATGAAACTTTTATGCCTTCAACTTCCGGTGTTTAGAACTATGTTAAAAGAAACTGTTATTTAAATAAATCGCTAAACGATTTTTGCGTGACGCATAATGTAAATCACCTTAATAAGTACTGAGATCTAAAATAAAATCGATGACTACCATTTTCAAAATAGCTGTTACTTGCAGCGATGATAACATTAGCTGTTATTTCCGGTGTTCAGTTACAAATTGATTCCATCTCGAATCCATTCTGGCTAACGTTGCTCTTTATAGACACAAAGCCATTACGCTGAAGTGTAGTTTTACCGTCCTTTCAAGAGCTTTGTCTCATTGTGTGCGGAGGCGTGGGCGTCCCTGATTTAATGTATTTTCTTATGACGGAGGCTTAGCGGCAAGACGGCGTCAGTGATCAAGCGACACTAGTACTATAACATATATGTATGATACATACTCTTTGTCTTTGTTCAACTCACTAAGCAAACGTTTGTTCGGTTAAGTACGTGTATTTACTTATTTACTTAATGATTACTGCTTTTAAGTATTCAGCTTTAGTTTAACAAAACATACTTGTTTTGGCATTCTTACAAAATCAATTAAGCTATTTTCTTAATTTTTTCATTTTAAAATAATAGCTTTGGAATTGATATTTCTTGCGTGGAGGACGAGCTTTTCAAATTTTACGTATTGAAAATTTACTGTCATATCTGTATTATCTTTATTCTAATGCATATATTTATTCAAAAGTAAACAAAATATATTAACATTTCCTACATACATTAAATGTTAACTATAAACTAAAAATGGACTTATTTACAAAATATATACAAGAAAATTATAAATTTACTTCATTATCTTACTAACTTATAAATTAATATTCGACAATTGAAACTTGGAATACTTTTCTACTACAAAAGATGTAAATACTGTTTTATTTAATTTTTCCGTCGGTCTATTTAGTAGGTAACCTATGTATGTACAGATTGTTCAAACGATAGTGATAATAACATATATGTAAGTATAAGCAATTAATTCCATCATGAATTGCTTGCATTGTCTCAATACTTCAGGTAGATCCATTCGTCCATTCAACTTATCAGCAAAAAGCTCCGTAAAACAGGATATCATCTTCTTACGTTAAAGAATTAACCATTATTATTTTACAAGAGAATCCGACGCCAATAAGATTATCGCTGTACATTGTATACTTTTTGCTTAATAGATAATGAAGGCTTCCAGGCCGCAAAACAATGCAGCACGAAGAAATAATAAAACGTGGTAACATTATATCTTCGAGGTGCTTTGTAAGTTATGAGAATCTTTTTGCTTGGTACAGAAGCTTCAAACGCACCTGCAGTTCAGTTGTTGTTTTTGCCAACCATGCATCCTCAGGACGCTTATGCAAAGATATGTAATATAGAAGTAGTAAAACAACGAACTACCGGAGAGTTAGTGGACACGGTCGATAGATATCTAATCAACTGCGAGGATTGGAGCCTCACCTGATGCGCCACCGATGCGTTACTACCCCCGAGAACTAAGTTGGAATGCCGCGAATAGTGTCTCTCCTTTAGCACACCCATCGAACCAGAACACAGCAGCGCTTGATACCACCTAGTATCACTGTTATACTCGTAACATAAGTTAAAAATTGTTGTGAAAACTTATACAAGGTTAAATTTATTGTAACATACTTACTAAACTTAAGGCAAATTCTGTAGTTAAAATTGCTGTACTCACGAAATATCCACCATAACTGTATTCATCAAAGATAACGAATTATTAAACCAACATCCATGATTTAGAACATAAAAGTACTGGCACCGAGCCGACGCGGCGTGGGTAACCACAAAAATAACAAATTCAATGACTACTGCTTTTATGACACATAAAAAATATGCTTGTGGGGAATGAAATCAGGACAATACAATAATAGAAAGAATAAAATAATTCGTAGGAAGTAGGAGGATCCATAAAATTCTGATATGCCAACCCTAATGTTAAGCTAGCGGTCTCGGGATATGGATCGTAAAATCATAACCGAAAACGCTTGTAAAATTATTGTCGGTATATATAGATGTTATCGTTGTAATACCTAATCAATAAATGTGATGTTGTATGTGTGATAAATGTGATTTGACTATTGTAGTCCAGTTCTATAGCGTCCAAGCATTTAAAATTAAATACATCCCCAAAACATATCCTGACTTGATCCTGACGTAGTGACTTGTAGGGGTTCCACAGCAACCCTTATTTCTGCCTTCTAAGAGTTGTGCAAAGCTGTTAAGTTCTCTATAGGCGGATATTATAAGGCTACAGAACAAAACCAGGCGCTAGGTGCAACAAATAGAAGGGCATCGCGTTAGGAGAACTCCGGTTGTGTTCCGTTGGAGATCCCGGAGTTCTCCACCAAACGCTGAGGACAGCCACCGGGGGGGTTTGAGTGCGGTAAAAATCCCACATAACCCAGCGTCACTCCCATGGCGTCAGGTACCTTTCGAAGGTTTCCTTCTCGTCAAAAAAAAAGGTGCAACAAAGCTCTTATGCTTGACAGCATCGTATGTACCGCCGGGCTCAAATAATATTCAGTTGTTATTCGACGTACAGGTCAAATGTCCATGGCCGGCCCAGAAAATTAGCAACACAGGTACCATTTACTACAAACAACAAACTTTTAATTATAGTTCGCCATATTTATACCTTGAACTGAATATTCGTTGGTTAAGTCGGTTACATTTACGGTAGCTGACGTGTATGAATACATTAATCACGACACGAGGACAGTAATTTTATGTTAGATGAATTGAAATATGCCTCGGAAATATTAAATTGTGAGCAAATATGCCATTCATGTAATCAACGCACCAAACTGAAGGGCTGATTGGCCCTATTAACCTTACGATCTCTGTCAGTCAGCCTGTAATTGAGGGGAAGCCTTGATACGTTTCAATTGCTAAGGATCACTTTACTTCGTTTGATAAACGTGTCACTCATGGGCTCTCAATAAAGCGATTTTGTTTAATATTTTCAAAAAATATTTGGTTCTGGAGGTCTTAAGGTCTAAATAAAGCCAATAAAACTGTTCGTGGTAAATGTCGAGATTATTTGTTTCCATGATAGTAGTTGTCTATTGGAAATTTTTATATGAATAAAAGAGTAGAACCTATAGAACTCGTAATTTAAATATGCGTCACTAGAACTGCAGTAATTTCTACCTCGCAGCAGCAAAGTGACGCAACTGTCACTATTGTCTTCTTCCATCATATAGTCTAAGCAGTGATAGCCTAGTGGTTAAGAAACTCGGCCTCTCAATCGAGGAGTCCGAGGTTCAAATCCCAAGCACGCACCTCTGATTTTTCGAAATTATATGCGTATTAGAAATAAATGATCACTTGCTAAAACGGTGAATGAAAAACCCGTGAGAAAACCAAGATTAATAAAAAAAAATATCCCAAAGATATGTGAAGTCTACCAATACCCACTTGGCCAGCGCGGTGGACTATGGCCTAATCCTTCTCAGTCTGAGAGGAGACCCGTGCCCAGCAGTGGGACAATAATGGTTGACGATGATGATATAGACAATAAAAATATTAAAATATCATAGTAGAATAGAAAGGACCTTTGTGGTCAGCTCTGTTGCTTCGCTTCAATAAATACACTGCCCTAGCGCTAAAGCGCTAAAGCATTAAAATGGGCCAAATATTTTGGTCCAACACAGTTATGCATAACCAAAGGAATTCTTAATGCATTAAAATCACTTAAGATAATGTATCATGTCAGAAACTTCATTTTATTTCATCGAATAATACATTCAGTATAATAATTTTCATATTTATGAGATCTCAGCAAATAGGTCACATAATTCAACCCTTAGAATATACAGACGGGAGATGAATGTGTTAGCCAAATTGCTTAATAAATTATTAAGCAGTATGAGTAAAAAGAAACGAGATAAAACATATCTGAATAAAATTGGCAAGGGTCTCATGCAATCATTCTTAGGTTTTTACTTGTAGGACGTAAGTACTAGGTATTTAAGTCTTCTTACCCGGCTACGGAGGGTAATAAAAGAAGGCTTTTTGAGCGGATGTACATATGTAAGTCTCATTCTTTTTTGGCACGCCCTGCAGTCTAAACCAAACACTTTGACGGATTTTTAAAAGATCTCTCATACATGTAGGTTTCTTCACGAAGTTTTACGTCTCAAATAAAGCCAGTTATATTATATTCATTACATATCTTTAAATATCAGAGATCAGTATCTTAGATTTGAACCTCGGAACCGCCGATAGAGAGGCTGAGCCATTGTTGGAATATAGGCTATGAGAACACTTCAAATTGTTCTACAGAATTCAATACGAAGTAAAGGTAACGTAAAGGAAACCGATGACTACGACAAATGATAAACCTATACGTAGGTTTATTTCAGGATTAGTGTAGTGCAAATGGTGTCACATTGTGAAACACTTGCGGAGAGCAATAATGACGGTTTGAGCAAAGCAAATTGACGCACGACCGAGCCCACGCACTTTCATCACACTTCACAGTAACATTATCTTTAATCGCATATTGACGTATCACTCTTATTCGAACTAAATTAACTGATATAGTGCTTAAAAATAAGTGTCTCGTTATTTTAGTGTTATCTGATGTGTGAATCCCACTCTATATCATTGTAACTTGTTACTTGTTACCAGCCAGATAACTGACAGGTTAATTAATCTTCGAAGCCATTCATTAAAATTGTATTAATTAGGTTAACTAATTATTAATAGGGTACTATACAAAAATGTGTACTATACGATACCGTCATCAATATTACGGGACATATAGAATATAATTGAAAATGGATCAAGATATTGTATTTGCTCCACTACTGTATTTTGGTTTGAACGGTGTTGTAAAACAAGTTTACTGTAAGGCATCCTAGGTTAGTCCCCAATCCGGTTGTGTTCCGTCGGAGATCCCGGAGTTCTCCAACAAGCGCTGAGGACTGCCACCGTGGAGTTATAGTGCGGTAAAAATCCCACATAACCCGGCGTCGCTCCCACGTCGTCGGGTACCTTTGGAGGTTTTCCCTCGAAAAGAAAAAAAACAAAAGGTCCCCAAAATCAGGGACAGTACCGCATCAATAATCAGCTTTAAGTATTACTTCGGTTCTTGGAATTGATTACAGTCCATAAGCGGCATTGACCACTTAACATAAGATTTCACGCATGTGCAATTGTACATGCATGCATGATTTAACTGTAATTACATTAACATAAGTATGTTGTAACGTAACATAACACTGTTATTTACATTATGAATATAAACGTGTGTTAAAATATTTAATACTGACCCAGCAAACTTAGTACCGTCTCAAAATCTATTTATCAAATTTATTTCATATAAAATATACCCTATGTTATTCGTGGATAATGTAGCTTTCGAATGGTGAAAGATATTTTAAAATCGGTCCAGTAGTTTTTGAGCCTATTCATAACAACCAAACAAACAAACAAAGTTTTCCTCTTTATAATATTAGTATAGATTAGCTTTTGCCAGCGACTTTATGCCCATAAATCATAACTATAATATAATATAAATATAATATATAAACTTTAAACCCCTATTTGCCCCCTAGGGTTTATATCTCAAAAAGAGTGCAATATACATATGTTTGATTATTTCTAACCAAAAAGCTATATCCTAAGATTCATTGAACTTGCCTTAAAATTGACGGATATTCAAACGGATATTCTTTCAATATCCTATATAAAAACCCCTTTAGGGGTGGTATATTAAGAAATCGCTTTTGTGGATGCATACGTCTTAAAATGGACTTTTTGTTCACACACCTAACTTCAGTAAGTTAGGCTATGCAATGATAAATAAGTCAGTCAGTCAGGCCGTCTTTTCATAAGTATGGGTTTTATCTATAATAAGTAGGTACTTACTACTTAATATATACGCAACACACGCATGAATGAAATCATTGAAATGAACATTTTGACACATATTATTACTATACCAATTAAGATACATTGTAATTGTATTACGATGAAGATATAGAGGCCAAAGTTTATGCGACATATCGTCGCGACTTTTTGTCATTACGTCTTGATAAGGCCCATTCATGTGTGTACTTCCTTTAGATCCGTTTCGGTTAATAAACGGCCATCGAACTTTTTAAAAATAAACGCAGCTTCTTTTTGTTGATTCTTTCATCAGCGCTTAAAATTGCAGTTAATAGACAGAAATAGGTATGATGGTGGTACCTTCAGAGTCGAATCGCAAAGGGTTTTAATACTTAAAGTACATTATTTTCAAAAATAAATACAATTGTACATTTTCTTTATTTCTAGCCTCATCCCTACTTTTATAAAATTGAAGTGTACAACATAACGAATGTTTTCGATTTATTAACCAAAAAGATTTGTAATGTCATATTTTCCCTGATTATAACAATCTTTTATAATGAAATTATCTTTATGTGGTATCTTATATGAAATTTAAATTGAAAACGAATATGCAATTTGCCTGATGGTAAGTGGTGAGCGCCCATGGACATCTGTAATCGTCCACAGTTGGAAATTATGGGTGGTCAACCACAGAGATATTGTACTTCTGAAGAAGTATTTTTCTAGAAGCCTAAATTCTACCGCCTTGTGCGTCCACTTTATCACATCCTCTAAATTAAATGATGATGTGTTCTGGAACACATCAACATTTAACATTGTTGTCGTAAGGCATCAAAAGTTGTTATAATGCAGAAATCGTATTTCGTTTTTGTCACGATCGTGCAAGATAAGGAATGAACTTCCTCCTGAGGTATGCCCGGAACGCTATGACATGGGCTCTACAAAAAGAAGTAAAAAGCCTTCCTCTAAAGCTCGCAATTGATGATTCCTCTGGTGTTGCAAATGTTTTTAAGCGACAATAACTACTTTTAATCGGGTATCCCGCCTACCTTATCGGTAGGTTTAAGAAATAGCGGCCACCGGTAATTCTCTGTAAAAAAATCAATTTATCTATTATGGTTCAAGGGATAGAGCCCTGTGATAGACAAACTGACAGATAGACAGCAGAGGCTTAGTAATAGATTCCCGGTTTTACCCTTTGGTTACGGACCCTAAAAAATATGTACCTATGTCTCGAAATTGCGGAGTGGTGGTACCACTCATCAACATAATCTTACGGGTACGTATAAATAAATATGCTAGTTACCTCCCTTCATATGAGAACAATAGCGTATACGATATATTATACAAGTTATCTATAGAAGCAATAAATTTCGAACATGTTAATAAGATACATTTATCTCAGTTATGTTCTGCAATACATCCGGCAAATTACAAGTACCAACAATAATTATCGGAAGGTTCCGTGCCTTATCGGAACCTTTGCCACCACTTCAAGACATTAGGACGAAACTAGGACTTCCTATAATTATTATGTACCTATATGTATGCCTTTAACGTATTTTAATATTATGTATGTATTAACATTTGTGTACGTAATACGTTTTTTTTTTGTTTTTGCTTGCGAGGGGGAAACCTTCAAAAGGTACCCGGCGACGTGGGAGCGACGCCGGGTTATCTGGGATTTTTACCGCACTAAAACCCCCCCGGTGGCCATCCTCGGCGCTTGGTGGAGAACTCCGGGATCTCCGATGGAACACAACCGGAGTCCTCCGAGCGCGATGCCCCAATCGGGCTCTTCCCTGGGGGAGCAGTTTACGCTCCTCCCACACACCTAGTGTTTACAACGCTATGCACACACACCGTCGTCCTTCCCGGGGTTACTTGCTGGATGGTTCGAGCTCCCACTCTTACCGCCCGCAACCCCAGAAGCCCCCTTTTAGTCACCTCTTACGACAGGCAGGGGATACCGTTGCCCTATTCTAGTCCCGAGACTACAGGGACATGTGTACGTAATACTTACGTACTTCACATGGGACAACAATATTATTTTTGTGATACAATCATTCTACAATTTCTGATATTTTCCACCAATGTGCATAGAAACCGTGAAGGCTGTATGATAGAGTTCTGGAGTATACAGGGTATACTCTCCCAATATGAACAGAAAAGGAATTCCCTGTGGAATATAAACAAATGTCATAAAAGGTGACAAGTGTCTTCCATGTGCTCTACCTCTGGATCAAATTCTTATGAAATTAACTTAGCTACCTGTGCATAAAATTTTCAATTCTTAGTAGTATAAGACACTGTAATTTTAGATACATTAATTAACTCATATAAAATCATACGGAAGTAGAATTGGAAAATACCGCGCGTTAAGTAGGTACTTCTCACAAAAAATCCTAATTTGGTTTTCTTAAGCTAAAATAATTATAATTACCTATTATCTTATTTAGCTGATTAGTTTTTATGCTAGAAGATGTTAGACCAAGCTCTGCGTTTTCCTTACTATTTTTCATGACCTCAAAACTAATGACGTTATATCATTGTTACCGAGTCAATGCTGTATTAATCATAGGTACCATTCAAATTTTAATTTTCATAGTTTTATATACTTACTTAATACAAAGTTACAAAAAATTACAATGGATTTACCTTCTTTGTATCTACGCTTTGCTTTATAGAAAGTTGTGTTTTAAAGCAGAAATACGAGGGGGTCGTAATTACTTCTCAAGGGCAGCAATCATTTTAACCTAAAGTAGAACTCTAATCCTACCTTATTTTTTTATTATTTTTTTTTTGTTTGCGAGGGGGAAACCTTCTAATCCTACCTAGGATTAATTATAGATGTTAATAGATCGTAGCCATCAGATGGATTGTTACTCATTCACCTACTTATTGGCACATATCCTTTAAAAGAAACAGATTGACTACATACAAGTTTGCTCTTTATATTACACAAACAAACATATTACACAATCCTTTGCATAATAATTATTAACGTAATAATTTGTTCAATTTATTGCTATTAATTTATGAGATATTATTCTCAAAAGCGATCGTCGCCTTGCAAGAAAATACATTCATTGATTTGCACCAATAGGCCAACGACCTCAGCATGTGTGGTTGTTGGTCACGCAAATATTAATAATAATGTTTTATCGCTAACTGCCCTAATAAGACTAATAGGTCATCTCGGTTATAAACTTACCTCAATTGAGTCAATTTCGCAGTGTGTGGTCGAATATTTTGTATAGATATTTATTTAATAACGGTCGACTGTTGACCTTTGCTACCGACAATTAGTAATATATTTATTGGAAATAATTTTATCTAATAACGGCCCATTGGCATGACTCGTTAACGGTTTTTGTTACTTTATTTGTCAAGTGACTATAATTAGTTGAACTTTGTTTTCGTTGAAACTAATTACTATTTAAGATTAACTCGGAAGGATATATTTTTAAATTAGATTTTAGTTAAAACTGCCTATGTGTTCAATTTATATAAGTAGGTATATTTGTGTGTATGTTATGGAATTTGATATACATACTATGTTGTAGCTAAGAGTGACTTTAATATTTTATATATTTTTAACGTTAACCTTGTAAATTAAATATTTACACAAACCACAAAAAATATGACAAACAGTTAATTTCTTGAACATGCCAAGCGTTGCAAGCGATAACAAGTGACTTCAAAAAATCGATTTTCTTTGAATACAGTTTACCGTTACGAGTACAAAACGTGAAAGATAAGTAATATTTATTTTGAGTAACAAAAGTTTCTTTTCCTTTGTAGTGACGCGTTAAGTGCGGCTACCCAGCTCCAAGGGATGGCATTCCCCAGATAAGATAGCAGGCGCATTGCTATCCGATCAGTCACCAGTGCCAGCACAATGCATCGCTGTTTGTCATCTTCATCGTCATTCCAATAATTAACAGACTTGACAGTATTTTCTTGTGTTAAAACTAACAGAGGAATATCGTTGGTTCTAGCTCAGATGACTGGTTCACTAAAGAAGACGTAGGAAGAGAAATAACGAAATATAAATTATTTTATAGTCACGATATAAACTGATGAAAATACGTCAGTTCATAGGTAATCGTGTATTTTTTTAAATAGATCTATGATTCATTTCATATAATAGTTTATGGAAAGCTCGCGATCCCTATCAATGCCCTAACGCCACGTGACAATCATAAAACAATGAATGTCATGTGGCGTTGTGACGTCATAATTTTATGAAACATTTTTTTTATATATACCTAATGGTATTTTGTATATAAATAAAAGATTGGTAAAAAGAGGTTGGTAAAAAAAGGTTTTTAATATTCTTAGATAAGCTTGATTACAATCTTAATTATTATTATAAAGCTATATTTTCTGTTGGTTATTAAAGTTGTTTCATTTTCTTTTTTATATGTCCAACATAATTATCAGAGCCGTCCATTAAAATAAGCATTATATTATTTTTAAAAAGGCACTGTATTTTTTATTGGTATAGGTCGCCTGCATTCTTTATGATCGTATGTAGGTACCTATAATTGATTTACTCACGAGATCGTTCCGTTGAAACGACCAACAGGACGTCTTGTATTGACATTACTGAAAGGTCGGGTCAATGAATACTTTTATCTTACATCTGTGGTCAATGCAAGTAATAAAGATAGCCAGCAATGCAGCTGGCTGAACTCGTAAAACGACACAATCGAAGCGCTTGTGCGGCCAGTTTTATTAGCTACCTACTCCATAATAATGAATGAGTTTATTCAATTATCAATACCGAGAACCAATGTCGCGAAGATGAGTGATTTATGTAAATACTAACTCGCGTTAAGAATAACAATTGTGGTCGCGAACTTCTTCATCGGAATGACTCGAGAGCAAGACGTTTTTGGCATAAATTTCGGAATGCTCTAACGTAAAAAGAAGACATGAATAATGTAACGCATGTTTTACAAAAGCCGATATAAATATTAACTTTTTTATTCACAAAACGGAATAACCGCCACAAATGTATTCTTGAATGAATAATATTAGGTATACAATACAAGGCAAGAGCCAACATAATATTTCCATATAATAAATCACTTTATGATGTAACAGTTAGTGTATACATTTTTGTATACTGTATTACAAGAAAAATGTAATGTACTTAATTACGTAATAGAGATAAAAAGTTTGGAAAATCCAAAAGTGCACGACTCATAATGCTCATTTAATTATGAAATATAAAAAAAAAAACTTAAGTCGTTCAAAATTAATTGCCGAAAAAACAGCTGTAGTAGGAAGAAGGTACTGCACAAGCGCCCCTGGTGGAATGAATGTACATAATATCTATAGATATATACAGTCTTGTAGTTTTCGTTTTTTATTAATTGCAATTAAACGACACTGAATTAATTAATCATTCGCATTCAGTGACCTACAATCGTCGATTAGAATTTAAAAAAAAAAAATTACTCAAATGATGGATTTTTTCACAAGTTACAGTGTTTTCAGGTTTCACACATGACGGACAGGAAATTTTTTTGACCTATTTTGGTGTTTTTTTCCAATTCTATTGCAGTAAATCAATTTTTAAAAAGTATGGAATTAATCTTCATTAAATTATCTCGACAATAGTATGCAAAATATCTTGATTCCGTGAACTATCAAGGCTATAATAATAAAAATAGCCGCCAAAATGAAGCGAAAAAAATTTTTCGATCGTAAAGCACTCTCTGATGCTTCGCATCATGAGTCGTGCAAAAATTATACAATATTTTTTCCACATAATGGAATACACCTTTATAATCCTACTAGTGGTGCCCGCGGCTTCGCCCGCATTTTCATATGACATACATAAAACGGAAGAACGGAGTCGTGCAAAAATTATACAATATTTTTTCCACATAATGGAATACACCTTTATAATCCTACTAGTGGTGCCCGCGGCTTCGCCCGCATTTTCATATGACATACATAAAACGGAAAATTTTTACCTGCATTGGAATGACAGTGGTGCCATCTGTCGAAAATTGGTCTTACCAACTCCCAAACCCTCGTGAGCTCTTGGACAATAACTTTGCTAAATATCATCACTTGATAAAAAGTATAGTTTCCGATTCTATAACTACTTACGAATTAAAAATTAATTAAAAACCCTTTTCCCACGGACTATATAGTGAATCTAAGCCATTCTCAAATCCCCTTGAACACACACAACAAATTTCATCAAAATCAGACCAGTCGTTTCCATTTAATGCAACTTAAGTGCATTTCGTTGCTATTTCATTATTCTACATCATACGAGTAGATTAGTAAAGATTACTCACTCCTAACATAAAAATGTAACTAGTTTTGACAATTGAAATTTTCACTGCCATCTTTTTCGTGTTTGAAAAATATTTAAAAAATGTAGTTTTTAGATCATTTGCGAATGAAACGATATATCTCTGCACTTTTTGCACCATTTAAATTACACCATGACAGCCATTAAACGGCTGACACTTTTGTCAGCCGTTGAAACCATTTAATGGCTTCCTTCAATTACAAGGCGGTGAGATATCTATACTTATCTTTGTTCTACATGTAGTGAAACGCGTAGAAAAAAGAATTTAATCGATAGGTTTCCCAATGCGTTTATTGGCTAACTTTTGAGGGACTCCTTGCTTACAACTATAATAATTAAATCGATAAGTAGTCCTTATTTACTTACACATTAGTTAACCTAGATGATCTCAGAATTATATTAATATTTATTAGAAGCCTTGTCATAAGAGATTCAACCGAAGATCCGAGAACCAAAATTTATAAATATTTAAGTATTTTCCATATATTAATCAAAGATGGGTACCTAAATGTACTGCTTGTATCTACAAGCCTATCTAGGTACCTATCTAGGGACATTATAATTATTTATTACCTACAGCTAAGAACTATAATTTAGGTAGGTACTAAGCATATAAAATCATAAATTTTATTACACTTTCTTTGTGTATATTCTAATACCCATTAAAAGATATAACTAAGTTAGTTGTGTAATTTATTAACTGTATCTCCACTCAGCCTCACATAATGCATCAGTAGCGTTGCAGCTAGTAACAGATAAACCGCAACTAAACTTTGAATCGAATCAACTAATTGGGGAGGTTTCGTCGCCAGCCAATTGGCCCTGTCTGGCTTATTCGTATTTATTGCTGAAAACATACGGCGCGATAATTTGTCAAGCTATAATAATTTTAAAGTTCATAATTTATTAACCGCATTCGAAATGAAGGAGTTTCTGTAGATATTAGGTTGTATGTATTTTTTACCTGTTATGGTATGGTATTTTTTGTTATTAAACATTATCCAAATGTTGTTTGTAATTACTTTTACCCTAAACATCCGTGTACCAGCTGTTCCGAAACCTTTTTATCTCGTAGACTAAGTACTTTTTTGGTATTTTACTGCACTAAAACAATATACTTATATAACATTAAAGCCACTTGCTAAAAAGGAGATTCCACTATGTCTTACTCCCGTTCCTATCTCACCGACCCCCAATGCTTTGCGCTTACATAGACCGACGAAGGTCACCAACTGGGTTTTAGTGCGGTAAAATTCTAAACAGCCCAAGCCACTGTGGCATCTTTGCATGTTCCCCCCGCCCTTAATAAAATGGGCAGCGTGGTACATTTTCCAAAGACAATGTCGAAACCTTTTGACTTTCGAAAACCATTTGAAGGTTTTTTCTCGTGACTGAAAAAAGAGATCACCGATGTTAAAAAGCAAAGATAAAACTCACTGTTGTCCAATAACACTGCTGTTATACAACAACAATGTTACTGGCCTTTGCCATAGATTAGTAAAAATTACTCACTCCTAACAAGAAAATGTAACCAGTTTTGACAATTAAAATTGTCACTGTCATCTATTTTCGTGTTTGAAAAATATTTAAAAAATGTAGTTTTTAGATCATTTACGAATGAAACGATGTTTCTCCGCACTTTTTCTTCGATTTCGTGTTTTTGTACCACTTAACTACGCATGGCGGCATTGCTCCGCATAAAGTACACCATGACAGCCTTAAATTGGCTGACAGAAATGTCAGCCTTTTAAGTCATTTAATGGCTTCCTTCAATTACAAGGCGGTGAGATATCTGTACTTATCTATGGCTTTTGCTATGAAAATTACGAAGGTTCTGTGACATAAAGACATTAGCATCAAGCTTAGCTTCATAACATTATCTTACGTGTGTTAACAACTAACTGGTGCGCGAAATTGACGTGTGAAACTTAACAAATTCCCATGACTAAATACTGTCGCTCACTTCGTTACGGAACATAAAACCAGCTAAATGCATTTGAACCAAGTGATTTTTCTGCACAGTTCACATAATAACTTTAATAAGTTGCAATTTAAATTAAATAACCCAATTTAAGCATATATTAAAATAGTTTTAATGAATTTCAATAGTTTAACCATAGGAAGTATAGATATCTCACTTGTAATTGAAGGAGGCCATTATATGGCTTAAATGGCTAAACGGTGGCTAACGGTGTTTAATGGCTGTCATGCTGTAATTTAGACGGAGGAACAATGCCGACATGCGCAGTTAAGTAGTGCAACAAAAAACACGAAATCGAAGAAAAACTGCTGAGAAAAATCGTTTCATTCGTAAATGATCTAAAAACTATTTTTTAAATACGAAAATAGATGACAGTGACAATTTTAATTGTCAAAACTGGTTACATTTTCTTGTTAGGAGTGAGTAATCTTTACTAATCTGTGAGTTTAAGTTGGCGAGAGAGATATCCTAACTAATATTATAAATGCGATTATAACTTAGTTTTTACACCTATACACCTTAACCAACCGTCCGTCATGAAATTTTGTGTACACGTTGTCAATGATTCTGAAAAAACATATGAGTACCTTTAATTCCGAAAAAAATACCGTTCCCGAGGGATAGCTAAAAACCTTAGACCGTGTGCGTAGCACAGTTAATAGCTAGTGCTATATAATTAAGTACTTACATTGCTTTAAATAATAAATGCCTATTTACTATTTATATTAGATTGATCCGTTAAAAGATTATGTCCCAGTAACCGATGTAGGTAGGTACGTAGGTACATTATTATGGCAATATTGTTTTTAAGTGACTACTAGAGATTACTCTTTACTATTCAACAGCAAACAACACATCGGTAGGTATAGGTATCAACATTAAGTACACAATAAAACAAATGTTACATGTTTAGTACTAAGAAATCGTTTCATTTTCCTCGAAATAAAAAACGAAACCACATTACTGTACCCAGCCATGTCGTAACAATCCAACAATGTCGTTAGGTATAGCCATTAATGAACCGCTGCTTATTTGTCATGTCTGGTGTATTAATACAATGCAGACTCATCGGTTTATCTGAAGGAAACTCATTGAGCGCTGGACGTCGACCACACAATCGCACCTTTTCGACGAACTGTCATTGACACCAGTCTTAACAGTGAAAGATGTGGAGACGTGTTCTTTAAAAATGTTTATAAAGTAATTTTACGTCATTTAGGCTTTCATTCATCCTTACGTTTATAAAGACGCATATGTTCTTTGATGCTCCTGAAAAGTAAGAATAGTAAAGATATTTTATAATGTTTTATGAATGCGGCACTGCATTTCCAGGCGCCATACCTCGTTATTTGCGAATGCTATCAAGTATCAACACTATAGCAGTTACTTTAACAGGCTTACAAGTTTAGACACACATTTCTCTGTTCGTCCATACACTGTAAATCTAAAGTCACGTTTGGTTAAAGTGTTACATAATAGAGAAAAAAGTAATGAGATAGATTCATGCAAACTCACAAAAAAGTACATTAACCTAACATAACCTTTTTTAGAGGGTAGAGCAAAAGCACAAGTTCGTAAATACCTTTTGCGGTGCAGAGCCGCGGCAGATATCGTACATACATCTGATGGATTCCTAAAAGAAAAGCTAGTCGGAAAATTTCTTTTAAAATACAGCACAAATAAGACAGCTCCTCAGAAGATGTGTTTTAACAGATATATTCGGTATTATATTTAAGTACTTTATGATTGAAATTGAACTGTCTTGTGCACGCGTATCCACCATTGGTAACCCATCTCCTTTCTCAGGTCTGCTGGAAGAAATTTCATTAGGAATAAGAAAGTACCTTTGCACAAAATGTTATTTATAAGTCTTTTGTATGAATTATCTATGTGTGCATAAATAAATAAATACATTCTTGACATAATTAATTTTGAACCTAATTAAATTACCAGTTAACCACCGCACACTGTATTTCGTTATTTCAAAAGGCAAAATATAACCAAAATTCAAACCTGAATACTAAATGTACAAACGATAAATCATAAGGCTCATTTTAGAAACATTAAAACCAGCAACCTTTTGTAACTCCCTATTTTGGTATGAAGAGTTCTAACGAAGATCACCGTAGGATTATGTGCGTGCAGCCGATGATTCACGCTGAGCCCAGCTGGCGCCGAACACCGGCCAGCGACCTAGAGCTTTGAAAATTCGTCATCCTTTATGAAAAATATAAGCATTAGGCACCCAGTTATATTTAAACAGACGTGGCGCCAGTTAACGTGGAAAATGTACATTTTATTTAACCTCTAACATTTTATTTAGTCTCTAGTCAATAATTGATAAACCTCTGTCATCCTTGGGAATTAATTGAAATGCATGTGTGACTTTTACATAATATTCAAGAATTATATCACACCTAAGTGCGAAAACTTACATTAGAGCCTTTTTTTATTTTTGAACCAGTTGTAAATGGGAGCTTAATAGCCCTCCCATTTTTTACTGAAATATCATAATTTGCGCATAGATATACTACTAATAACGTCTTTATTAGTGGTATATCTATGCCTTTGCCTTTTTTCGCCCTATCGGTACAGGGTGAAATTTTAAGTATCGAAGAACAACATATTCAAACGAGTTCCTTAGCCGGGTCAGGAATTGGATGAATTGAATAAAAAAAATGGACCAAATATTGTGCGAACGAGTTTTGGTAATTTTTTGGTTCCGTCAACCCTCACCTTCCGCCTTTCGTCATATTAAAAAAACTGTCCGTTTATATAAACAAAAACATGAGTATTAACTATTAATGAAATGAAATTAAATATATTTTATTTTATACTTATTAAAAAAACATGATATTTTTTTTTTCGGTTTTTAAACGGTTATAGTTTAATATCTCAACAAACGTAGTGATTTATATTTTGTTTAATGGTGACCGAGTGGTGGTGACCAGTATAAAAATATATTTTTAACTAATTGGTTGGTAGGACTGTGTAACTGTCAATTTAGTTATTATGACAATATTGACAATCTCTAATCTCACTGCTTATAAGTTATAATTTATAATTCAGATTTTGCTTCTGGCATTTCAGTTAAATATAAAATAACTATTTATCATTTTAGTATACCATCATAATACGAAATAGACAATCTTGTAAGTAATTGTCGTTTTCTATAAGTGTTTATATGCTAACGTATAGTAAGAATTTAAAAGACAACTCATTGTTTCAGAAAATTGGCGCCAAAATATTGTGACGGGTGAAGTCCAGTGAAGTTCTATTTTATTAAATAATTTAAAATGGAAAGAAAAATGAACAAAGGCCCGCCTCCAAAGAGGTTTAAATCAAATGACGACGACGAAGATGACATGCCATGCAGTTTTGAAGAACAATTGGCAGGAATGGAAGTTGATTTTGATTCTGAACAAATGGTAGGCGAAGGGCCTGAAAATCGAACAACAAATACAAAATGGTCTAGACCGGAACCTCCGGAGCTAAATCCTTCAAAGAATTCATTAGTTTTTCAACAACTGGATATAGATCATTATAACGGACCGCCAATGCAAGGTATGCCTGGATCTCAGCTTGGTCCTGTTCCTATTATGCGAATGTATGGTGTTACAATGGATGAAAACTCTGTATGTTGTCATGTTCACGGATTTACACCTTATTTCTATGTTACTGTGCCCCCAAATTTTACTGACTCTTCATGCAATGACTTAAAAACAAATCTTAATAAAGTCATCCTAGAAGATCTTCGTGGCAATAAAGATAAAATTAGAGAAACTGTTTTAGAGGTGAGATTAGTCAAAGCAAAGTCGATTATGTATTACAAAGGAGATAATGAAATTACTTTTGCTAGGGTTTCTGTAGCTTTACCAAGGCTTATAGCGGCAGCAAAAAGGCTTATTGAAAAACAGCCAACATCATTTGGTTTAACAGACCCAAAATTTTATGAGACAAATATAGATTTTGATATTCGCTTCATGGTTGACACTGGGGTTGTTGGCTGTAGTTGGATAGAGTTACCGGCAGGAAAATGGTCATTAAGATCAAAGAACAATCAGATAAGTACAGTATCTAGATGTCAGATTGAAGTAGATGTTGCTTGGAACAGTTTTATTGCTCATGCACCAGAAGGAGAATGGTCTAAGGTTGCACCAATCAGAATTTTAAGTTTTGATATAGAATGTGCTGGAAGAAAAGGAGTTTTTCCAGAACCTGATAAGGATCCTGTAATACAGATTGCTTCAATGGTCATCAGACAAGGAGAACTCGAACCTTATTTGAGGAACGTTTTTACTTTAAATACTTGTGCCCCAATTGTGGGGTCACAGGTTCTTAGTTTCCAATCTGAATCTGAAATGTTGTCTAAATGGTCCGACTTCTTCCGTGAATTAGATCCAGATATAATTACAGGCTATAACATCAGCAATTTTGACTGGCCTTATTTGATAAACAGAGCAAAGCATCTCAAAGTAAATAATTTTGATTTCTTAGGAAGAATCAAAGATATTAAGTCTGTTATCAAGGATTCTATTTTACAATCAAAACAAATGGGGCGACGTGAAAACAAAAGTATAAATTTTGAAGGAAGGGTTCCTTTTGATTTACTTCTGGTGCTTGTGAGAGATTACAAACTGAGATCATACACACTAAATGCTGTCAGTTACCATTTTTTGCAAGAACAAAAGGAAGATGTACATCACAGCATTATTACAGATTTGCAAAATGAAAGTGAGCAGACCAGAAGGAGATTAGCTATGTACTGCTTGAAAGATGCATACTTGCCTCTTAAACTTCTGAATAAATTAATGTGCATAATTAATTACATGGAAATGGCTAGAGTGACAGGTGTCCCATTGCTATGCTTATTAACAAGAGGTCAGCAAATCAAAGTTGTGAGCCAGCTTCTGAGGAAAGCTAAAGATGCAGGATATTTAATACCAGCTTATCATGGACAAGGTTCCGATGATCAGTTTGAAGGTGCAACTGTTATTGAGCCCAAAAGAGGATATTATGCTGATCCCATATCAACTTTAGATTTTGCTTCACTGTACCCTAGTATCATGATGGCACACAACTTATGTTACACCACTTTGGTACCTCCTAATTCACAAAAAGAACAAAATTTTAATAATGATGATATTACAGTAACACCAACTAAGAACACATTTGTAAAGGCCCATATCAGGAAAGGATTGTTGCCTGAAATATTAGAGTCACTATTGGCTGCTAGAAAGAAAGCTAAAGCAGATTTGAAAGAAGAAAAGGATCCATTTAAAAGATCTGTACTTGATGGAAGACAATTGGCATTGAAAATAAGTGCTAATTCTGTATATGGGTTTACTGGAGCCCAAGTTGGTAAGTTACCGTGTCTGGAAATATCAGGAAGTGTTACTGCCTATGGCCGAACAATGATTGAATTCACTAAATCTGAAGTAGAGAAAAAGTACACAAAGTCCAATGGATATAAAGAAGATGCAGTTGTTATTTATGGTGACACTGACTCAGTCATGGTTAAGTTTGGAGTAAAAACTCTTGAAGAAAGCATGGAATTGGGCAAGGAAGCCGCTGACTTTGTTAGTTCAAAGTTTGTGAAACCAATTAAATTAGAATTTGAGAAAGTTTACTATCCGTACCTTCTTATAAATAAAAAAAGGTATGCCGGTCTCTACTTTACTCGACCTGACAAATATGATAAAATGGATTGCAAGGGAATTGAAACTGTTCGGAGGGACAATTGTCCCCTTGTGTCAAACATGATGAGTACTTGTCTCCAAAAACTATTGATAGATAGAGATCCAGATGGTGCAGTCAACTATGCTAAACAAATAATCAGTGATTTACTTTGCAATAGAATTGATATATCCCAGTTAGTAATAACAAAAGAACTAACTAAAAATGATTATGCTGCTAAGCAAGCTCATGTAGAATTGGCAAATAAAATGAGAAAACGAGATGCAGGTACAGCACCTAAACTTGGTGATAGAGTTCCATATGTATTGTGTTGTGCAGCTAAAAATACTCCAGCTTATATGAAAGCTGAAGATCCCATTTATGTTTTGGAGAACAGTGTACCAATTGATTTTAACTATTACTTAGAAAACCAATTATCAAAACCACTTCTAAGAATATTTGAACCAATTCTTGGAGAAAAAGCGGAGTCTTTACTACTTAAAGGCGAACACACAAGGACTAAAGCCATGGTAACTTCAAAAGTAGGTGCTTTAGCTGCCTTTACAATGAAAAAAGAAAAGTGTATTGGCTGTAAGACAGTAATGCCTAATAATGCAAAGAAAGCATTATGCAATCATTGTTTGAGTAAAGAAGGTCAGTTATACATTACTGAAGTATTTAAATTAAGGCAACTTCAGGAAAAATTCTCAAGACTTTGGACTGAGTGCCAAAGGTGTCAAGGCAGTTTGCATGAGGAAGTTCTATGTACTAATAGGGATTGCACTATTTTCTATATGAGAAAGAAAATGGGAATGGAGTTAGATACTCAAGAAAAAACTGTCCTGAGGTTCGGAGAACCTATCTGGTAATATACTTTGTTTTTAATCAATGTTTAAGCAGTATTCTAAATAAAAATAAACATTCAATAACATATTTTATTTCTTTTCTCCTATATAGGGTGAACAAAATCATTTACAATAATATATCTTAATTTATTGTTAATTAACTCAACCTAGAAAGCATAGTGGAATGTTGATATTTAAGAGAGCAAAGCTTTTATTATGGGTATGTTAAGAGATATTACATTTAAGTACGTTTTATTACTAAGCAGATCAATTTTGGAATGAGAAAACATTCAACTCAATCAAGACGTATCTTAGTTGAACCATTTAATAACAATCATCAAGAAAAACATTACATTATTTGATCATTCACATTAATTATATTTGCAATGCCACAGATGCTGAAAATATTAATTGTTGTGCAGGTTGTATTATTCTCAAAGTAGATGCCATCCATAACCTAAGATTATATTTTCTTTGATTAAATCATAGTTTTGAGTCTTAACAATATTATCATATTTAATTTACACCAATTTAACAAGTCAAATTATCACAGAAAATATATTAAATAAAATACAAATGGTATACAATATTAGGTATATAAATGAAAGCTTTATTATAATTACACAAATAACATTCCTGGATCTATCATTTAATACATTTACAGAACCTTTAAAAATAATAATTTGCTACCAATAATTGGATAGTTACAAAATAGAATTCATTGTTTATCAAATTAACATTTACATACTGAATAACAGTAGACAAAGTAATTAGTTCATTAATTTTATGGAAAATTATAGGCTAATACAGCCTCATGACATAAAAGTGCTACGTCTCACACCAAAATATTTTTCAAAATAAGACTTCCGTGTCAGTTTTTGAGTTACGCCCTTAGAAAAATGATTTTGATAAACTTCTACTACTCCAGTATATCCTATAAATTTAATGACAGTGTTTAATTAAAATAATAGTTTTTATAATGTTGAATAAAATAAAGTCGTAATTACTTGTGTTATAAATATTTACATAATGTAAAATTATAAGTACCAACTCGGATAAAGTATAAAGCAATATTTTTTTAATATAATATATTATAGCAGTAATCACCAACAAAATTAAACTGCAAATATTTAATTTTTAATTAAACTTTCGAGTTTAAAATATAAAGATCTATTAATTAATACACAACTCATAATTATTATGTGTCCATGAATATTTAAAATGAAAGTAATGAATGTTGCTTATATAAATATAAGGTATGAAATTAATAGTTGACATTATTAAAAAAGTAAAAGCTTTTATATGTTGCAAAAAAGACTAGCATAATATTTTTACTAAAAAGCAGTAGTAGTATAAAAAAATGTACATTACAATTTTATGAAAAATATACATGAGAATTTTGGAATATAGGTGCATTTCATCTATTTTCTTGTGATAAGGATCTTGTTAAATTTTGTTTGGAATTCTTATTTGATGTTAGTTGCTTATTAGAATTAATATTGTTTTTTACTAGTGGCACCATAGGGACCGGGGGTTCAAAAAAGGTTGGACTTGTTGCAGGATTATTTGATAATTTCATGATGTCTTCAAGTGTCCTAATGAAAGTGTCACATGTTGCTGTCAGGAGACTGGAGGCATCGTCAATTTTCTGAAATGAGAAATAAAACATGTTGAATGCTATTGTTATAATAACCAAACTTTCACATGGAATCTTCCATGGCAAACTTTGTGTTGCTGTATAAATAAAAAAATGTTAAGGGTGAACAACCCTTATCACTTAGGGGTATGAAAAATAGATAATAGCCGATTCTCAGACCTACTGAATATACATATAAAATTTGGTGAAAATCGGTAAGGCTGTTTCAGAGGAGTATGGTAACTAAAAAAGCCGATAAAATTATAAAAATTGTATAATTTTTACAGTGGTAACTTTAAGTAACTTCACTTCAACCATATTCAGAATTATTAATAGGTATCCAAGTTATATGCATTCCATAAAATAGTCACCTGTATTTCAGGACCACCTTCAGATGTTGCTGCACTCTTCACTGCATGCACTTGTTGCATCAAGAGGTCACAATACAGCCTTAATTCTGACTTTTTATGACTTAATGAGTTAGTATCTTCATATCTTGCACCTGAAATTTTAAAAAAAATGTTTATCTAATTACCTGCTTAATTAATAAAATGATTTAGTTACTGATTAATAACATATATGTTTTGTTTTATATACCTTATAAAATGTCATTAATGAAATAGTAATTAAACTACAGTTATTAATGCTCCATTATGTGTTTTAATAAAATTGTAGTATATTGTATACAAGCATGCAATCCAAGTCATAAGTGGTGACTGCTGCCCATAGACATCTGTTATCAACTCCGTAATTATAGAACATGAGTTTTATCTGAGGCCGAAATAAATTTTACCACTATTACCTATATTCATTTTATATTAACTTTCTCTATAATCTATGTGTGTAACACCTGAGTGATTTGATAAGGAGAATTTTACTAAACCCACCTAATGAGTCGACTTTTGTTTGCAAACAAACTTTGGCACTGCCTAAAGCAACAAGCCATTTCTGCCTGTCCTGTGGGGAAGGTGCCCTCAGGTACATGTGCTGCTGACCCGGGATAACCAGATCTAACCGGGTGGTATCAATATTATTCACTGTAAAAGTTAATTTTAAAGTTATAAAAATATTCTTTGGCCGAATGTAACATTACAGCCTACAGACAAAGGTGTATTAGTAACTTTTTAACCAATTCATATGAAATTTTCTATAGATTCAAGTCTCGCAATTTGCAAAAAAATATACAAATGATTGCAGAATAAATAAGATAGCCTTACAGGCATAAATAATTTAAATTATGTTTAACATTGCATTTAAAAAATAATAAACCTTATTACAAATCAAAAAAATAATACTTTAATAACTTTATAAGTACATTTTAATAGCAATTAGTTGACTTGTCAATGAGGTATAAATGATAGGTGGCGGCAGTATTAAAGTAAAAGTTGTTTGTCCGGAAAAAATATCATTCTATTTTTAAAAAGTTATGTGAGGGACAAATGTATCGTTATTGAAATCAATCATTATTAGGGCGATGTGAAAGTGAAATAAATCAGAACGGAAATAGTTTACCATTAATCTGGCACACGGATACCTTTACAGACCCTTTACATCCTTGAATGACTTCTTCTTGTGATTTATAATAAGACAATATGCCGTTATCCAAAACAAACCATCTGGTTTGCCAACCTGCAGCAATAAATTACTTATTACAAAAATGTATTACACTTCCAACATACTTCAATAAACATAATCATACCATTCCAGTAATTTGTCCATTTCCACAATATACCTTCCATATGGGTTGTGTAACAGATCACTTGTGGTTTATTATTTATTTATTATTATTTACAAAACGCAACGCCAGCAAAATTTTACGGAATTCTTCAAATCAAGTGTCATTATTATCTGTCATTCTAATTTCATACGTCATACCGGTCATATGTCAAATTTGTTTTTAATATAAAGGCTCTGGATTCCCTCTTTTTTACATAAAATATTATTGTCATCATCAATAAAAGAACAAAGAAAGATATTAAAAAATAAATAGATTTAAACGTTAAGTTAATTTCAAACTACGAAAATAACAAGAATGAGCAAAGTTTGTGGTGGATATAATTTATTATTTTGTTTGTAAAAAACACTGAACTTAAAAATGTTTCTCTTTGTAAGTCAATAAATATATATGTTTTTACCTATATCTTGTATTGGCAACCATAATACTAATTGAACAAACTTTACAAGTTGAGTGTTTACAATATAATTACTCAAAATACTCAATGTTAATATCATTCTGATGATTGAGTTCTATCCTTTTTAATGATTAAACCATTCCATCACAACATTCAGGTCAATTGGATAACATTAAAATAAATTTCAATATAAATCAATTTATTAAGTATCATATCTACTCACATAATAGATCTATTTATCTAAGTATATAAAAATCTTAAAATAATGCTTATTAAGGCACACACTACATTACTTATTACAGTGAACATTTAGGACGGAATTATTACAGAGATTCTTAATAACATCTTAAAATAATGCTTTATTACGGCACAAACTACAATATACTTACTACAGTGAACAAAAATCGGACGGAATTATTACAAAAGGATTCTTAATAACAAACATAATTAAGTATAAATGTACATAATTACAGGAAAATAGTAACCAAAATATATCAGACTTGTCAAAAATAGAATTGTAAATACATATGACAAAAAAGTAAAAATGGCATTTATTACAAAAAGTAATAATTGGACGGATTTAATAACTTATTTAGTGATTATCAAATCATAAAAATTATTCACCTACAATGTCTCAAATATTTATTAGAATTATTCTAATTTGTAGATACATAAATTGTAATATTATCAATTAAATCGATTTCTTTATCCAATCCAATATAAATCCTATACTAAATCTCGTTTGAATAGAAATCTTGTTCCTCATAATTATGGAGACTTGTAAATTATTTGATAAGATTTATATGTATTCTTATATAGTCACAATGACTGAATTCTTATTTAAAACCCAGAATCCACAATAAAAATGCTCCACCCAACAGTAGACCAATAACTGGTTTAGCGCTGGAGCTTCCACTCTGAAAAAAAATGAGATAATATTAATTTTCTAACCTTCTTACTGCAAATGTTATAAAATATGTTAACACATAATATTTCTTTCAGATGTATTAATAGATCAGATGTATTAATGTATTAATAGATGTATTAATAAGTATATCTCAAATTCTACTGCCAAAAACTATAATTGATATTACGATAAGGTTTTTTTTTTATAATAAAGAAGTAGCAGACGAGCATGCAATTCACCTGATGGTAAGTGGCTACTGCCGCCCATGGACATCTGTAATCAACCCCAGATAGGATTAGATATCCCTACCTGAGGTCAGCCACAGATGCGCCTCTACCCCTGAGGACAAAGCTGGAATGCCTCTGAAAAGTCTGTCTCCCTTACCAAACCCTTCAAAATGGAACACAGCAGCGCCTAACACTGCTGTTATTAGGTAGAAATAGGTGTGGCGGTGGTGCCGCCGGAGTCGAACCACAAAGGGTTCTACCACCTAATATTAAGGTGTATGTATAATGAGAAAGGAAATTATAACATTGGGGGATTAATTTTTATGTATTATAAATATTTTTGTAAAAGGGAATACATTCCTTATACCCCACATAACAGTATTGAGAGCTGCATCTTAAATACAAACTAAAAGATTTGTACGTCTTTTGTTTATCATTGATATGATTATTTTAACTACTAAATTTGTCATATACAATATTTATTACATCATCCATATGTAACCCTCAGGATTCTTAAGGTGTCCTCTATTTCAGAATCAAAAATGGCTTTCAATAATTGAACAATTCATTATAGGATAACCAGGAAAACATGTTAAAGAGAGACACATATTTGAGGGATCCTGATTCACATAAGTAACTCCTTTACCCAGGAAGATGCCACATACGTGGCCTACTTCAGGTGGAAGACATTCCTATCCAGGGTTGATCATAGGAATGACGCAAATTGGGACTTTTACCTATGTGGGGATGATTATACAGGTCAATGCGTGGCAGCAGCCACTTATAATCAGTATGCTCATACAAGATCATGCTTCTATGCTAACTCTATGATATACAAAAAAACTTACAATAATATAGTAGTTGCAACGGTCACCCATACAGCAATCAGAACACACCCAGTCTTGGTACCAGATGTGAGTGCACAGGGGCATATAACGGAGTCTCGTAGTAGCACATTCAGTCTTATTTGAACACCGTTTCGATATATAGTACTGTTTCTTTGCTCCCTGGGACCAGTATGGAGTACTGCCCCATTTGATTTCGGTCAAGCAAACATCTTGGTTATAGTCACATGTTTTTATTGTTTTCACGCATTTTTCATTATTGTCTTCTTGATTTTCACATACGTAGCATTCTAGACCAATAACTGTAAATATAATGTTATTGTTGTGAATGTATTTAATAACATTATACGCTAGATACTACAGCAGTCACTGAGAAGACACAGCTTAAGGAATAAAAGTAAGTCAAAAATGTTTGAAAATAGTAAAAATAACGATATAAATACCTCTAACAATCGAAGCAAGTACGACTGTTGATATAATACCAATAATATAATTTCTACGCATGGTGCCGATCTATACAAGTTATTACTCTCTTTTTAAATCAATATTTTATATAGAAATAATACCTTAGATACACTATCTCACATATAAATAAAATGTTTAAAATCAAAACAAAACGCACAGCCCTTAACACAGGGTGTGGCAGTGGCAGTGACAGAACAAATCGTTTATGGCAGTTACTTTTAGTTTTAGTGTTACCATACCAATAATGTTATTATTTGTAATTAATAATCTGTACAAGGTGTCACCTCATGGTAAGTTCTGTAATTTTAATATTATACAATGTACATTTGTACTTATGTATTTATATACACATATATTTATATATTATAATTATTGTATTCACTTGTGTAAAAATCTTAAAGAAGCTAGAAATTTTCTTCCAAGAGCTTGTCCTTTTCCACGTGGAGAAGTATGTATTGAAGCTTGTGTATGATAAATAAAAATAAATATTAAGTACTAGAAAACCTAATAATATTTTATATAACCCACAGAAATCTTATATAGTTGGTTTCATAAAGTCTCGTCATGTTCCGTCCCATTACATGGCATAAAATTACATCTCATCATATGAATATACAATAATAAGACGTCGCGTTTGGTTTCATTACGTCGGATGGTCCTTACGTTACATTACGTCGGTCCTTAATCACATTACATGTATAAAACACATCGTTGTATTCTTTCTATTCCCACCCAATACCTTAATATGAGCTTTTAACCAAGCCTTCGATCTCGATCAATCGAATCGATTGCACGATCTCTATTACATCTCAAAGAAGATATAATCACTAGCCTTTAATGCATTTTATGTCAATTTTTAATCCCTAAACGATCCACCATAGGTCCTGCATGTAGATTTCGATTTATATGGTTGCTTATATGGGTGGTTTATATGGGTGATCCCGATATCAAAGATCGACCCCATCGACTCGATCGAATGTAAAAAAATGTATATCATGGTATACCCATGGTAGTACAAAGAAATTTAGGGTAAAACTCAATGGTAAACTCATAATTAGCTCGTTTTTGCTTATTTTGTGAACAAAAGATAAACAAAGAAACCAATAAAGTTTTATAAATTAAAATGTTGATATGAATTTTTGTACTTGATACGACGTTTTAAATATCTATTATCTTCAATGTTACTGTAAGTGCATTATTACAGATACACTGTTAGAGGCCGCCTAAACGGTCAATTATATTGTGCAATATTATTGACCATTTAGGGTAATTTTGAAAATTGTGCAATGATTGACCGAAAGTTTGAGCGAGTTTAATTTTCATTGCACTATATTTTTCTTATTCTCAATAATATAGATACTTTAATCCGAACGAATACGAAAACACTGTGCAGTTTGTAATATTGTGGGATATAATTGCTCGTTTTGGAGTCAGAGCGCCTTCCAATCTTGTTGTACATTAAAAAGTATTGCACAATGTTATTGAAGGTCTATAGGCCGCCTTAGAAAAAAGAATATTAATAGACAAAGAGCAAAGTAAATAATACACGAATCGGGTACATAAACAAATGTAGAGAAGGGTGTAAATTGACATGTTGGCAACCCAGTCATCTCCGACAGCGACACTGAAAGTGGAGAGTTGGAAATTATGTGTGCGTAAAAAAATTACAGCGGCTTGTGTGACTTTTCGTGGATGACTGCTTTATACCAACACCTTAGCACCCTTGGATATTTATTAAATGTGGAGGATCTTAACAAACATGTTTAGTTACAAATTATCTGCCACAATTTTATTGTTAGTAAGTAAAACAACAATTGTACCACCTCAGCTTGAGAATTCGGTACACGTACATGGAATTCACAGTTGATTTTACGGCTCAAATTGAATAATTAATTCGTTTATGATTACGGCAAATTGTTATGTTTCAGATATGCTATAGTTTTTACAATCCAACCGATAGCGGTGCCGTGCAAATTACACAGAATAACTTGGATATGGTATTGGGTATGTTATTCGTTTGTTTGATTGTGTTGTAAATGGTGTAATTGTATGATTAATGTATTCGATAACATTGTTTTCAGCGTCCAACGAGGTAGTATTTATCAATTTTTACGCGGATTGGTGTAAATTTAGTAATATGCTGATGCCAATATTCGACGAGGCGGCAGACAACGTGTCGAAAGCCGGTTACGACCCCGGCAAGGTGGTGATGGGCAAGGTGGACTGCGACAAGGAAGGCGCCATCGCCACCAGATTTTTTATCACCAAATATCCAACTCTGAAACTCTTCCGTAATGGCTTGCCAGCCAAAAAAGAATATAGAGGTATTTTCCTTATTTTACATTCATTAATCATTAAAACGAATGCTAGTCAATTCTTAGTAGGCTGATATCAATTTTTTATCTTTAATGGGCAAAACATGTATTGGAATATAGTATGAGTGTAAACATGTTATAAAAACATTAAATCCTGCACAAATCGTGTATTACAGCAATAATAACAAATGGAATTTACATAGTAAGTGACATTATCATGGTAGATTTGCGTTTAAAAATCAGTTGAATAAAAATAAATATGTACTTCTTGTTTAGTTATGTGTAGTTGTTAAGTTGTGGAGAGACACCCATTCACAGCTGTGGGACAAAATGTGTTGAACACAATGTTTACTACACTGCAAATATAACAATGATAAATTCATTAACAAACATGGTTCAATTTGAAGTAAGTTTAATAATTCGTGGTCAGAGTAAAGCCTATTATTTAGCATTAGTATTACTTAACTTGCCTCATCACTCGCAAGTTTTCTTTTATATTGTTATATGCAAATGATTCATTAATAAGTGAATCATTTTTGAAATACAATGCATCTCATTCTTATATGCATTTTATTGTCACGACTTGGTATTATATAATTATGTTTACACTTATAGTAAAGACTGTGTTATGGAATAATTTAATGCAAATTTAAGATATATTTATTCAGTTGCTTAATGATTTTTTGTAGTATTATAATGAAAGTAGTATAAAATGAACAACCAAAAGCCATCGCTGAAATAAATTTTACATTGATAATCACCAAAACATTCATTCACAAATTCAGAGTATGTATTTTAAAAAGAATGCTTAACTTTTAGCCGTCCAGCCGAACTCGGCCGAAGATGCCCGAGCGCGCCTTACCAAACTATTTACTTGACACCGAAAGTCACTGAATAGAAATGTCATAATTTTATTTTTTTGTACTAGTGACGTGAAGGAATATGTTGTATCGGTAAAATAGGCTCACATACTATATATTAAAAGTATTTTTAGCCACAAATAATACGTAGATAATTTAAATTATATACAAGTCTGGGCTGGGCATCTAACTATTAATTTAAGATGAAATATTGTACATTTTGAAACATTTTTGTGTATTTTAAATTTCAGGGCAACGGTCTGTTGAAGCCTTTGCAGAGTTTATTAAGAAGCAGTTAGTGGACAATATTGTGCAGTTTGGCTCTATTAAAGAGCTACAAAACTTGAGCGAGGAGAAACGACACATTATTGCATACATGGACAGACGTGATCAACCAGAGTATGAGGTTCTAAGGAAAGTGGCAGCCAGTCTTAAGGATGAGTGTCTCTTCCATGCAGGTTTTGGTGATGCTTCACAACAGATGCATCCACCTGGTAAGTTTAATTGAAATACCTATCACTGTATCTTAATCAACCCGTATATAGTCCACCGCTCTGGCCAAGTGCATCTTGGTAGACTTCTCATATCATTGACAACATTTTTTTTTAAGATCTCTCACATATGCAGGTTTCCTGAAAATGTTACTCTTCATTGTTAAAGCAAGTGATAATTAACTTGAAATACGCATATTATAATTCCGTAAAATTAGCCGCATGCCAGGGATTCAATCCTCGAACCTCTCGATTGAGAGGCTGAGTTTCACCCACTGGGCTATTACTACATCAAAATCCATAAAAACGGATAAATAGTTTTTCTGCACAATTTGCTTTTTATACTATCTGTGTAACAATAAAAAAAAATGTGGACCAATAAAATTTAATATGAAACTCATAAAAATATCACTTAAATGTACCAATATAAAAATTTGATAAGGTGATGAATTGCATTGTTATCTTATTTAATCTTTGAATTAGGTTTGTTTATTTATACATTGAGGCTTTTGTTTGACAATTATGTCTTTAGATAAAAGATATGAAGTTTGTGTAATTTGTGTACAAACTCTAATTTATGATTATTATATTATGTAATTATGTAATAAATATGCATTTCAAATATGCTGTTCTGCTGTTGGTTGAGTTTTTGAAAATAAGTGGTCTGGATTTTTTGTAAAAATTAAGAAAATGACATTATTAGCAACCTTTTCCTTTTCACTCATTAATTACAAGACACATAATATACAAATAATTTAAACAATCCTACAGTGGCATACTCACAAAAGGTTATTTCATCTAGTCACCTAAGAATAGTTACGTAGTACAGTTGAATTCACAAGGAGGGGTGGTAACATGTGATAGCCAATTCAGATAGAACAATCGACAAAACAACGAGTTAATTTATTATCTTTAAATGTTTCAAGAGTGACTAAAGAGTGTAATAGATAAAATTAAAAAGTATATATAACTGCACAAAACAATTACTAAATACTTCAACATTTCAGGCCAAGCAATTGTTGTCTTCCGAACTGACAGAAAGACTTCTACTGAACCTGATGAAACCTTCCGTGGGAATTTTAATAGTTTTGATGAGCTGTACGCATGGGTGACTGATAAATGTATACCTCTGGTTAGAGAAATCAACTTTGAGAATGCTGAAGAACTTACAGAGGAGGGTCTGCCATTCTTGATTCTCTTCCATGATCCATCTGACACAGAAAGTGTTAAGAAATATAAAGAAGTTGTCACTAGAGAGCTGTTATCTGAAAAACGTGAGTAATAACAATAAGTTTATACATCTACCTTTAATTGTATATCTCGACTGATTTGCTATATACACTATACAGATGTGAATAATATGTTCCCTATTTTTTATATGTTGGAACTAGTCAAAGTACGAAACCCTACATAATGAAAAATAGGACAGCAGTCATTCTAAAGGTTGATATGTTACATTATTACCTATTAACTACCAAATATTGAATTTAAACAATTTCTAGTATGAGGTGTCAGATGTTGATTTTTGGTAGGAAAAACATTGGATAGATTGATCATTCAGTAAGGGGCGTCAATCTTTTCTAGTATTTTATGATAAAAAAGTACTATTGTAAATTATTTTATCATGTATTTATTAAAGTGAAGTTTTTTGATTTTCAGACAAAATAAACTTTTTGACTGCGGACGGATTTAAGTTCTCGCATCCTCTCCACCATTTAGGGCGGTCTGTAAACGACCTGCCAGTTATTGCTATAGATTCCTTCCGCCACATGTACCTCTTCCCTGAATATAGTGATATGGAGAAACCCGGCAAGTTGCAGCAGTTCATACATGACTTGCAGTCAGGCAAGTTGCACAGGTGAGATATGCACCCAAAATGTGTTATTAGTAGTTCAGACACTTAAGTATTTTGATGGGTAATTGAAACATTTCACAAAGGTTATGTGGTCTATTGAAATAAGATTGAGATGATGAATTATTATACCGAAAAAAAAAGCACTATGAATTGTCACTTAATCGTTATTTTATAATTGTGGCTTTATAAATAAAACACTCGACGATATTCCACCGAGCACGAGCGCGTGCGCATCAGTCGGAGGATACGATCGAACTGACTGACGTTTCTATATTTGTTACGAGAGGGTAGTGGTAAAAAATCACATTTAGCACACTAGTGATATTACAACGATTTCTATGACGTTCCGTCAATATATGATGAATATATTTTAAATTGTTCTTAGCCTATAAAACTAAATTTATTTTTATAGAATGTTGCATTTTGAACATTAATATTTTTCTTTTCAGAGAGTTCCATTATGGCCCAGACCCTCCAGCAATAGACAATGAAATCAAAGTCACCACGCCACCAGAGTCTACATTCAAGAAGCTAGCACCATCGAAGAACAGATATACACTGTTGAGAGATGAGTTATAAAATTTGATTTCATTAGGACATGAAATTGGGTGTGTGTGAAACTACATCTGCATTTATCGTTCAACCTACTGCTTAAAACTGGTTTCAACTAGTTCTGACCGGCAGTGTCTTTCTTGTACTAACCATTGAAAATCTATAGAATAGTTCACTTAATATTATATTAACTATGATCAATTTGTAGGTCTGAAAACCCCAAAGTAATACGACATTCTATCAACTAAAAATAAAAACTTCCAACCACGCTTTTATAGTTCATCAAACTAAAAAATAGTAATTCTTACAATCAAGTAACTTTGCCATGAACATTATCCCGACAATTAACGCCATCTAGCGATTCGATGTTAAACTTTGTAGATCGATAACAGCTGTATTTGACTAAATTGTTATGATTTTGTCCGCAACAAATTGCCGCGGCGCCGTCTACCTCGAACACCGCCTAGAAAATCGTTAATTCTGGTAATCCAGATAAGGACAATAAGACAAAATTATTAAAATCGTGTATTGTCATTGGTTCTTTATATTTTTTAATTTTATAAATTAAACTAGCCATTCAAAGTGGGTAAAAATCTAGTTGAAAGATTCCGTCACATACCTACAGGTCAAGCTAATAAAATGTAATACTTTTAGATAATATAGTTTGAGAATGTATTAACCTTACCAGTGAAACCTCACTACTACTATACAACAGTGACTACATTTAAGTTAAAATTTGTTTTAAATCTCCTTATACCTCACCTAATCCTTTTGTAATAAGTGTGATTTATTGTTGAAAGCTGTAAACAATAGTATATATTATGAACAATGCTATATCATTAACTCTTCCATACCACTGTTCAATATATGTGGCATAAGTTTTTGGTGTTACCATGGTAGCTAAATAAAACTCCCCTTTTGGACTATGTTACATAATATCTATAGAAGTGTGTAGACTTAAACCATAGATCATAAAATCATAAATCATAGACATAAATCTATCATAGACTGCATGTCCATTTTATTTTAATATTCATGTTGTATTTTGGTATGACGGAGCACAAAATAATATCTGCAGTAATTTAGCATAGTCATTATTAAATGTTAAAAATTTAATGAGCAGTCAAGAGGGTTGAACGATATCACAACACTATGCTAGTACTTGAAATCAAGATACTACTTATGTAATATCTCATTTTTATCTTTTTGTTATATTAAAGTTCTTTATCTATAAATTATAACTTTGTGTTTCCTTGTTTATTTCTATATTTTTCAAATGCTCTATAATGTGAACAATTTCGTTTTTTATATTTATTAATAGTGTAATTTTCATTATCAGTTATAACTTATCTCGTGTATAAACTATTAATTATTTTGAAATTCCTTACGATTTATTTATATAGATATTACCTGCAGATGGGGGTTAATAAATGTGTAATGTATTATACAGTCCAGAAATGTTTTGTATTTTTACAAAAGTAGAAGTGTAAATATATGACTGAGGGTAAATACAATTTTGTTTTTTGTATTTTCTTTTCTTTCTTTCTTTGCATGGTATTTTCACTTTTCTTATCGTCTATTTGGAAGGTGCAGTTAGGTATAGATTAAATAGGATAATAGTATATAGTGGTGATAAAGCATTTAAATGAAAAGAAAACATCAATTATTTAACATATTAAAAAGGCATTTTTTATCAATTTCCACTTAAACACTTTAAATATGTCTCTTCTAGTTTACTTACAATTATTGTTATTAAAATAATTAATTAGTAAAATAGTTCAAAATTAACATAGTTGTGTATTGTTTAATGAAACATGTTTCAATTTGCCCTTGATTAAAAAATGTCTAATCATATGTTAACTCTTACCTTTTATATTCTTGAACATATTTTTTGTGGATCTAAGTTACGAAAAAATAAAATTAATGCGTTAAAAGCAATATCGAATAGTTTGTTTTTATGAGTAAATAATATTTAATATTTTGTGTAATTAACTTTATTTATTTTATAATATATTAAAATGACGGCACGCGAATATGTGATGCATTCCGTATTCCACATAAATTAATTAAGTGCCAGATTACTAATTATAATCATCTATTATATATTTTTACTTTGCTTCACTATGCACTGATTTTAATGTAGAAATTAGGTAATGTTCGTTTTATTATGCATTATAAATAGATCAGAAATCATAGATATTTATACTTTATGTACATTTAAATCAAATGTTTCAGTTCATGGAATTTGTTGACATAGTAATAATGTTAAAATAAATAAATATGCTCAATATTATGTTTTGGCGATTTTAAAATAAAATTATGTAAAAAACATTGCTAGAAATATTTTTGCAACATTATTTCAAAATTTAAATGAAAATTAAAATAAGCCCATCTATAGTTGAGTCAGGCATTCCATATGTAAAAAAATACTGTAAGTTGAAAGCCATTTTAAAAAATATATTAATATTTATTTCATTTACTAACAAATCTGTGTTTGCACCTTGCTCACGATTTCTATAAGAGTGTTATGGTATTTGGGCAAACTTTAACTACTGGGGAAGAATATCTTGCAAGAAATCCAGATGTTGTTCCTAGGTAACTCATTCTTTATAGAATGCCAAATTTTTTGGTTCGTAATATAACGTCAGTTATCCTATTTGTACGTCAACTCTCTTTATGCGTTGAAATGTTAGTATGTTATTGCATTATTAAATGTCATATAAGATTTTTTCCCCTAATGGCCGTATTCAATTTAATATTTGGATTTTGATGCAATAAAAGGAATTAAATGCACTCGAGAATAGTTACTGCGTCGGGAATAATCTTGGTAAAATTCAAACATCGTATGTCTCTCGCAAATAAGTGTATTCGCGAAGCATTCGTCGGATTTGTACGCACCTTAAGAGTCAATAATGGGGCGAAAAATCAGTAACAAAGATTCTATTGTATTTTATTCCGACAATATGTCTAACAAGGAACAATAATACATCTATGTTATCACCGATGTTATTTTTAAACGTTCCATGTAAAATTTGACATTAATCATATTATAAAACGCGAAAGTAACATGAGCAAAAAAAAAATAGAGGCCCAGTATTAATATATTTTTGCAGTAACATTTTTGTATGGAAATCGATAAATTCTGTGTAGGTTTTATATGCCGATCCAGTGTTATTATTATATCTAAGTTTAGGAAACTGTTATATCTTAATAATTTTAAATAAACTGCGAGTATATGTCAATTTTAAAGGCAACTTGACCTCATAGCTATCAATACTATACATTTGTATAGTTCATAAAAGTAACAAAACTTTACAAATCAAGCTTTCAAAAATGATATGAAAAATGACCTTCAATGTAATTGATAACAGATTTGTAGATATTTCCCACTAACTCTGTTATAATTTAATATGGTTGTACAAAATGTATGTTTTGTGACGTGTGCTAAATACATTTTTTGAGCCTTAACGCTTTGTGTTTTAATTAAATCCATCTAAATTCAGTTAAATCATTCCTTTATTTGGTTTTACTTTTTTACGTACATACTACTTTTAAGCTACTTTTAAGCACATAGCTTTCAATATGGAGAAATAAACTCTATAACTCATAGGCTATAAGTCGCGACGTGTGACGTCCTGCCGTATCAAATCGGGATGCGGCGTCATACGATCTCTTAATTTCAATATTTGGAGATCGGACATAATCTGTTCTTAGGAAATATATAAAATCAATATTATTGTATCGCATCCAATATTCTCGGTCCTCTATATTGTTGTATAAACTCATATATTTCTCCCCTTTTATACATCTCTATGCCCTAATAGATAGCAGCAGTGATAGCCTAGTGGTTAAGAAAATCGGTCTTTCGATCGAAGTGTCCGAGTTTCAAGTCCCAGGCACGAACCTTCTCAAAATTATGTGCGTATTAGAAATTATTTGTCACTTGTTTAAACGGTTAAGGAAAACATCGTGAGGAAACCTGCATACCTGAGAGAATTTTAAATTAAAAAAGAAATCTCAAAGGTATGTGAAGTCTACCAATTCGCACTTGGCCGGCGCGGTAGACTATGGCCTAATCCTTCTCATTCTGAGACAGTAAATGGTTGATGATGATGCCCTAATATCTATATCAATGTTACTTTTGTGTGTATTCTGGAAGGATTTGGGTGGTACATTCGTATCCTATCGCGATTATATGACGCTTAAATCTTTCTATTGTAAAGTCAAAGGAAATCAATGGACTAAATAGTATATTTATGGGAATAATCACACCAAAGCGAGCCAATTCATTTTAATAAAAAAAAAATAGGCTATAAGTAGTGACAATTTAAAAAATCAATTATCGCATAATTAATAAGCATATTGATAATCCATCGTTGTTAAAAGTACCTTAGATTTATACCTATTTAAAAGAGATCAATGTTTTTTTATTTTTTTATGGGAAGTATAGAAACACCCGAAAAGAATTAGGTGCAACCTTGTAACATAAGAACTCGTACAATCTATAAAAAAGAACTAACAAGCTGTTCATCAGTGCGATTTACCGGCGTCAAATGTGTCATTAGTCTGATATCTGATCGGAACGGCTTGTTGTGTAAAACAAACCGTGTTCGGATGTCGTTTTTACTTAAGCAGGGCAATTTCGGCTGTCATTGGATAGAAAGAGCATCTTTTGACGGCCGCCGCGGCACCGCGGGGCGCCTGCGCTTAGCAGAATTCCTTTACCTACTTTGAATTTTTTTACACACTCATCCGTGGGGTGACGAGATCCTCTATAATGTATTGGCAGTGCTTAATTTTTATGGGACATTTATGATCTTGTATTGGATTAAAGATTTATTTATATTTTGCTACGTATTACAACGAACTGTTAAATGTCTTAAATATCGCTTGTTGATTAATAAACTTTTCATAATGCTCTCAAAGGTGTCCTAAGTCTATGAATCTTAATTTGACCAGCATGTTGAACTAATGGATCTGAACTTCTCCTTCTGTAACTAGACCATAATCCATCAGGGGACTCTTGCAAGGACAGTAGGTACCTATCTACCTGTTCATACCTAGCTTCTTACCGCATTATGTGTAAGTAAGAACTTAAGTACCTAATCACACACATTGTACAACAAAAATACCTATACTAGTCAATTATCTTAGAAGTTTAAGATTTAGTTATACGATAAGTGTAGGTAGGTAAGTACCTCCATACAAAGTTGAGATAAGTGGGAAAATGAAACAGGTGTTGGCTTTGCTGATTTACTTAAACGCAATAAAAATTGTATCTCTCACAATACCGATGTCATTTTTTACGCTAACACAAAGCAACGCTCGTTTTGTACGAGCTGACAAGGGAGCTCTTGCGAACCTGTATTGTGCTGAACAGGTACATTTGTATCTGGTTACGTTGACAATAATGCTACGATCTTTACTCCTTTATACACTGCGAAAGTCTCAGTTCCGATCAGATAACACCCGCGTCCGCTTCGATACAATGGCAATATAAAACTTATTCGTAATCGTATACCGGTTTGTTTGAGATTTTTTACTTTTCATTTTTATACGCCGTGACTATGAGTCGTGAATAATTTGGGGTTTTGATATAGCAATATTGTTGTTAAGGTGTTCTAAGTATGACTACCTACTTAGCGGTTTATCTTGTTGAAAGGTAGTCCTTATGTTTATGGGAAAAAATATGCTTTCTACATTCCAAGCCCCACACAACGAACGTCATGGTTAATCTGAATACACACGAAGACAAACACAAACACCCAGACCCAGAACAGATGTCCAAATCATCGTTATCATCATTCATTCATATCTGTCTAGCCGGGGATCGAATCCAAAACTTGCGCGTCACTCCGGTATGGTGACTGGTGACCACTCCAAACGCGGGTCGTGAAAGTTACTCTAGCTCCAATCTACAATACTTAATTTTAAATAGTTGTTGGTACATTTCACTAAAATAAATTAACTTATAAAATGTTATGTAAGTACCTTAGGTACTTTCTATATAAGTAGGTATTTAGCGATGCCAAGTTACTAAGTTACAAAATATGCCTAAAAGATGTGAGGTAGATTTTATTATTAGGTTACTTTTATAGATTTTTATTATTTCTCCGTACAATTTCAATTGGAAGCGTGGGTGCCGTTGGCTGCTACAATAGATGCAACCTGACACCACCATGTCGGTACTTTGTACTTGCTTTCTTCAGCCAGCGTCATTCATCAGCAAAGAACAGGAAGTAAGGACAACGTACGATAGAACCAATTACCCGCCCACGTTACATGAAACCTGTAATTAGTGTAAAATATACCAACGAAACGGAAATCGTTGGCTTAAGCCGATTGTGCGCGAAATTATTATATGAGGGTCAATTGATGACGGAATCATTGATAAAAATTAATATTTTTTTATTAATCAGTCATGTTTGATAGTGTATCGATAGGTATGGATTTTAACCTACGTTACTACTTAAATTAAAGATTTAAGTTATGCTTTTTAAAAGATAATTTAAAAAAGCAACATGTAATATAGCTCTATTCATAACTCAATTTAACCAGATAGATATAATTAAAGACACAGTTTTAAGTATAAAATATGAGTAAAATATAAGTAGTTGTTTAAGGTTGTTAGTTGTAAGGTACCTTAAATTTGTAAGTTGTTGTAAGTTAAAGTACCTAAGTACATTTTTTATTTTTAACGACAGTTATTGTAGCTTGTAATAAACAATACAGCAGCACAGTAGACATGCCGTCAATCTCGGGGTTGATTTTTTGAGTAGGCACGGCATTCACAAAAACAGTAGCACAGATTTATGGCGTTAAGAGCGATCATAGCGCATTAGTAGCTAGTATTGTGCGCTGCATGAAGCCTTTGTGACAGCGACCGAAACGCAGTAGCTCGGATGTTCGTCGTCGATTGTTCTATGCAGTCGTAAACATGTCGACAGGTTAGTGGAATTGCAAGTGATTACAAAAAGTGCATTCTGAACACAGTAGCCATTTAAAATAGCCTTTGTGACACTCAGTGCCTATAGAAATTATTCTGTTAGTCTCGTATTTTAAAATTAAATATTTTTTTATGTAAAGAACAAAGTTCTAACTTCTACAATCAGTGATGAAATGAGATACATTATCAGATACATATTATAACAACTTTGTCTATCAAGCAGCTAATTTGTATCCGACTTCGTGACTTCAAATTACCAAAGCGAGCTTTTTGGCCATACAAAATTGAAGGAGATTCTGTAAAAATGTCTTACACTTGTTAAGCAGTAGAAGGTGTGGTATTTTATCCTAAACAGAGACACAAGGTGTTCTAACTTAGTTACCAGGTACAGCAACACTTTTAGAATCGTTATAGGCATGAAACTCAGTGTATTTTGGGGTTAGTAACATATAGGTAGGTATATTTTGGGTACCCGTGACCGTCTGACACGATAAAGGCTGGAAGCCCATTTGCTGCTTGCTATGAGAAAAGAGCTTTTGAAAAGCATGATTAAATAAAAGCTTGTAAAAATAGATGATAATAATGACACTTTCGAGGTGTTAAATTTAGAATAAAACTAGCTTAATAGTTTAATAACGAATAGTTATCAAAACATATTTTAAGTTGATAGTTGAGAGTTCTTGACTTTAAAAGGCCGTTGTGATTTCAAACAAACATCCTCCTTTTGTGATGGTTTACAAGGTACTTAACTATTTATTCGGTAAAGTTTGTCATAAATCTATATTTCATAATTTAAGATTACCTGACAAATCGTGCAATCCGCGTGAAACAAAAACAGAACACAATGTTTTAAACTCTAATTAAGCATGTAGGTATCTGTAACGCCTCAACTTAAGATGTGTGTCAGATACTCAGGATCACAGGCTTAAGCGGTTAAAGGAACAAAAAGTTGGTCGGTCGGAAGAAAAGAAAATGTAGTTCCCTTAGAGAGCGCCTAAAACAAAAGCAAGGCGAACGATTTAACAAACTGCCATATTTTAACAACGTGTAATTAAAGGTTTGGCCCCGGTCGAATATGCATAAATCATGCGTCTGCAACGAACTGCCGACCGAAATAGAGAAAAAATTAAAAACATTAAGCGCCTGGGAGTTCGGAACGGAAAAATAATAACTATTTCGTATACTTATAGAGACGCCGCTAGATGCTATCTCTGTTTCTGTAATTAGATGAGTGGGAAATGTAATCTGAGAATATTTACATGTCTTATATCGTTTGAATTCAAATTCAAAACTACTAAGGAAAGAAGATGTGGATATACTAATTGTATAATGGTTTCTGATTTAATATTCAGTAAGTATAATTATACTGACGTAATTTATTAGATATATTCATAAATAGAAAAAAAAAATTAACAAAAAAATAAAACCGACTTCTATGTCACTACAAAGTATCATATCGGATACGCTGTTATCAAACGAAATATATTGAGCGCCGACTTCAGAAATATGTACTAAACCAACATTTATTTCAATTATTTTTTACTTTGTAGTGACATAGAAGTCGGTTTTATTTTTTTGTTAAAATTTTTTTTTTCACCCTTTTTAGTGATGATATGCTAACGTTTGTATTAATATTATGTAAAATTGTATAAATGTGATCATGAATAAAGGTAAGGTCTGAATAGATACGGATTGGACCCACCCGCTCGCAGGGCGCTACCGCGCCCTTCTCGCTTAGTTTAATATTGTCTTATATGTTCCAACCTAACCTAACCAATTCAATACGAAACACTATAGGCGAAGCTTTATGAGATACTAATTATTGGCTAGGTTAGGTAGGAACAGATAAGTAAATAAATCAAACTATAGTCCGATTCATAATTAGGTGTCCAAAATGTAAACAAAGGTGTTGACCTATAAAGAAAATATGTGTCAAATGGCAGTTTCTTATTTTTGACAATATTAAATTAATACATCGATAATAAAATAATAATCTAAATAAATTAAAATCAATTCACATTTTCCAATATTTATATTAACTCAATTTCATTTCATACATTAATAATAATAAAAAACAAGATTTATGAGAGAAAATTAAATTGTGATAATGGTCACACAATCGGCATCCAACACATTTTTGTGCCGCCATTTTTAAGTTTCGTAGTTGATATTATTCATTTTTGTGATCGTGATCGAACTCGAATTTTTCCTAGTTTTCTTAGCGCGTTTTTTTAATTGTGTGCAGTTATGAAGTTTTTGTTTTATGTTGAATTTTGTGAAATTTTTCGTTTCTTGTTAATTTGTTAGGGTTTACAATACCTGTAATCGAATTTTGACAATGACATTTCTTTGTTTACATTTTGGACACCTAATTATGAATCAGACTATAGGTGGTAAAACTCTGCGAGTGAACCGGTCCAATTTACCTTAATTCAATAGTTAAGAAAAGAAAAAGGAGTTGATGGTCAAATTTTTCAACATATATCTCTGTCTAGCTACTTCATTACAACAAATGTCTAATCTATATACTTTACATGGGAGGCACCTCTGCATCATCAGGATTGAAGAATTGAAGGTCATATCTCCCATCATATGTCTCTACTCAAAGACCTTATCATATATTCGTAAGCTCCAAATGCCTAAGTTGTATGGTTGAGGCAGGAGGCACTTCTGCATTATCAGAGTTGAAGAGTAAAAGGTCAAATTTTCCATCATATATCTCTACCTATCAACCTTATTGAATATTCATAAGCATCAAATGCCTAACTTGTATGGCTGAGGCAGGAGGCACCTCTGCATTATGAGAGTTGAAGAGTGGAAGGTCAAATTTTCCATCATATATCTCAACTTATCGACTTTATTAAATATCCATAAGTTCCAAATGCCTAACTTGTATGGTTGAGGCAGGAGGCACTTCTGCATTACCAGGGTTGAAGAGTTGAAGGTCAAATTTTCCATCATATCATGATAACCTAGATACTCAATGTTCATTTTAAGTTTCATGAGAATTGAGTGGGCAGAAGGTAAGTTGTCATAAAATATGTAAAAAGCAGGGGTAGTGATGATGAGTTCCACCCCATAACTTAAATTCTAATCATCAGAGCGTACTAATGTTAAGGTAGGAAAGTACCGCAACGAAACACCCTTTCATATGAAAAAAAGAAAATTAAAATTGGTTAAGAAAAACTCGACTTATTCAAGTTTATATGAAATCGGGTTTTTCCAATTTTCCGGGAAAACTGGCAGAAATTTTCAAATTTCCTCGAAATGGGACCCCCTGTGAAACTAGCCGCATACAATGGTGTATGAATCATGTCGATCGGTCGCGGCATCGCGAAAAAATCGCCGAACAAACATAAAAAAAAAAAATATATATACGGTCGAATTGAGTAACCTCCTCCTTTTTCGAAGTCGGTTAAAAATCGTATAAAAACTTAATTAAAACATAGAGAAATCATTCCATTAACGAGAATTATTTAACAAATCGGTTTATCCTTTTACTACAAAAATAATTTCCGAATACTAATTTCAAAGCAGGAAAAAGAATAATTTTAGTCGTACCTACATGAAAAAAGAATCCTGCAAATTCATATTATTATTATTAATTTAACTTCTTTTGTTTAATAATAATTAGTTAACATGACCTTCTTATATTGTATTATCTAGGCGTGTTTAATATTTGTGAATATAAATCTTCTACGTAAAAATATTGAAGAATATAAGTATCTATGGCTACAGGTCTTGTAGAATCACTACAGTGTAACCGAAACTCTGCTAGTATTATTGAAACGATACCCCCTCTACATCGCAGGCGGGCAATGTAAACATGACCTTTGTGCTGAGCGGTGCTCGGTTTTCCCATCTCATGTAAGCTCATAACTCACGGGCGGGGAGGGGAGTGGCGGAGGCTGCGCCGGCGCGGGGCCGGGGTGCGCGCGCGCTGCCCGGGGGGACCGGGGAGAGGTGACAACCGCTCGTTACGTCTATCCCAAGCCAGTTATTAAAAACGTCTCGGCGCGAGCGGTGTTCCGCCCTGTAATTATCCAGTTGAAGGCTCTCGTCGCGATCGTGTCACCACCGTCGCCGGAAATGCAATACATGGATCCGCCCGCGCAACAGGTCCGTACGCCCGCCCACGCCCTGTGCTACTTAATTGCAGCTTTCATAGTTCACTTACTGTAAAATTATTGCGTACTGTAACTTAGATTTATTTGTAAAGTCTCAGTGAATGATCTTTTATTTTGTAGTTTCCACTTAGTTAATTAAAATATTTACTGTTTCTTTTTTACTTATAATACGGTGATCTTAACATGTGTGCAGTAAAATGTTTCCAAAGTGCATATAACTAATGAATTAATATTATTACAGGTGATGAATATGATGGGTAGCTACGGCTGCGGTTATGGCCGTGGAGACGCTCTGTCTCCGGCCTCAGACCTCTCATCGTGCAGCAGCGCCTCCTCAGGCGTGTGGTGCAGTGCCAGCTGGCGTGAATTGCCGTCGTACCCGCAGTACCCGGCGTACTGGCCCCCAAGCAATACTACAACAGAAGACGCCCGTGAACTACAGCGTCGTTGTGCTAAGTGTCGCTGCCCGAATTGCCTTACTGAAGCTGCCGGCTTCGGACCGAACTACGGGAAGGACGGTGCCAAACGCGAACACATTTGCCACGTCCCCGGCTGCGGTAAAGTGTACGGCAAGACTTCGCATCTGAAAGCGCATCTACGCTGGCATACCGGCGAACGGCCGTTTGTATGCAATTGGCTGTTCTGCGGCAAACGGTTCACGCGATCCGACGAGCTACAACGACATCTTAGGACCCACACGGGGGAAAAACGCTTCTCCTGTCAACTGTGCACCAAGCGCTTTATGCGTTCTGATCATTTGGCTAAACACGTGAAAACTCATGCCAACGTTTCGAGAAAGAGCAAGAAATCGAAAGATGAGGAAAAAGAAACGACGAAACCTGTTGAGGAAAAAGTGGATTTACCTACTCCAGTTCCGAATAACATTACAGCGCCTCCTGTGTCGATTGGGAGCCCAAATATTGGGACGGTGATGGCACCGAGTCCACCAAAGCATATCCCGGTTAACTATGGTTCCGTTGCTCCTCAAGTGGTTTCAAACACGCCTAATGCTTACAACAGTGGTCCAATGTTCGGTAGTGGAATGATGTACGGGGGTTGGGGGTCCGACGTGCGCCAGGAAGCATTGTATGCCCGAACACAAGTAAGAGACCATCGTTTCTATCAACAGTACCCCACACCTATTAGTACATATCAGTGCGCTACTAAGGATAACTATGCTGTATTCCAAGGACATTACAATTTCCAACCGCCCGTCGCTATGGGTCAATAAACTTTCAAAATTGTAATTTGCCTACGTCAGTGTGTATCGTAGATAAAATAGTTATATGTTTTGGTATTGGTATTTGTTGACTATTTTCGTTTGTTATTAGCCCAAACAGTGCCTTTGATCTATCGTTTGTTACCATATTTAGCATTTAAGACAAAATGTGTTGCCAGTCAGATGCAGTCTGATTTAAATGTACATTTATTTTAATAAAACATTGATTTAACGAATTGTTTTACTCTAATATACTTTTTACTACTGCTTTAATTACAATTACTTAATACACGACAAACAAAACAAAATTATAACATAACACTTTTTTATTGGAATTGACAAACAGTTCTGAAAAGTACGTAACTCTCGTACATGTCTATTCAATTAACAAGTAACTATGAAAACACACTATTAATTATGACATACATTCTTTACAATGCATTTAATTCATTTGGTAACATGCAAAAGCTCCATCTGATAAGAGGCCATAGTGCTATAGTGACGGCATATATTTGCAACATTAATGGCAAGCCTTGGTAGACTATTTTATTAACACTATTAAATCAATATCATTGATATTATTAGTTGTTATATTAGCTCGCAGGTACTAAAAACTGCGTTAAGTCACTTGTCGCAAGATTAACACTATTTGCTATGAGCATACAACCATATTATTTAATCATAATATAAAATAAGAAGGAGTGTTTGAGATATAAACAAAAGGTGGTAGAGCACTACGTAGAACTAGTTATATAGTATAATTATGTCTGCCTTAAACAACCATTCAATACTCCTGCATTCAGATAAGAAAGATGTAATAAGAAACACTTACAGGTTTTTTAACATATTCCTAAGGGTGGAGATTTTTAGACAGTGTCAGTTAGACATATGCCACTTATACTCTTATGTCGTATTAAAAATATTTGCTATTTGTAATATTACCACATAATATGAAAAATAAACTAAAAAAGTTTACTAAAATGTAATGCTATAGAAAGCAATGTGTGTTTTTCATTAGTCTACGCATTTGCTACACCGCGCTACGTATTTCGTAGCTCGCTCATTAACTGCTATGCTTAGTAGACGCAATGAGAATTAAATTGTTGCATAAAATGATGTATATATCGTATCATACGGAACCCTTTAATTAAAGTGATCCCAACTTATAATATTTTTTAGAATATTTAAATATTCGCATGAATTATTTTAACACAGAACATAGATAGGTTCGTAAGTAGGTAGGATGATACATAATATATGCTTATTTTTTCAATTCATTGATATTAATGATTTTCTACATAGGATGAAATATTTTATTTAGGTATGCTGAATATAACATAATTTGTTTTTTATATACTTAGTTAAAGTTCGGAGTTTTCTTGATCCTTATAAAGTTTTAACAATATGTTTAGATAAATTATGAAACGAGTATTATTACGATTATTATGAAATGAGTATTATATGAGTACTATTTTTTAAACTTCGGTGGTAAGAATAACTGTACAAAATAGTGTAGCTTCTCGTCAAGAGATGGCGCTAGCTACCTTATCAGGGTAGCTAGGCCCGAAGTACGGTGGAGTGGTCGCGGCGGCGCGCGGCCGAGACGTAATTGCACGCGGCTATTATCTGGGCGGCGCTCGCCGCGCATGGCGGCCGGTGTGAGCGGGATGCACTCGATAATACGTAAAACAAAACGAGGGAGTAATAATGGTAAAAAACGAGCAACACGCAAATTATAGTGAGAAATGAGGCAGCCGGTAGCGGTGGGGGCTCCGTCGTGCGGTGGGGGCCGGCGCGCGGCAGTCGCGGTCGCTCGGCGCACGCAGACCGCCCGCGCCGCCTGCGCCGCGCCTCGCGAGTGCTGTGAGTGAGTGACATGCGCCTCCACCGCCGAAGCCATGAGCGGCAAGGGCTCCTCCTCACCGGACCTGCTCATGAATGTGAGTTCAGCCGCAAGAGCCCCAAACTGCTCGTATAATCAACACACGATAACCCCTTCTTCCCTAAGACGATCTTAAGTTTACAGATCTTTAAACTAACATACTCCTTTCGTCAGATTCTTTCCTAGCGGCATGGGTACCGTATTACAAGGAGTGAGATGATCGACTCTTGCGCCACTCGGAGAATCATAAGTTATATGAAATATCTGAACTATGGTATCTGTACTAAACACCTCTATTAAAATACTAATACAAATCCTCCTGTAAGACCTTACTTTAGCTTAAGTTTTATTTGTAAGTTTTCTTTCTTATAAAGATGTACGTTATTCATAACCATACTTTATATCAGCTGATTCGAGCTGTCATATATTTCAAGATGCCTACATAAGAAGACTAGTAAGTTAACAAGTATTATAAGCCATAACCATCCAAATGTTCACTTAAACCAACCATCGACTAACCTTATTTAGTAACATAAATAAACCGTTATTAGCTGAGTGGGGAACGTTACGGTTCATTTGGTTAAATCGTAGAACAAATCGCGGTCGAAATAGGTGAGTTTATAAAACGGTCTATTAGGCGGGAGTACCCCGGGGTATTGTCGATTTAGCACGCACCATAAGCGCTATTTGGATGGAGGCTGCGTCCCTGGAGTCCTAGACTCCATTACTATTCATAGCGCCCGCCCGGGAGGGTCGAGTGGACCCTTGCCAACGTGGGGTCGTGTTATGAAAACTACTTTCCGAAATTCCTTTTCGTTTTCTGCCTGCAGATTATAGTTTCATGGTTTAAGCCCCTCTGAATGTCAAACAGTTACTTGATTTAATTATTTCCCATGTTTTGATAGGTATTTAGAGCTGTTTTAATTACATTGTCAATCATTTGCGCTCAATAATACCTACATTGATTTCATATTTTTTACAAATACAAAATAATATTTACTTAACGAAGCATATTTTGTTTATCAAAAAATATCAGTATAATAATGATATACGTTATATGTACGAAATTATTTTTATTATGTTACATTTATAAAAAAAAAATAAGTACAAAAACATGAAAAATGTAAAAAAAAACTTAATGCCAAGATAGACATACGGGTATGTTAAAACAAAATTTATATACATCTCTATGCTGATAGCGCTAAGATGAAAGTTAGTCTACCGTACCTTTGCCGATGGCGATAAAGCGTAAACTATTAATAAATTTGGAAACAACCAACCTATCGGTCTATTTAAAAAGCTATGGATAATGTTATTGTTATTATCTATAAGTGCCCATTAAACTTTGTTCCGAACATTACTAACAGATCGTAAAAACTACCGAAATGCTAATTCAATTAACTGTAGTCAAATAAATGCGGCCGGCCGGCACTTTCGAGCGGCGTATCCAATCCTTAATGACACATAGAACCTTCATCCATTTTCTACTCAATTTCCTTTTCATATTAGTTTAATCTAGAGGCAGGACTACTGGCGCCAAAAATTATGCCGCGACGACCGTGTCCGGCGGTTAATCTGTTTAGTGTTATATTCCTATATTGTAGGGCGCCCGACTCCTTTGTGCGGTGAAAAAGGAAGAAATTTATGCGTTTCGGCGGCGTGTGTGAGTTTTTTGTGGGAATGTAATTAATAATTCGGCGGCAAAACTAACAGTGTTTTCGTTGTACCGTCCAGCGTGATTGATGTACGTCGGACACACAATTAGTTCGCCTTAGAACAAAACCTAGCCTTAGACAATATCATTTAGTTTTTGTTCATCCGTAATTATTTAGAAAGTTGTATGAGGTGTAACGAAATAACATTAAAGGTTTTGCTGTTATAGGGTGTTATAACAATCTTACTTACTGTATTTTAAAGATGGTTTTTAATTCTTGGTGTTATGTATTAAAACTTTTTTCTTAGTAAGCTAAGCTAAATATTATTTTACTTATTTTATTCATTTTAATTGTCCTGCTCGTAAGTTTGTGATTTAACCGAATTAATAGGTATTTTTTAATCGAATATATTTTTATGTAATTAAATAAATATATTAAAAACTCTTACATAGCTCTTGTTTTGGTATAATTTTATAGATATTGTAAAAAATAATAATCTGCTGGCCGCTGGGATTATTTCTCAGAATAAGAAGGATTTAAGCCATCGACCGCCATATTGGTCAAGTAGGCATTTACAGATATTAGTCACATTTACAAATAATATGAAAACGTAGAGAAATCTACTATATAGGTATAAGCTCTTTCGTGTTAACCTTCACCGTAACACAGCAACAATACATTTCTAATAGCAAGGCTATTGTAAACCAAATACATATTGTCACAACCCTTGCCCCTCTAAACTTGTTCCACCGGAACCTGCGCGTAGGCTGCATGCGCCCGCGCAACCTACAAGTCATGCGACCCGCTCTCAGGTGTAATGGAACGAATATATTTGTTTAGTAATGGCCGGCTACCACCATGACTTTGTAAAACAAAGGTCCCTGCGCTTACGAACCACTTCGGCTTCCCAATGGATTTATGGTACTTTTTTAAGGGAATTGGTACGCAATTTGTCTAATGTTTGGTGGTCACTTTTCAAGTAACACTAGTTGTAAAGTTTATATGACAGTGGTGCTACCAGAATTTTATAACTGAAGTTTTGTTGCCTTATTTGTAACAAATTGCCACGCCATAAATTTGACCTTAAGAAGTCATTTATTAATAAGTTACGATTGGTATACTACAACAGAAGATCTATTTGAAATTTTCAACATTACATTATGGCTTCTCATTTCTGAAACGCCTCTCATAAATGTCTATAAAATACCGCAGTAGGAGATATAGTGATGGTACTAGTTAAAAGTCAAACGATGAATTATTTTTTACAAATACACCCAGAAAACCAATATTTTTAACGTGAAAATGCTGGTATTGGAAAGCATCAGGAATCGCCAAAATCAGGTAACCTAGTGAAATACATTTTGACCTCCAGAAAAACCGGACACAAATCGGAAACACGCACCTCTTAAATCTCACTCATTTTAGTGTATATTAAAATTGATTATCACGTGTTGGATGATAATTACTGTATGCAAAGTGAAGATTTGAAAGTTCTGAAAAATGTTTCTAAGTTGGGCCAGTGTCAGTATGGAAGCTGACTATGATTTCAACTGAAAGGTTATATTCTAAGAGGGAACCATGGCCTTTGGACACTTGGACCGTATAAAGAAGGGTGGAGATGAACATATTTGCAGTTTCCAAACCAAGCACTGAAGATTTATCCCAATGTACCCACACAGTTGCGTGTCAAATAACTCTATAATAAGCTGGAATAGCTATTCGTTAATAACGGTGGCGATAGGTGTCCTGTTTGCATCGTTTAGATAGCAGGATACAGGCAATTCCGAGCGAGTCCACTCACTCCGATGGACAGAATACCGTTGCTTGTACCGAGTGGCACTCGGTCGGCAGCGGCTACATTTTAATTGACCACGCGATGTAGTGCCACGTCTCGTCCAACTTTTTCTGCTCCTCAAATTGCTCTAAAGTGCTTAATGAGCGATGCGTGCGATCGCCGTTTCCCCGTACGTGGTTGCTGCTCTTATTTTACATAAATAGTTCAGCCCGACGAACTAATGCCGATTCTCGGTACTGTAATTGCGCCTGTGACAGGCTTCCGTCGCCTTCCAGCGGCCGGTTGAGCAAGCAAACGTCGGCGTTGTCCCAATTGTAGTTATTTCGCATTAATAGCGTATACATTGAGTGCGTGCGCTTGCCGCTCCGGGCTCCATTGACATTTACTAAATAATATTCAGTTGGAAGCCATCAATTTATTGACGAACTTCATTACAAAAACCCTAGCCAGCTGCCTGTCCGCAGATATTGACGTGGCTGACGTACTTGTCAATCCATAATATCTGTAGATACCGTGGAAAAGCTTATGAATTCATAAAATATGTAGAAATGAAGTAATTTAATACAGCATTCGCTTGTTACGAAGAAAATTACAAATAAGTAGGTGTTCACTAATTGCAGTGTTCGCAGACATGAGTTTTCAAAAGGTTAAGTAGTATTGTACAACTGTTTAATTCCATAACTACAAATACATAACAAAGGTACGGTTTTTCCTTTGAAGTTTGTTATTATTTTTGTAAAGTAAAGAAGCAAAGTGGAGCTTTTCCAAGAATGGAAAAGGTCAGCCGACCATGTTCCAGTAGCATGAGACGGGTGTGCTGACTAATTAGTCAGAGTAATGATATACATGTAATTAGTGTCCAGGGGTTATTTAATAAAAATCATTATAAATTTAACAACGTATCTACACAGTATGTGCTCGTGAAACTCTTAACGATGTCACGATTAGTTAGCGATAAAGAAATATTCCGGCCCGATATTTTAACGTTACATGTAACATCAAAATACTAAGTTATACGAATAAAATTCATATCTTTTATGGTGTATGAGTCTCAAACTTTATTCTAAGGTTGCTTATTTTTATATGACGTCCATGTGAAGATAATAATGATCAAATAACTGTTATATCTGAGGACAATTAAATATACGTGCTACATTTTGTGAACAGAGTGAAACCCTCGAATTATGTTATCGTTAAAATCAACGCTAGCGAATGCTTGGGATTTGCTTACACCTCTTTCTTCTAATGCACTTAATGACGGTCTTATTTGTATTTTTCTGTCATAATATTTAAATATTATGGAGGACTAGGCGACAGTGAAGATATAGTTATAATGCTTGAATTAAATGTTTATTAATGAGGAAGCAATAACAACTCTACATTAAGACTTTTACTCGCTTAAATATAGCTTAATAAATATCTCTTAGTAGTGGACTGTATACTTAATAAGTTTTCTTGATAAGTGCTACGGTTAAAACTTTAGATAATAAATTAATAACGCGTCAAGAAAAGCGTTATTGAGGTGAAAAGATCACATACCGAGGTAATAAAAGTAGGATGTCATTCCGTGATTATTAGATATTAAACGTAACACGATTAGTAATATAGATTGGTAGTAATAATGGGTAGATTAATTAACTGTGTTTTTTACGAATTTATATTTAATTATTTAATGTAGTATCCCAATTTAAAAACCCCTAAAAACTCTAAAATAGTATATAAAAAGGTATAAAAATACGTATGATATAATAATTAAATATTAATTAAAAATAACTTCATCCAAATTGTTGTCCTTATGAAGAGTCCCCAAAATACTGGGGACATTACGCCGTTGAATAGCTAATTCTTTGCCCGATCAATTAAAGATTCTCGATCATTGGTGGACGGTAAATCCAAACAACTTAATACTCTTGGAGGATATAGAATTACGAAATGTTTAATACAGCTGGTGCTGATTTCAATTATTCTCTGTTGTTTTTTACAAGTCAACTAAACTGGCTTGTGGCTTTACTTGACTGATAAAAACACAATGGGGCGATAATGCTGTTTTTCACATTTCGTACATTGCAGTTTATTAATTCTATACTTAAAACCAAAGATTAGCGGAAAATAATAAGTCTATGCATAAAACACAAATACAATCTCAGGGTACAATTAACCTAAAAGGATTTAACATTCTATTCTTATCTTAGCTTTAAAATTACTAATAAATCGTTTCTTTTCCTATAGATATATTGCTATACATATATCGGTATCAAAACTATATGCCGTCTCTGTAAGGCTGCGTTGGTTGGAACCAGTCGAAACCATAATTACGCTAACGGCCGCCGTTCGCATTCCAATTAATTCGCTCATTAAATCCGAGATGGTAATAACAGATACAAAGATTGACTAATATTTCAGAGCAACCGTCTCCTATCTCTATCGCCTCGATAAGTGTAGATTCAGTTACTTTAATTGCGTTAATAATTCTACCGATAAAATGTTTGATAACGTATTATATTTTTCATCATAATAAAATATTATAGTACCTACCTATCACCGTAGGAAAAAGTAGGCATTTATTATTGTAATTTCGTTGTATTCAGAATTGTAATGGAATCTTTTTTTTATCAATATTGAATAACTCCTAACATGAGCTCCTCAATTATATATGGGTGCCTTAGAAATAACAAATTAGTTGAAGACTCAATGTAGTCCATCAATCGAAACTTATCCCCATTTTATTTGTATTTAATTGGAGATGAAAATTGTAAACTCTTATCCATCCTTTAAACATTATAAAGATTTAATAAATAATTATGTAACTTAACCTCAGAAGATAGTTAAAACAATAGTGTTGCATACTATAGCTTTCAATACTACTCATATTAGAAATTGTTAAAATCTTTCCAAAACCAAACAAAAGACGAATTAATTGTACTTATCATTCCAAAAACACTTTCCTGATGATCTCCAAAATCATCCATTAATAAGGTTTTTAACCTCAAAATCTGTTGAAACAAAAACCAAGACATCGGAGGATCGAAACTGAATCCTTTTTGACCAATGGCAGCTGTGGCGACGTCAACGAAACTGGTCCGTAATTATATACCACGCAACAGGTCGATCGTAACATGTGAATGAATTTTGATATTCTGAACACGTTTTATCATTTCGGTCATGTGGATCTGGCAACGTAATGAAAATAATGTTATGTTTTTTTTAACCAATCCTGATGATGGAAAGTTACCGTCGCCTATGGACTTTTGCAACTGAGCATTGTCTTTGGAGAAAAGTCTTTATTTCGAATTTTCGAAGAGACGCATCGTCATGAAATAATTTGTAAGTTGATCTTGCGAATATACGATAAAAGGAAGCGCTTCAATCGAAGTACTTTAGTACAAAAATAAATAAGGACAGAAAAAATATATCTACTTTAATACACATAGTTACTGACTTTACTCCAATGGTGATCACGCAGTTAGTTCCTTTCTATTTTAATTCTACAAATAATAAATGAAATGCTGATATTATCTTGTAGAAAGTAATGCTTAGACAATATTTTCACACATTTAGTGCTATAATCCTAACCCGAGGTCGTCTCTACAATACATGCCATTAAGATGGATACAGGCTGAAGAAAAAAAATGTATATTATTACAAGTAATAGTGACATAAATACAGAGAGATACGTTGAATATTCAACACAACTTGTTTAAATAATTTCATAGTCACACATTTCCTATAATTAATGCATATAACTAGAAATGCGTACATTTTGGAAAGCAATCTTTAATGAGACTTATTATATAGTAATACTGTAATCACAGGCTGAAATAAACAAAACCCCAATCCGATTATACGCTCCCAGTAAGTATCTACCTTTACGTCTGCTCCAACTTGTTTTCTTGCAACTATAGATATTTCTAGTCGGGACCTTAAATAAATCACATAAATTCTATTCCACTTTTTTGCTCCGTATAGCAGATAAATATCTTGTAAACAAAATATACCTCATATAACTATTTGTTGGCGCTCATACTTAGTTATTGTGTAGGTATCATTTTTCTATTTTTTATAAGATTTTTCACTTCGATGATAAGTACTCGAATCCCTGCCGCCCTTTGACATGTGTAACCAAGTCCATATAAAACTGAGACTGTACCTGAAACCGATCACAAATACTTTTCCACTCCTAAAGTCGGTTTTACACGTAAGTTAGCCAGCATCCACAAAAAGCAGTTAACGGTTTCTCAAAGCAGTTAACCGTACAAGCATATGTACATCATATATGCAAAGAATTTGTTACGCGTTAGAAGTGTAGGTACCCATGTACTGCTTAATTATGTACCTAGATTACTGAATTAAGACAATTAAGTACTTTAAAATTAGTATTAAGTTACTGGAAACTAAACCATACCGAGTTCTTAAGTAACCACATTTACAATCTTTGAATAATAATTCACTTCGAATCATAAAGTAGCCATAACATTAATGAATTAGGTACCTACTATGCAACTCATGAAAATGTAACTTTATCTTTGTTAGACAAAGCGAATTTATTAAACGGTAAATTATGCGCTATTCGATTTTATGACTCGGAACGCGAGGCTTGAGTTGTCGGGATAATTGATGGATCATGAGGAATGTCCTTGTCTTGTATTACCTACGTGGAGCTGTAGGCTGACCGCATAGATTAGTAAAGATTACTCACTCGTGACAAAGAAAGTTAACCAGTTTTGACAATTGAAATTGTCACTGTCATCTATTTTCGTGTTTGGAAAATATTTAAAAATGTAGTTTTTAGATCGTTTACGAATGAAACGATATTTCTCCGCACTTTTTCTTTGATTTCGTGTTTTGCCGCATTGTCGCATTGTTCCGCGTAAATTACACCGTGACAACCATTAAATGGCTGACAGAACTGTCAGCCGTTTAAGCCATTTAATGTCTTCCTTCAATTACAAATTATGATTTACAAGGCGGTGAGATACCTTATTATGATAGATATCTTATTAGATAGCTTATCTATGGCTGACCGCTGTAGCTTGAGCAATAGTTGCTTAAACTACTGCCTTGTCGCCTAAGCAACTGAATGATCACTTAAGCCATTCCCGCTTTGACGTCCAATTTGTTGCTTGAGTAACGACAACAATACATGTTTGATTTTTGTTGACATATCTATGTTTTAATAAAATAGCTTCTTTCACTTCACTATTGTACGGTCACATCACTAACTTCTATATTATCTGTGTCATTCTCAATTTCTCTGTAACTGCGTACTGCGTAATAAACTAACTTGCAAAGTGTAATTCATTATTTTATTTAAAATCACAACAATTGTATTTGAAAAAAATGTCAACATATACGCATTGTATAAAGCCCGCTCCACATTCTCGCGAAAAGTTAGCACGTATAACTAATTGTAAGCTGCTAAATGGTCGCCGAGTTTGACAGCCGTTTTTGACAGTCGCGTCAACCACTAGTTAATCGATAACTTCCGTTATTATAAAATCAATCTATTTAACGTTTTAGCTACCGAAGATCTATATGACAATTACTTTATATTAGACTGGTATTATGAGGCAGAAATAAATGTGGTAGTGGTGCTTTTGAAGTCGAACCACAAACGGTCCTTTCACCTTTAAAGCGCTACCTTACCTTACCTTTAAAATACCATCAAGGCACCATTTCTTTTCCTAATTCTGTTAGTAGTATGAGTATTAAGGAGACTTTTAAGTATGAGATAAGTAAGTACCTACCTAATGTATGTTAATATGACAATCAAAGCAAATAAGTTAATGCAAAAGAAAAATAACACGCAGTAGGTACATCTAATATTATATAAGGTATAATTTATAATAAGGTAGGTATTTTGAAGGTGGTAGATTGGTGGTTCGATTCCGGCGGCACCACCGCGACACCTATTTCTACCTAATAACAGCAGTGTTAGGAGCTGCTGTGTTCCGGTTTGAAGGGTGCGGTAAGGGAGACAGACTTTTCCGAGGCGTTCCAGCTTAGTCCTAAGGGGAAGCGGCGCATCTGTGGCCGACCTCAGGAATATCTAACTATCTGGGGTTGATTACAGATATCCACGGGCGGCAGTAGCCACTTACGAGTACCATCAGGTGGACTGTATGGTCGTCTGCTTCTCCTATATTATAAAAAAGGCACCGCGGTTCACGACTTGCTTTAACAACATTCAAGCCTCTCTGCTTTGGGCGACTATGTTGTTATTTTGTGGTTGAACCTCCTGATACCTATACATATGCGTTACCAAACCCTTAAAATCAGTAATCAGCAGCGTTTCACACGTTAGCAACATTGTTGTAAGCTTCTATCGATGCAGTACTCTTGTTAAAGGTGTCTCGTAATATAAGTGGGAAACTGACATTTCCGACGATCGTGTGCCATGTTCAAGTGAAACATAAGGTTGATTAAGTCACGTCGTAAGCGAGTTATGCCAACGTGAAAACAACATTTATCAATAATTTCTCTTTGCGCAACTTATCAACATCTATAAAAATAAATAAAATTGAAGAGTCTGTTTGTACCGTCAAAATATCTGATTTGCGATACTTATTACACACAAAACTATTATTAAAAGATTTGTCTGTGTGTTTGTTTGTTCCGGGTAATCTCCGAATCCGCTCAACCAATGTTGATGGAACTGACAAAGTTACTGAGGCTTCTTTTATTTACAGGAATAATTAGGGGTCCGCACAAAAAAATAAAACCCATCCAATCTTGATTTCTTTAAAAAGTCCTAAAGCAACTAACATGCTAATAGTGGCGCGAACACGCCTCAGTGTTAGTTGCTTTCAGGACTTTTAAAAAATGTTAATACAAAAGTTATATATAATATTACAGTTTATATGTATGTCAGGTGCAATTTTTCAAATAAAACCGTGGGGCACAGCTAGTACCTAAGCATATAAGTGAAAACGCGAAAGCTATCCAAGTTATCGTGATCGATAACTGGATGAGAGCGTATAAAGTTTTTTATTCGGAGTTTTTTGCTCGCAGGCAGATAAATTTATGTAGCGACGTACCCTTTGGAGTGTATCATTTCCGGAACAAGTCGCTTTGTCGTCGAACATATTTTATTTTCCCGGATTAATGGAGCCATTTCCATAAAAAAGCCGTTTGCTTTTTGCGTCCGTCAACGCTGGCTTGGCGCACGTGTCGGGATGGATATAAAATATTTTGTCTGCACAAAAGAAACTCGTAAACAGAATCGATGTTTTTCACTTAACCACTTAAAGAAGCTTAACTGGGACCTATAAGTAATGTTGTCTCGTTATGGCTTAATGAAAATTGTCATATATAATTTAATAAAAACTCGTCTTGGAACGGCATTACTTTTGTATAGCTTGATTATACTCGATAACAGCAAGGAAATATTTCATATGTTGAGGAACGCCTAGTGTCAATACGGCAAAGATAAGACGTTCAACACAATAATTGATATCTCGTGCACCGACCATGTGGAACATGGTACTGGACTTACCTATTTGACAGCACTAAATGTAATTTATGTATTTAATTGTTTTCAACGCCAAAGTTAATTTTATTAGCCATAACACTTTTGTTTAGCGGTTAGGTGTATTGTCGTTAAATTTGACGAAACCGTGCATTACCTACAATATATTACATTTTATGTTTTTACCGTTCACACCGTGAACTATTCATGATGTATCTAGAGTTTAAATCGGTAGGAACTTAAAGTACATGCACTACATTCAGCATATGAATGTTTATTATTTGGGTGACTTACCCTCCTTAATGTGTTTATATTTAAGTAAACATGGATTTTCTCACTACACTCCAATACCCCGACATTTCTACGTCATTGAACAGTGAATATTGTTTCCGCACTTCGGTTTATTCTACTTAATATAAGCTTGATCGAACTTGAACCCTATGTAACTGCATACTGCGTTTCAGCGTACGGTTAAGAATGAAAAACTATTCGTTTTTTTTTTTATTTTTACCGATTATTTAGATTTAAAGTTCTTTGATATTTTAAATTGATAGCGATTGAATATTTAATCAATATCAATTTGAATTGAATTTAATCAATATCAATAATCAATTTGAAAAGTCAATTTCAAAAGCTGTGATAGCCTAGTGGTTAAGGAATACGACCTCTCGATCGAGGGGTCCGAGGTTCAAATCCCAGGCACGCACCTCTGATTTTCTAATTTATGTGGGTATTAGAAATTAATTATCACTTGCTTAAACGGCGAAGGAAAACATCGTGAGGAAACCTGCATACCTGAGAGATTTATAAAAAAAAAAGAATCTTAAAGGTATGTGAAGTCTACCAATACGCATTTGGCCAGCGCGGTGGACTATGGCCTAATCCTTCTCATTCTGAGAGGAGACCCGTGCCCAGCAGTGGGACAGTAATGGGTTGATGATGATGATGATGAGTCAATTTGAAAATGATAAATATTAAACATTGCATATTATATTTATTAAAAGATTTACATTTTGTTTTTACAAAAAATTACTTGATATCAGAAAAAAAATACATCATACTACGTGTTACTACTACGTATTAGAAAAAATTAAAGTCAAATGTGAGTTTAAGTCCTATGTTTTAAAAGTCACCTTTATTTTAAAAATCTTGCAGTTATATAGAAAGTAATCCTTAGGATCCGATGTGGGTAGAGCACGTCCGCGACCGCGTCGTCCGCGGGAAGTCGCCTCACGCGCCGCGCCCCGAGCGCGACGATTATAATTTCGAACGCCGATCAACATGAAAATGAACGTCCATAAATTTATTAGACATAGTGTCGGCCGACTCGCCTCGGGCTCGCATTATATAAAATATGTCAAGAATTAACCATTATCATGCTAAGAATATTTTACTTTGGGTACCTACTCCAATCCGGTGAACTATGTCAAGATTGTAAAGCAAATTTGAATAAATCGTGACTCGATCCACGCTGATAATGGACGAAATATGGTAGAAAATAATTCTGTTAATCATACAATTCATCACATATGCAAAGTATCTACATAATTGTAGTGTGTGGGATTATATACAAATTGATTATGGAGTTCTCATTTCATTTTAGTCATCATGTTTAATAAAATACAGTATCCATTTAATTTTCGTGAGTGTTATGAAGAAACGTATTAATATCATTACTTATCTATACCTATAAGAATGTAAAGAAATATGTAGGTAACCTTTAGGTACCTACACCTCTCCCTTACCTCACCCTTAATTTCTCCACAACTTTGTTATCGGCACATTAAAATCCGATTTACTAATACATATAGTAGGCGACGATTTTCGCTTCAGATAAAGCCTGTTGTGGAAGACATTGGGTGGACTGCTTTCTACTTCAATGTTACCCAAACTTCAATCAATTAGGTACATACTCGTAACTATAACTTTTTTTTTAATTTTCAGCATTTATTGGGTTAAGCTTAGATCAATTAACAACTTGCCGATGTTGAGCTGAGTTACTAAATAAAGAGAGATATTGCACCCAGGTGGTCAAAAGGACACAGTTGTAAATTATTATATATTTTTAGACATCGCACCCACGCGGTTAGAAGGGCAAAGTATAATATTTTTTTATATTTTGAGCAATTGTGATTGACCACATCAAGCTAAGATCGATCAACAATTTGCCGATATCAAGCTCAGATGCTAAACAGAGATATCGCACCCACGCGGCCAGAAGGGCAAAGTCGTAAAATGTAAATTTATTGCGCGATGTTTTACATAAATTCAAATTGACGGCCTTACATTACATCACGTAATTATGCTGCGCACAATTATTATAATTTTCCTATAATCGCGTTCATAAGGACGTGCGAAAAAACAATTTTATAACGTAATTCATATTGATTTATAACAGTTTTTCACGGTATAGCCCATATGTATTATCTTTCTGTGTACTTTGCTTAAATGATTAACTTTCGATATCTGAATGGTATGGCAAGGACACGCTCTATTATACAGATCCAAAGTAGATGTGGGTTACAGAACATTCCGATTCTAGGATTTGTTTAAGCCATCCGAATTTCTTTGTAAATAAAGAGAAGTTTACCGTAACTAATTACATATACCTAAGAATTAGGATCCACATATAAGCAAGCTCTGAAAATATATAAACGCTTAATAAAATTTAACCCCATAATTATATACTATGGAAACATAATTGTTTTTTGTAACACATACCTAGTACCGATTCATTTAGGATTTCGTCTGAAGCTGAACCTGGCTCCCATCCGTTTCCCAGTCGTCCTCATCTGTTAGAACAATTAAAAACATATTTACAAATTTTAATTTCATTTAATGATTTTCGAAGTCCGAGTCGTGGAAAGATCATTAAGTATAGGAACGAATACGTAATTATAATGTATATAAACATCTGCGTCTACGCGGTCACGGTATCCTTAAGCCTTTCCACGCAATCGCCGATTCATCTAACGATTCTGACCAAAAGATTTTAATTATACCCCGTTTTCCAAAATGTTACTTCAGATCGTGATTTTAATTACAACCTCCGTTCCTGATTTATTGTGTGCCCACGTGTGCCGTTGATTTATGAAACGCAAAGAAAAGAAAAGTAAGAAACACTCCGATCAATTACGGCCAATTATTTCTGTTTGAAGTAAAAGCGAAACGTTTTATTACAAATTAGAACCTAATAACGTAGAGTAGTTCGAATGTAATGTTCTTTCATTAATTGCTTCAGTTTTAATTACAAAGTCGGTATCGTATCGCAATTGTAGTCCTAAGAATCCTACGTTCTCGCGCCCCGCGTGAATGCGAACACCTTTCTTGTACATAACTACTCATAATTAAATCTTCGAGTAGGGTAATTACGTCCTTTCCCCATTTGTCCGGTAGATTATTCTACGTGATTACAGGCTACTGGTACGATGTATTCAAAAATTAAATTTCCAGTAAGTGATAGGTAAAATCGTTCGGTTGAAAGTGGAAAATTTAATTGGTAGGAAGTTTTGAATTTTTGAACAAGTAGCGCCTCAAATAAGCTTTGATGGGACACGGTGGGACTTAATAGTTTTATTGTGATTAGAGACTGTCATTATATCAGTAATAGCAGACGCTTGACAAAGTTAATTCCACCATTCATTCTAGGTATAGAAAATTAAATACTAGGTACAGTAAGATATTTTGAATACATTTTGTGGTTTACAATAAAATTTTAAACTCAACAAGCTGGTATTCCTTTGAGTTTAATTAATGATGATATTAATTAAGTACTTTTTTGCTTGTGTTGTCAACTTATTTTCGTTCTTCTTAAATATGAATGTCCTATCAGAGTACCTAAGAGATAGTTTTGAGAACATAAAAAAAAAAAAACTTTCAGGCATGTAGTTTTTCTAAAGATGTTGTGCCTCGCCGAAAGAGCAAAAGATAATTTGTTTCTCTTTGAAAAATCACTTTGACATCACTTTAACTTTAAAAATTTCAGGTGTATGGAGTTGCCTGGAATTCGAACCTCGAACCCCTAGATCAAGGCGCTGAGTTTCAACCACGAGTAAAGTACTCAGTAGGACGTATACAATAGATATGAAGGCAGTGCGTAAGTCTCGTAATCTTAAGGTCGTGAGTTCGATCCTCACCCGGGGCACTGTTCAGCTAATTTCAATTGTAATACGTACGTGTAGACACACAATATGGCGTAAGTGATCATAATAGGCGTTGTCGGTGAGTCTAAAGTGATATTTCAGAAACATTTACAAATGAAAGATGCAAAACAAAGAAAAGATTTATGAAAATTTAACACTTCCAAAATAATGAAAACAACCTCCGGTTTAATTTGTATTTTACCAATTATTAAAATAAAAAAGTTCTTTAAACATCAAATTGGAAACGATATTCTAAAAACAATTTATCAAAAAGCGTAGGTATAGGTAAACAAAAACAGAACAGATAAACATTAAAATATACTTAAGCTTATATCACAGGCAGTGGTTTAAACTAGGCTTCTCAATCGGCATTTTTCAAAGCCATGTGCGTATTAGTAGATAATTAATTATCAATTGCTATGACCCTAAAGAAAAACATCGTGTTGAAAACTTCCACCTGTACTTACTAGCTTAGAGCAAACGAAGCTGTATGAACTTCTATGAACACATTTGTTCAAGCTTCTATATCGATATAACAGAACTAGGGTAACATTTGCAAAACAAACAACGTTATTGTTTGCGGCAGCCCTCATCCAGCGCAAATCAGCCATATGGTGTGACCATAATAGCGGCGGGAAATGACCGCCGCCATTCATCATGCCGCCACAAAATAGCTCCACATTTTCATATTCACTACCCGATCAGTAAAAACGCCAAGTTCGGACAGTCAAACTGTTGTAGGTTCCGTAGTAATTGCTTATATTATCAAAAATAAATCGGATGGGCTAAAATGAGTACATAAAAAATTCTCACAGCTTATTCTGATGGCATGTTAAGTGAATCAATAACTAAAACGTAGACACAAAATGAACAATCTATTTTTTTTTCTTTTGTAATTTCATATCATGTCTTTTTATGACGTTATCCCCAATATCTTAAGATGTAGTGGGGTAAGATGGTAATTTGGTGTTAAGGACATGTTAGGGGACAGAGGCTAATTCGACGCCAACTTGTTTCTTATTATATTCATAACCAACATTAGATAAGAATCCCATGTAAACTCAGTCGCATTTCAACGTAAACTCAATCATTTGTTCCATTACAGGTATAAAAATCAACTATTCGACTAATACTATAACTAACGTTTGTAAAAAGCTGATCGCCTCATATACGAACCAGCAGATTAATCAAGGAATTTAAAGCATGAAAGCAATTTTCACCAAAACCAAGGACCGTGACAGGCGGAATGATGAATTTACATGGGTTTTTAGTGCGTCACGGATCACTAAAACGGAACGACCTTACACTCTTCGCGATAAAGCCGTTAACGCAGCGATCGCTTTGCCCTTTTTAAGAAACATAACATGTGAAATGCAATATTTAACATGTATAGGGGAGCTTGCGGTTCAGTAATGATGAGCGAATAATATTTGTCTTCCGGCTGCATTAGGTAATGAACCGTAATTGGTTTATTAAGGGTCTTCCAACTTTCGTTAGGTGTGAAAGAAATTTTATGCCGTAATATCTTCCTTTAACGGGTTCTTTGGGGTGAATGTTTTTTTACATATTTGTACTACTATAATAAATTAAGTGATTAAAGTTGAGTAACGTACTTTTGTTTTTTTTTTTCGGTAAAATACTTACATTTTTCTTTAAAAATATTTTTGGCCTTAAGATACTAATACCGACATTCATAGAAGGTACTTGAAACGATGTTATTAATTCTTATAATTTACTTAAATATTGTTTTGGAATCTTTGAAAGTCCATCAAAGCTTGCTAAATCTTGAACAATAAATACTTCTTACTTGTTCAGTAGCATACCTAATATTTACAAAAAGAAATATCCATCAAGAGAGTAAGGCTTTTTACAAGTAATCAATTAAATTTAAATAAGAAATATATTTTTGTACAATGAACATATTTAATTCTGTCAACTAACCGACATATGCGGTATACCAACTGGACGCCGATTGAACAAAACCACGCAATTAAATCTCATGATGCAAGGTGCCGGAATCATTTTTCATATTTTTTTAGTAAACACAGATGTTCAGGGATCACATATGTGAATATAACTGAAGTGAATTTTGTAGGCGTGGATTTCTTAAGATCTCGCTAAAAATTTAAAATTACCTAAATGTATTCGCCTGTGTCGATTAACAGTAAATATAGGTACCTAATCTACCATATTTTTAAGTTATTCTTACATTATTTCAGTCATATTTAACAATCACTGTTCCATTATTCGGCGCGGGTCCCCATGGATTTTCCGTCATAATGAAAAATTACGGATTAATAGATATTTGTATTCCTTTACCGTTAAACCAAAAGTTAATATTTTTAACACATAACTTTACATGACACATAGGTATCTCTGAAAAACAAAAAACGTGCCTCGGATTCACACCTCAGATTCCTAATTTAACCAAAAGTTAATATTTAACACAACAAGTTTACACATAGGTATCTCTGAAAACCAAAAATGCCAGCCTCGGATTCAAACCTCAGATTCCTAATTTAAAGCTAAATTTCATATCAAGTAGTCTAAAAGATATAATTAGGTGCATCAATAACTTGTAATAAATACACACCTATAGTTCTATACCTAATATTGCTCATATTTCGTGTAAAACTCATAATGAAAATACGTTTTTTCCTCAAGGTATGGTGTAATCAAGTTGTTATGACCTTTCTTAGAAAACATTTATGTTACTTCACGAAGTGTTTTGTGTGCTTACTTACAATATTTCCTTCTAGTTAACAACTTAGCTATGAATTTTTTAACGACATTCTAAAGAAACTCAGTAAAGTGATTCTCAATATTGTTAAACAACAAAGTAGGTATGATAAGTTGTCTGTTACTCGTACTTACTTACGTTTAAAATGTGTTAAATACTATGTATTCAAAACATTTGGTACGGTAGACATCTTTTCATTTTAAATCTTTTAATTGATAAGGTAACATGAACGAGTAAGTAGTTAACTAAAAAAAAAATACGTGTGGCACTCGGAGACTGCCGCGGTAAAGCTATTGCATAGCATTTTTTATGCTATGAAAACGCTCAGAAGGAATTCTAGAAATACAATATATTCTTCCATAATCATTAACATTTACATTAATACATCTTTATCCACTATTTTATCATATCTCCATTATATAAGACATTGCAAATATCAGCTGACATTTCATAACTCCAAGCAAGACTGAACATTCTAAAATATAAAATAGAAAAGTATTTAATAAGTGACGTAAAGTATTAACAACCAGCAATATAAATGGATCAATGCGATATGCCTGTAACATTTGGCCGAATGTTACAGGTACATCGCATTTTTCATTAATAAATGCACTTTGTTTATTCATATTTAAAACACTTTGTACACAAATTATTTGTACCATAAATCATAATGGCGTTTTGATTTTGTACTGTCAAGTCTGTCAGTTGTAATTGTACGTTTAAAAATTACAAACACTCTTTTACGTTATTTTATCAATCCAGAATTCAACATAGCTTATGTTGATAAAACATTATTTGGATAATATGGTAATATAATTTTGAATTTTATAATGGGAATATAAAATATACTTCACGCAATTTTAAGATTTCCGCACGGATTATAAAAAAATGTGTATTACTGCCATCTGTGTTCAAGTTGATGAATTAAGGTTATCAAATAAAATAATAAGGAATGTAAAATAATACTTTATTCAATTATATCCATATTTTTCTATTGACAGTCAACAACTCGGTTGCCTGGAGACTTGATATCCAACAGTCCTCCACCGCTATTTTCACTTACACTACCAGGGGCGCCGGCAGCATTTGGTCAAGGTGACGGCGCACCAGTATGCCATTTTCAGTTCTGACTTCATAATGGAGTCTACCTAATCTTCGGATGACGACTCCGAACTCCCATTTAACTCTTGGGTTGGTGTAACTGCTGACTTGTACCTTATCACCTTGTCCGAACTCCTTCGTTGGCGGTGCATTGTAATGTAATCTGGATAGTGGGGCGGATTTCTTAAATAAGGCATGCATATAGGTTCTTACCTCTCTGCCGAACATTAACTGATAAGGTGATAACCCTTTTGTATTAGGTGTACGTCTCAAGCGTGCCTTGACAGTTAACAGTTTATTAAATAAACTTCCGCTCTTGCCGATATAAAAGAACATTCAGGTATTAGCCGATTATTTTCTTTTTATACATTCAAAAATTAAAATTTTAGCTTTGTATATATTTCTTCAAATTCGTACCTGTATTTTATTTCCTCTTTTAAATTTTCTTAAGCTTTGTAAGCCATTCAATTTTTTCTTGAATCGCGTAGAATTTGTTCAAATTTTCTTGTAAAGAATTCAGTCGTATATTTATTTCTTCATTGTCAATTTTTTCTATTCCCGAATTGTAATTTTCGGTTCGTTTCATTAACCCACGTAATGTGGCTCGTATTTTCTTATTGTTTTTTAGTTCATTCGACATCTCGTCGCCAATATCAAATAAAATAATAAGAAATGTAAAATAATACTTTATTCAATTATATCCATATTTTTCTATTGACAGTCAACAACTCGGTTGCCTGGAGACTTGATATCGTCTCCAGGCAACCGAGACGTGTTATTAATTTTCGTTACGGAATTTCTCGATTCGGTCGCCGCGCTCAAAGCCCGCGATAAAAGCTATGCAATAGCTTAAAAGTTTTAAAAACTCGTATTACAAATGCTACATAATTAAAAAATCTATGAAATACGTGTTCAAGAATAGATTGTTAAATAATTCTGATGTCTTCTCTACATGAAATCCTTCCTACATTTTAATAACTCCTTAATTTACGTTCAATGGATGAACTTTTCTCTTCAACATAAATATTACATAACCAATCTTCCAATATAAAAATCCCGTTTTAATAGGCCTCCTTTGATTAGTATTTTTTGTATAATACTTCTTACAAAGCAACGATGTAGCCAGATGACGTCATTCCCCTCTCGTGAGCTCCGAGTTGGAATTAATTTTCGCCACAATTACCCGCTCGCGTTACTAATTGAGACTTCAAAGTGCGGCGACTGTCGCGACATGGCTTTATTATCTCCCTTTGTTGCTATCAGATGCACCTATCTACGACATAGGCATTTTAAATAACAGGAAAGTAATATTTTAAAAATAACTTAAGTACCTACTTAATTTCGAATTAAAAATATACGCTTTCTACACTCACAGCCCCACACTAGGATTCCCTGTATCGTGGGTGCCATGGACACACACAGAGACAAATACACAAACACCCAGACCCAGAAACAGAAACCTAAATTCATCATTTAGATTTTTGTCTACCGGGGATCGAACCCGGGACCTTCTGCGCGTCAGACCGGTATGGTGACCGCTTCGCCACGCGGGTCGTCAATTGTTTTGTATTTTGGATGTCCGCCTTTAAGTTTTCATTTTCATACTATTTATAGTTAGTATTAGATATCTTTAATTCTGATGTTTTTTTCTAAAATTGAGTAGTCTTTGTCTTTGATACTTCCCTTAAGTTTGACCAGTAAGAAACGATGATTTGCAACCATCCCCATTTATGATAGGATTCTACGTGACTATCGTTTCTAAATGCGAACGGCGCATGCGTTTATATTTAATACACCGTTTAGAATCCGACAATAGCGCTATAACTGTGAATATAGTGCAAAATCGATATCCCAGTTGTTATGCACAAGCAATTACTTACAAAACGAAAATTAAAACAAAAGTTTTCCGCGTTGTCCTTATTCCGGCCGTATTATGGCCGTCTCGTGGCCGGCGGCAACGCACTCGCTTCGATCGACCGCAATATGGGGTCACCTGATAATGCCTGCGCAATTACGCCACCATTACCAGCACTCGTTGCCTTCTCAAATACCCCACTTCTTGTTATACGATCAAATGTCTCAGACGTGACTGGCAACGTTGCCACCAACGCATTATCTAGATTCGATGCAAATTATTCACAAGCCAGGCTAGTTTTAGCGGAAACCGCGTGTTTTTAGCCACAGGTGCGTTTAAGTTTAATTGTTTGGACATAAAATGTATATAAATATGATATTGACGTACGAGCTCGTAATTTTACATATTGTCTTTATTGAACAGAATTTACAAGTACCTATTTATGAACAATGGGTCCGCTGTCAGTTGAGATTAAGCCATATTATACTTGTATTGCGCTTCGGTGCCCTTTTGCAACAACGTGATTCAGCTTTGCATTAAACGAGTTGCAAAAATACCCTTAACCAAAATTTAGGAAATAATAACAAATATTGACATCTAATGGTGTGTTTCTGATACCTAATGTGTTTAGGGCCTAGTGTTGTAATCATATTTTTAACGATATTTTTACATTACCTAGATGTTAATCATAAGCTATTCATGTCTTAATTGAGCATAAGTATAAAAAATGTAAGTTGTAATCTTTAAAGATCAGGATTAGTACAAGATATACGGCGTGTTTTGCGGTACCGCTTCAACTTGACAGGTGAAGTTGGTCTGAAAATAAAATGTGGTGAATTCGAGCGGTACAGCCTGGATAGCATTTGGAGAGCGACGGTGCAACGGTAGGCGCACGACGCTGGCTCGCGAGGCGAACAATCGATCGTGCCCAGACTACAATTTGCGTAGTGGCAGCACTGCCAGCTCCTCCGGCAATTTGTGTCCGTCGCCTTCGCCTGCCGTTACTCGGTAAACGCTACTGGAATATTATGTAGCCTGTGGTTGAGTTCCCAGTTTTAAACGCACAGTCGTCCGGACGAGTGAGATACATGCTAATTATGGGCAATTTTCAAAATCGATCGCCGAGCTTTTGCTGGTTGCGGCTTCCTGCGTTCGCTCCTCGAGAAAATGTAAGCAAACATGCAGTGCTAAAATGCTTGCGATTTGTTCGCGTTTTGTGCTCTTATTTGTGGCTGCGTGCTTCGGCGTGCTGGCAGTTGGTATTTCAAACTCTCTGTCAGGATAGATCACACTAATCCGTTCAACATTGTATCGTTAGAGCGTTTTCACATTATCCGATCCGATATCGGTATCGGACGCCGATACGATATCGGGGTAAGTAAAATGTATGAAACATGTACCTGCCTTTCACATTGTCCGTTCCGATATCGGATATCGGAGCCGACAGCGATATGCTGGCGACACCATCGGACGCCCGTGAGCCGTCGGGCGATGATGTTTGTATGTGTGCTCTACGTGTATCTAAATTGTCTATGTGTGCGTAGAGCCCGATGCGCGGCGGTCATTTTGGCTGAGACCGCACTGCGATTAAACGCACGCGTTTAACCGCAAGACTGAAACCGCTAAAATATAAAACATATTGCTTTCTATACAAGTGCACGCACTAGTGACTTTTTCAATCGACTGATTTATTGTTACATTTTGACCGCGGCTTGTTTAAAACGCGGTTTTTTGTCTCCCATAGGCTGAGACCGCACTGCGATTAAACGCAGACTGAATAAAAAAAGCTGAAAACGCCAAAACGCATACGAACACGCACTGCGGTTTTCTTTTGGCTTAATTTTATTTCAGTCTCATCATAGATTTCAGGCGAACAGCACGTGTTGTGAGGTTAGAGACTGAATAAAAAACCAATGATATTTAAAACTATAGATATGTTACCTGCCCACAAAACAACACAAATAAGTGTTACACTAAACACACAAATACACGTTTTTCTTTTTGCTTACCCGAAAGTAACTCATTCATTCATACGTAAATATGTACGTAAATTTTGCTTCTCTATTACTACTTGTGGAAGGAATACGTTATCTCTATTTTGTCAGTTACGTAATTATAGCGGACCAAGCACGAAAAACAATCAAGATATAATGATTTCTCCTCATTTACTTGTGAAATGTGATTCCATGAATCTTGGGTATTTTTTTTTGCATAATTTGTACATTTAAGCATTGCCTAAGAAGGCATTTTGAGGCTTAGAAGACTAAAATAATGACGTTAAACGTATACAGTGACATACATACGTGTCAGTTACTACGCCGCGCGAGAGGCGGCTGGAGTCGATTCACTACAATTGGTGTATTTTGTATATTTCATGTTTTACCCACTAGTAACATATCTTTAGTTTATATCAATGCCCCACCATACAATTACTATGGGAGACAAAAAACCGCGCTTTAAACAATCCGCGGTCAAAATGTAACAATAAATCAGTCGACTGAAAAAGTCACTAGTGCGTGCACTTGTATAGAAAGCAATATGTTTTATATTTTAGCGGTTTCAGTCTTGCGGTTAAACGCGTGCGTTTAATCGCAGTGCGGTCTCAGCCATAGTAATTGTATGGTGGGGCATTGATATAAACTAAAGATATGTTACTAGTGGGTAAAACATGAAATATACAAAATACACCAATTGGAGTGAATCGACTCCAGCCGCTCTCGCGGCGGCGTAGTAACTGACACGTATGTATGTCACTGTATACGTTTAACGTCATTATTTTAGTCTTCTAAGCCTCAAAATGACTTCTTGGGCAATGCTTAAATGTACAAATTATGCAAAAAAATACCCAAGATTCATGGAATCACATTTCACAAGTAAATGAGGAGAAATCATTATATCTTGATTGTTTTTCGTGCTTGGTCCGCTATAATTACGTAACTGACAAAATAGAGATAACGCATTCCTTCCACAAGTAGTAATAGAGAAGCAAAATTTACGTACATATTTACGTATGAATGAATGAGTTACTTTCGGGTAAGCAAAAAGAAAAACGTGTATTTGTGTGTTTAGTGTAACACTTATTTGTGTTGTTTTGTGGGCAGGTAACATATCTATAGTTTTAAATATCATTGGTTTTTTATTCAGTCTCTAACCCCACAACACGTGCTGTTCGCCTGAAATCTATGATGAGACTGAAATAAAATTAAGCCAAAAGAAAACCGCAGTGCGTGTTCGTATGCGTTTTGGCGTTTTCAGCTTTTTTTATTCAGTCTGCGTTTAATCGCAGTGCGGTCTCAGCCTTTGAGCTTGTTTACTAGTTTGGTTGTCATCATGGCGTCGTCATCATTTAAATACGATATAATTACATTAATTGAACTGGTAGAATCTAAACCATGCTTGTGGGATAAATCCACAATAGGATGTATCCAATACTGTCTGTGAACAGATCTTTTTTTGCGTCTCAAATATAAGAGATACAGCAAATAAAGTTTTCTATTATAGTCTGCCATGATGACCTGTCCGCACTAAGCTATCGAGCAAATGGCCGTATCGGAACGATTTTGTCGGAAATATGTGAAAATAGCACATGGTGTCGGCTATCGGATGTCGGCTATCGTCGTCCGACACCGATATCGGATCGGATAATCTGAAAACGCTCTTACACAACAAATACATGTAGTTACTGTCTTACTACATGTATTGTAGGAGCGTTATTTATATTTATACAATATTTTAATTAATTTCATAAATACAGTATTATTTGACACAACAGCATTGCGTCCACTTAGTTGCTTTTCAAAATTATATCTAGCTATCTATATTGTTTCATAGCCCTACATAATTACTATTGTATGTAGTAGCAAAACAAACTGAAGGAGTTTGCGTTGGCTACCATTTAATAATGGTATCATCGAAACATGGAGTCTGATCTGATGAGTAACCTTGCGTCATAGCCGATGCTGTGCAATTACTGGGCGATCAATAGCTTCTAGATTACATCTCAATAATCCTTGTTCGAGATATTGTCCGAGATTGCGCGGCGAGCGTGCGCTCGGCTACTATTTGCGCGTTACGGTATTCCATCTCAGTGATGTTGTTATTTCATTAAAGCAGCAATGTTGCTGTGTACTTACGTAGAATTAAGCGGTATCTGCATCTCAAAAAGAAGATGTGTCACCGGCTAATAACGGAATATCTCGTGTTAGATGGATATTGGGTATGCACGTCTTGGAGAGTGCACGTCGGTGACGGTCAGACGGTAATTGATGACGTCGCGGGCAAGCGGTGTCCGCCCATTTTCCGTCAATTTTCGTCACTTGACTGATGGTGGCCGGTCCCGCCCACGGCCCCGCAGCCGCCCGCCCCGGGGACACCCGCGTACGGCACGCGCCGCGCTAAATTTAAATGGGATGAACTTGTATCGTGCGGCCGCCGACGAGGAATGTAAACGGCATGAACGTTAATCATACTTTTGTGACAGATACACTCAGAGATGTCGTCGGATGGATGCTTAAAAATTGACTATTTGAACTCTGAGCAGCTGGGTTTTATTACTTTTATTGCAGCATTTCAATCGAGTGTTTAATGAGTCGACTACACGTCATTTAAGGTAGAGTTTAATTTACAGATTTATTGAAATCATCTTATCACAGGGAGTTTTATTGGATTATAGCAACGTGAAGTCTTATTATAAACATAAGCATAATGTTGGAAACTAACGTAAGTTTGCGTGAGGTTCAAATCCTTGGAGGGTTTGTTTTTATCCAAGAGTCAGCAAAATTTAAAGTGTTTCCTAATTTCCTCTCCTCTAAACTACCCTGGGGGATACAAAAGAAGTGAACCAAAGCGCAAACAAGCAACAAAAACCCCACCCTTTCTCTGCAAAAAAAGTTGTTCTAATATAGTTTCATACTATATGGTTTCTAGTAGATGACTATAATCAATTATTTCGAATTCGTGAGATTAACTCAATACAAATTCAATGTACTTTTTGCAGGTCCATGGATAATGTTCTTTTATTATCTTCTTGCTCACGAAAACAATACCATACCAACACAATATGACTCCCAGAAAGCAAGCTAGCAAAGTGGTGAAGTCATGTAAGATTGTTTTTGCCGAGATTGGCTCAGATCAATGGAGCCAGAAGCAGGTCGAGAACCGCTGATGAGAGGCGTCATGCGATGGCGCACGTGTTGCTTTTTGTTGCGCCTATTATCTTGTCAGATGAAAACCTCTTAAGTGCTCCCATTGTCCTCCTATGTGGGTAATTGTGAGTTCAACTGTTAGGCGCCGTTCTAATGTCTACGCCGTGATTGTGAAAATCGCGTGATCCATCCACTAAAGAAGAGGCCGGTCTTCCGATATTAGCTGCTAAAGGTCATCACTATTTGTGCAGAATATATATGTAGAGCAATGGTAAATTTAGATCTTAACTGCTCAATCTACTCAGAGATTTCATTTGACAATATATGGTAAAAAATACTAAGTATATTTTTAACTGCGTGTAGCTTTGAGATTTATTTATATTTTGTATTTGCCTAAACGTTCCTTCAAAATTAGTCACATATTTTTCTAATTCATCGATAATTTTACATATTGTTTAGTTTTTTTATTTTTTCTAAAAATGTACATACGCTTATTATGTATTTATCTAACGCATATCGAAAACTGTAAAATCTACTTTAACGTATTAATTATTAACCAAAATAATAGGAACACACGAAGAAGCCCTGACAGACGCGTCCATCAACTAAAATTAATTTATACGACGATGAAAACTGCATACATATTAGGGTATGTTATTATAAGTCACGAAACTCCAAGTATTTAGTATAATGTGCGTATCGTATGTTATTATGAGGTGCATGATATAGAGCAATTAGCGGGTCTGTCGTTAATAATAGTTTGTATAAAATATCTCTTATATTTTATACATGAATTACAAGTAGGGATGCAACTAGGGATATCTATATCGCAGGCTTAGAATATCGATATATTGATATCTAAAATATACGCATATTTTATTATACTTAGTTTGTAGGAACTTTGCTACAACGAAAATTTCATAAATTTTTAATTTTGATGCCAATGATTTAAACATTTTATATTTCTTGTCATCCTACTCATGTCTCCGATAGATCAGATTGCATATCGATATTTTAGGGTTAATATTATCGAGCTCTCGATTTATGGTTGCATCCCTAATTACAATGAGGGCTTAATACTCGTACTTATCCTGGTATAATTTATCATGCGGTTGACGTATCTTGGTCTCATGTAGTTGGCCATCGTATTATTTCGGTTTACCTACTATTAAATATCTTCTTTAACAAAACTATTTATTAAATTGATATTTTATTTGTTCATCGCGCTTCAACTGTCAATGTGTTATTATTTTCTTAAATTCCTGTTTTATCTTTTATTTAAGGCTTTTCTATTTTATCGCAGGAACTCCGATCATCATCATGTAAATACTAGACTAAAGTCAGATTAACTCGAAGAATTACAATAATAGATAATTTTCTTTTTCCGAACTATTCTGACTTTTAAAATCGACTAAATCCTCGCTATTAGAACTTATTTCATTTTAGGAGCTGGCAACCCTATAAGGGAAAGTAAATTCAGAGCTACATTCCTAATTCCCTACAAACTAAAGTAAAATCCATCCTTCGCTGCATGTGAGTAATACCTAAGCAGTATATCTTGTGTACTAAACTTAGTTATCCAAATAAAAATCTTTAATCAATTTCATGGTCTCCGTAAATACTCGGTTGCGTTCCCACTAATTGCTTATAATAGTCTATTTCGTAAAGTGTTGCTCTTTGCATAGTTTGTAATTATGTGTAACTGAAAAATTGCAGGTTGTCAGTAAATAATGGAAGGTATCATAATAAAACATGTTTACATAAAATCAACGTATTGTATAAGTAGTCTTCTTGTATGTAGTGTTGATAGAAGGACTACCTTACCGATAAGCCAATGCTATTATTTATTTATGTCCGGATTTGGTACATTATGATTACAGAAAATGTGAAAGCGCGCACTCGAAATCTAGATATTATTTCCGAGCATTAACATCATTATTCTTTGTGTCTTTTTATACTTAATTCAAGTAAGCTTCAACGCATACATAAAAGAAGTCATTTTTATCTGAATTGAAAATAGTTGGGCCCGTAACAATTATGTTTTTCTTAAAAGCTTTTTGAACGCAATTTTAAAAAATATCTACATCTTTTATTTTCATGAAACTGTACCTATACCTAATCTAGAAAATGAGTACGAAATCCACCTAAGGAATCGCCTTTTTACACTCTTCAACCAACACTTCTATTCGTACTTTAAAGATCTGGCATCGATATCACATTGACAGAAAAAGCTATCTTAAAAACCTTACTCAGGTTATATCTTACTTACTCGTACTTTTAAGTTCAAAACAGATAAAGTGTAAGCAACCTGTTAATATTGCGTGAGTGTTTCGTGATTTATGATGCTGCGCGCCGGCCCGTGACTGCGACGGATCCGGGCATTATCCGCGACACTACAATTTTCACTTATTGAAACAACTGCCACAATTACTTCGTTTTGTTATGTTTTTGAGACATTTACGGCGTCTAATGGATTTAAGACAAGCAGCTCAAGTTGAATGAGTTAAGTGGAATACGAATTGAATGAAGATGGTATGTGAAGTTAAATCATTAACTTTAGTAACATACTGTAAAGCATTTATTTAATTTCAAACTGTTAAACTATAAAAGCTTTGCGAGGTCCTATATTGCCTAATTAGATATAATAATAATTGGAATAAGGAATACCTCATTTAAATTTTAAGATGATTAAATATCTTTTTAAATATTCTGAATTATGAATTTCCTTTGATTTAATAATTAAAAAAAAAATACCTAAGTACATGTGACTTTACTACAAACTGTGATTTATTTTATTTGTAAAAAAACTTCAGGAACATGATAGGCAATGCAAAGTACAAAGAAGCGTCTATATCATTTGCATTGCCAATAATAAGTGCATTGGGAAAATTTTTCATTACATATTAATCCGAATAAATATAGAGTAGAGAGAATCGTTTTCCTACATCATTTATTCCTTTTGTAATGTTCAGCTTACTCAGTCTATGAAATATTAATAGGTACGGGGGAAAGCATATCCTACACAATAATGTTAGATACATGGAAATAATCTTATTTATGTATCATAGTGTATAAATATATACTAGAGTCCTTATCGTTTATTCCTTTTGCAATCTTCAGCTAACTCAGTCTATGAAATATTAATCCTGGAAAAGAATATCCTTAAATACAATAGTGACATTGATTGAATATTCATGGAGTCCCGTTCAATACGTGAGCGTAACCGCTCGGCCACGGACTTAGCGAGAAGCGACGCGACAAATGTCGCGATTTTTGGCCGCCTTCGTTTTCTCACCGTTGTGACCTATTGCTTATTTACGTGGCTTGCTAAGCTTGTCGACCCGCTTTTTCGCTGGGCGACGGCTTTGGATGACAGCGACAAGGTTCATATGTTTTAATAACTTTGCTTTTGTGGCTTGTCGCGCAACTCCGTAGCCCAGTGGTAAGCTGTCGCTTGTCGCGAAAGCGTCGTGGCCGAGACTCTTGTCGTAAAAGCCCGTGGCCGAGCGATAAGTTGTTGCTTGTCGCGAAAGTCCGTGGCCACGCGGTGAGCTGTCGATTTTCGCTAACGTCCGTAGCCGAGCGGTGAGTTGTCGCTTGTCGCCAAAGCCCCTGGTCGCGCGATGAGCTGTCGCTTGTCGCGGCAAGTCCGTGGTCGAGCGGTAACAAAGCGTGATATCACCGACCCGCGGGCCGGTTGACGCAAGTTGTAAATCGCGGTGGGCGGGGCCAATCGATACAGCCGCGATAGCCGCGTGATTTACCTACCAAATAATAAAGGTACGTATCCACCAATCGATCGCTCTTATCGATAATTAATTCTATAATTTTCCATCCGATGTTAATTAACTTTACAGAAAATGCTTATGGACTTTTATTTATTGATGAGTTTGATAATTTAGAGATAAAATCGATGATCGAATGTCTGGGAATAACAGTTGTGGTTCAATTCTGTAGGTATTACCGGCACGTCTAAGCATTTCTGCTATATAGCATTGTTAAACTAGTTCTACTATAATCTGGTTTGAAATATGCGTTAAGAGAGAAAAACGTATAAAAAAACTTTCATTTTAGTTCTTAGGAATAGCAGTAGCAAGGCATAATTTTGGCCGCCTTGGAGTAGAACAACAATTTTATGATTATGATTATAAAATCAAAACTGTCCATGTGACGTACCCACTTATCATATGAACTCTAGTTTTCCTACTTCTAATTCACAAAAAACAAGTTTAGGAGTCTGGAGAAGCGCGGAGGGTCGGCCGCGGCGTCACGCTGCCTACACACGACGGAAATACCGCTCATGCATTATTCAAAGGCAAAATACAAATAAATAGGCACGAAATAAATACAAACAGGCTGAATGGAGTCACGGCGGTAGGCGGGGCGACGCGACATAAATATCGCCTCATAGCGGCGGATATCTGCCGGCTATTTCGGACGCGACGCTTCGACCTCAGCTTTATGACACTCAAGTCCCACATGTTGCTACACTTTCACTAATGTGACAAATGATTTGTTGCATCTATTTCGGAGGTCTTATTCAATGAATTTATAAAGTATCGGTAAGGTTGTGACGTAGGTTTTAGATCGCTTTAGATTCAGTTTTCGCTTAGTCCCAGAACAAAGGCGTAGGAATGAAATCCTTTTAATTTGGGTACATATTAAAAAGTAGGTACCTAATCTGGATATTGTATAAATCTATGAATCCAGTGTAATACCTATATCCGGACTGTAGATATACTAATCCGTGAATTAATCTCGATGCATTACAAACGTCATTTTTGTTTTCAGTTTTCACTGAACAACACATTTTTTTTCATAAATATTTGCATTATGTATATTTATAGTTTTATCATTTAACGTAATTCGGGCATAAACGCGGCTTTTAAAAATTATTTACAACGACATGCCTACGTTATAGAGTTACGTTGCCTTAATGTCTAAATACTAGCCTGTCGAAGATTGCCATCGGACTAAAAGTGACGAGTCTATCTCGCAAAAAAAAGATGAGGTAATAAGGATGATCATCTCGTGATAATAGTCAATTAATTGTCGCATGAATAAATCATCCATCCAAGGGATCCCGTTGAGGCAACTACGAAATAATCATATCCTACTAAATTATGTTGTAACCATTGGTTATCGTAAAGACAACATTATTTCATTACTGTCTTTATTATAGCTTGTCATATGTACAGTGTTGCCAGGTTGTATGAGGTTTATAAACTATTTTTTCATTGGTATGCCCATTTCTTACTCAAGAGTAAATTTATTGTAACTAAAAGTGAATAATTTGCGTTACTGATTGTAATTTACCATATTTGAGATATAAAACCGAAATACTTCATGGTTTTTATAAGCGTTAAACTCGTATAGGTATCTAAAAAGGCGCCTTATTTATATTAGGTGTTTCAGGGGTATTTTTAATCAAAGACACAAGAAAGCAGTTTATTAGACGCATATAAAGCATATTTAATCTACTATACAAACTGATTTTAAAATAAATTTAAGAATTGTAATTACTTTTAACGGTATTTTAACAGCCTACTACTTCAGACGAATATTATTATGGAAATGATAAGTAATAAATTTTAGTATGTAACGGGTACTCACGTTACGCGGTTTTAACTTCTTAATGTCGATATTTCGAATTACATGGATCGTGATCACGGAGAATTTGATTTCAAGAGACGCTTGGATTTTTTTTGCGAAAAGCACTCATTTTTCGATAAGTCCTGGATTCGACGTAATCGATGGCAACACTGAAGGCTACGAGGTCACACAACATTTCGTATGCAATATTTATCATCAGTGCGTGCAGATATGACCGTAGTCCTCGTCAAATTACGTGCAATTTATGGCCCAAGAAGTACCGTATATTAACATATAATAATACGGGCGATTATTTCAACGAAATCGATAATTTACTCTGAATGAGAAATTTACTACTTAAATTTACTTTTGGTTGATACAAGTGAGGTTATATGTCTTTTTTTTATAATATAGGAGTAGCAGACGAGCATGCAGTCCACCTGATGGTAAGTGGCTCCTGCCGCCCATGGATATCTGTAATCAACCCTAGATAGGATAGATATTCCTACCTGAGGTCGGCCACAGATGCACCGCTACCCCTGAGGACTAAGCTGGAACGCCTCAGAAAAGTATGTCTCCCTTACCACACCCTTCAAAACGGAACACAGTAGCGCGCAACACTGCTGTTATTGGGCAGAAATAGGTGTGGCGGTGGTACCACCGGAGTCGAGCCACAAAGGGTTCTACCACCTTCAGTCTATCGAAAAGTACATTTTATAAGCTAAATCGTGCTAATTTAACCTCGGAAACAGTTTTGAAAATGTTATAGATACCTACCATTAAAAGTGCGACATGCGAAAATGCGCTAATGCGTGGTAGGTATTAGATATACTTACCACAGTATACCATTCTTAAACTTAGGTAGGCACCTAAGTAGGTACTGTCCCGTAAAGAGATGAAGGTACACACAGAATATTTTATAGTGACAAAACTCCTGATATCTAAGTATATTGCACATAAGCATTTACCCTAACTTTTGCGCTTCTTGGTTATGTTACCCAGGGTATACTCGTACAATGAAAGAAAAGTTAAAGTAAGCTATTCAAAAAGAAAACTTGAAACTTAGTCCTCAAAGGAAACAAGGCCGACCTAAGGCTGAAGACTCTAAAATGATACCTTTACAGAAAATAATATGAAGACGTGTCGATATAATCTACAGCAATATTAAAATGCATATTGGGGTAGGTGTTATCTTAAGAAATATACAATTCTAATTAGCTCCATTAAAATAAACGTAATCATAATAAAATAATAATGCAGATAAAACAAATAATACGTTTGAAACGAACTTTTGCTCGGATACCTACAATCTTAATTTCGTGGTTATGTTTTTAATGGAACATAATTGGCAGGTAATTTTCGTAACATAAAATTTTAATTGAAACGCAGAGTCGATTTCGCTATGACCCGAGCGAGGCAACGTCGCCCACTTGTCCGCTGCTCATAAATTGCGGGAATCGCCATAAATTGCGCAAAATCGCCAATTACAGGGATGATGTCGGGAGCCAGCACCGATATGACGGTACGAGCGTGTTTGCGCGGACTACGTGCGAAAATAAACTTAATTCCAACCTCTTGTAAACATTATGAGAGCAACGCGCGTCGTTGCTTTAATAATGGTGATATGACGTTGCACGTGTTAAGCTTTTTTGCAATTGTATGCGATTGTACCTATTTTGTTATTTGTTTTTTAATTGTGTAAACGTATGTAAAGAAAAATACCATGTAAAGAAATTTAAATTAGTATGTAATTAAATTTAGATTTTTAAGTATCTTTAAGCAAAGTATTTTTAAGCAAAAATTAAAAATAATTTCGACTTTTTGATCGTCTATTCCTTTATACAAAAGCATATTTTTATCGTTAACAAGGAATTTTACATTAGTTTTGGGTCGTGCCAAAGCGTTTAATATTACTATTAAAATAATGTTTTAATTAAATCAATTTTCTTGAAGCTTAAAAAGCTCTGACTCATTAGGGCTGTAACCATTACCCTCTCTTGACCTTTATGGTTTTAATCCGCGAAGCTAAATACATAATGACGCCAATTTAGTCTTAAAATTTTAGCACGAAAATCTCATCAAGTATAGAATAATATTGTCCTTTACAACACGGAGTCCTTTGCAGACGGGATCGCTCGAATAAAAGGCAGTGTTATTATGTTGGTAAAACAAAATTCCCCATAATGGCCTCATTATGTGGCGAAAATTGCCCGAGAGCTTTTTTGTGTGGTAATATAAATGTATTTGTAATAGCGTTTTAGAAATATTGCGAAGAAACGGGTCAGGAATCGGGCGGCGCCTGATTACAGAAACTTAATTTATTTTCGTCTCAAAAAAACGTAAAATTGTCCGACGCGGCGTGGGAAACGACCCTGTCGCCAGCGGCCTCTATTACGTCATTATTTTCTATTAGATTTTGTATTAAATTGAACATTAATTATAAATCGATACGCTTGTGTACCTATCTATCCGTAGTTTCAAGTTTATTAATCGTGATGAAATTTAATAATCAATTTAATTTGTGAGCGTAGATATTATCTTGCGGTTTGTTGAGACTTTTGTAATGTATCAAAGAGGCGAAAAGTCTACTCACCTGAAGTAGGTATTAGAGTCCATGAACACCTGGAATTAACAGCGCTATAAGCCATTTTAAAATTATAAGTTGTTTAATTACCTGAATCTTTGTTAGTTTCAGTTTATTTTTATACTTTGGTATTTGAATAATGAATTGAAAGAAGGTATGTTTAATTAAAAAAACCCGTCTCTACGTGAGTTGAAGGTGGGGATATTTTTTAAGTACTTGTTTTTGCTGTTTGTCTACGGATCCCTTAAAAAAATCTGTGAGAGCTTTTTAAAATCCGATCAGACTCGTTGCCAATGTAACGATAGTGGAAAAAAAGGAATTCCGAATATATTTTTACTCAAAGATATTGAGTATTATTCATTTTATGTTAAATTCTTACCTACCACAAACTTCAACGCTATTGTAAATGACATCTTTCTTCAATTATGGCGATGTATTAATTTTCATGAGATATTACATAATTGCAGATAATAGTTTCATACATATAAATTGCTAATGAAGTAAGTCATATATCATTTGAGACATGATATGTCGGTCAGTCCTGTGACGCTCCGTAAGCCATTATTACTTAACAAGTGCCTTAACATGTCTTCTTCGCTTGTATCTCGGGTGCAGTTTTCCAATTTTTACGTAGAGATCCGAAATATTTCGAAATAAAAAGAATTAACCTATGTTACTTAGTATAACATTCTGTTTCATCTTTGTAGGAGTCAAAATTAGTTTAGCCTTTTCCGAAATTGGGTACAAGCAGAAAAATTAGAGAAAAAAATATTTTACTAAGTAAATTACCTAAATGAGCTTAGATTAGTTATTTTGACTTAACAGACAGACGCTACAATTTTATTTATCTTCATTTATGTTATTGTGCGGTAAACACAGGTCGTACAGTTTCAATTCGATATAATGCCAGTGCATACTATAGTTAGTATGTATATAATTATAGGAAGGACTGAATTCTCGTCCCAACAGATGAGTAGATAAAAGCACCAACCTTGCCTTCCAAGTCAATCTGCAGACTCAAATCGTGTCAGGAGTGATGCGCACGGCGCTGTCATAGAGCTCAAAGAAGTGGGCACTGCCTGGTCTTCCTGAGAATTAGTCTCTATGCACTTCACAACACTGCACACGCGATGGCACGGCTTATGTGGAAAATAGCAAAGAGAGGGCACATGTAGAACGTCTGTGTGGTCTTGACGACTACTGGTAGCGAGAAGTGACATTTAATGATAACTCTGGTGGAATTTTAACATCTACCCACATACAAAGTTGACAAGAAATAACAATTATTATTAAGAATATCAGGCAATTTACAAATTTGTTGTCATCACTGCAAATTCCACCAGCCTGTTCGATTGGGTTACATGATACCTTTCGTGTAAAACTCCTTTGAAAACATTGTGGAAGTGTTAAGTTTTCCCCACGCTCTCTTACTCAACATTTAAAGCGAGTGTATACTGACTTTGAAAAATTTGTTGAGTGAGCTGGAGATTTAAACTCAGCTCTCTTTGACAGATGCTAAAATCTTGCCACTGGTCAGTGCTGTATTTCGTTCTTAAAAAAAATCGTGTTCATAGAAGTTAAACAGAAATTTCTTTTTTTCTGCTTTTGCCCGGCTTTGCTCGCGTTACGAAGTAATATTTTCATCCCCTATTTTATCCCCTTGGGGGTAGAATTGATCTAAATCCTTCATCTTAGCGGATGCGTCATAACATCTACCTGCATACCAAATTTCAGCCCGATCCGTCCAGTGGTTTGGGCTGTGCGTTGATAGATCACTATGTCAGTCAGTCACCTTTTAGTTATATATGTTTAGATATTCGATGTCCTGGGTGACATAGGGGTGACCAGTTCGATTTAAGAAATTTTATACATTAATTATAGACCTGGCCATTTATGTACTTAATGCGGAACCTTAGGAATTTAGTGAAAAGACCAACTATTTTAATTTAATTTTAATTTATTATCATTTGAATGACTTATTCAAGAATAATGCTACCAAAAGAACTAATCAATGTCTATTATGAGCATAAAAGGTCGTGCCAATTGGTGGCAATAAAATTGGTGAATGTTAATGAATCGATTCGTTGTGATGTCATAAAACGAGCCACTGGTTCGGGTGTCGCGGGCGCTGCGCCCCGGGGGGCCGAGGGAGCCCTAATTGATTTGTGCCCCAGGCCACAATCAAAACAGATCGTATTTTATAAGACGTATCTTTAGAGGGAGAGGGTGCGTGGCGGACTTGTTGTCTATTGAGCGCGTGATAGTCGAGGAGTGTGGGTTCGATTCTGGCTCAAGTGTTTTTCAGTTTGTCTTTTTGGTCAGGTGACTATAGCTGACTAACTTAGATATACGTAACAAAATATTATGTTTTTTTTTAATTTCAAAGATTTATTGACCTATGTACCTATATATTTTGCAGAACACTTCCCGTGGAACTGTATTTGTATTTATAATGTAGAGTACCTAAATTAGAGTAAATTATAGACAATTAACTGCATTTTAGATGGATGCTTGATGCATAATCATTTCTAATTACTACTCATTTGGAGTTTGTCTTGTGTAGCTAGCGAAGTTAAACTTCCATTTATTTTTATTAATTACTAAAGGAAATAAGTCCTATAACTATCCCGTAAAAATAACAAAAAGATAAAAAAGTAAATACAGAGTGAAGCTACTCAATGCAACCACCGCTGTTGCAAATTTTAATGTGTTCAGTGATCAAACACAAGAAAATCAAATGATCATTTGATAAATAGTCCCCGGGGTGCGGCCCGCTTCGTCGCGCTCGTAATGCGGTCAACTGGCGTACTGCTCGTGTTGTAGGGCTGCCAACGACCTGTTTTGAAATTTAGAAAAAAATGGCTCTCCTCTTCAAGCCGGTCTATAATTGAATTTGGTGTTTGGTTGGTTGGCTCTTTTTCTTTAAAGTTCAAAACGCTTTGGCGACTTTTCATCAGGTAGTCCGTGTCTCTGATGATTTTACCTAATGATGAAGTATAATAACGCTAGTAGCGCCGCGATAAGAAATTTGACTTTTCGAAATGTTTAGAAATGTGTTTATGTTGTTACAGATACAATTATATTTTTCACAAATATTATTATTTAATTTCCTTATTTTTAGATGTCTAATTTCGTGGGCGCCCTAATAAAGTTCCTATTCAGGATTTAATGAAGATAACTCGGGCGATAGTGACTATCTACCATACTTTAATCACATAAAAAAATCGGAACAAAAATATAAAGGGTGACAACCCTATACACACCACGTATCATAGGTACCCTTGATGGGAACAAGCCGAATACGCCATCCGATGGGAAATTACCGCTTCCCCACTGTTACGCTCCGTTTATGCACTCACTTTTGGCTTTAGTGTCGATGTGTTTAGTTAAGGTCGAGGGTTTTGCGGATACTTGCTCTCTTAACGTAGAACGGAACATAAGCCCCACAATAAAGATCTTTGTGTACTTTCATATGTATTGTATTTGTTCGACTATTATACGTACATGAAGTATAATATTTTAACCATTTAGTACAATGAATAAATAATATTCATGGTCATTGGAGTAAAGAGAAGTTTCATATTTCATATATTAATGACTGTAGACTCACACACAACAAAGAGCTTTCGAAACTTCGATCTGCGGACAAAAATGCAATATTAAAAGTTTCTGCGAACTTTCAGGGAAATTCTTTTTAATTGTAGATAATAAATGTAGCAAATGAGTAATCTTGCTAATATTAAACGGTAATGGTGGTACTGCAACTCGGTCACCAATTTGTTTCTACCTCCCAACTCCCAGACTTAAATTCGAATTCGACGGTCATGAGGACTTACCACACCCTTCAAACAAAACACAGCAGTGCTGCACTGCTGTTAGACAGAAATACGCGTACCGGTGGTACCTCCAGAGTCGAGCTACAAAAGGCTCTACCACCATTAATCACTTATAGTGAAATTATAAAATATAATACCGAGGGCTGAAACAACAATGCCACAACAATGCCACAACAAAATAGGTCTTCCATACCAACTTATATACACCTCCATCCGAGTTTTTCACCATCGTGCTATACTGGACATAGATTCGCGTACAGAGCAGTAAATAGATCGCTCATTAATCAAGCCGTTTGATTCGAGTGCGAGGGAACTTCGCAATAAATCTCCCGGGCAACTGCATTGCAGTACATACCGGTTGAAAAATTGCCGATTGAAATAAACATGCCACATTGAACCGCCCACTGCGGTTTTGTTGTTCTTAGATCGTACAAGTTAATATTATATAGGTTTTTCGATGTGGAACAGGAATAGGTATTGGTTTGCAGTTTATAGTAATAATAGTGAAAAGTATGTTCCTACTTGATACTAACTTTAGATTATTATAGAATTTAAATGATTGAACAGGGCTGCAGGAAACGGAGCTGGCGAAATATATAACTTAATATGAAATTTAATAGTAAATGAGCATGTTGTCCGCCTGATAGCAAGTAGTGGTACTCGTAGCATAAAAATATATATAAACTATAAATAACTGACCCACTAAGGATTGGAGCCCTATTTGCCGTCATCTATACTTGCATTGCTATTCCATACGACTAAGTTGAACCGCCTTTTGAAAGTCACTCTGTATACCAGTTGAACATGCTGAAGTGCAAGTAGCGCGACTGCAGTGGAAAAATGAACAGCTCTACCTCCTCAAGAGAAGAAAAGAAAGCATTTACTTTGACTAACCCTAGATATGACTTTCCTTATATTGTGACTGACAATATGGTCAAGAACGAGAATAGAAAGTACATCTACACCACTGAAACAAAGACCATGTAAAACAACAATTTCTTTCTACAGCACGAGTACGTATATTCCCATTATTAATTCACTCAATACACATATTTCAATAAAATCAAGTAGATTTATTTACCACATGTACGGTCACATAATGTACGGGCCGGTCCGAGCCCACGCGGCCATTGTATGCAAATTGCGGGTCGCAGGTCGCCATTCGCGCGCTTTTACCGGCCCGAGACTCGTACTCTTTTTCTTCACATTCTTCAGAAACCAGTTTGATTCGGATTTTGAGTTGAAATAATAACGTCATAAGTTATAATGATCGGGCTGGTACAATTTTGTGTTCGTATTAAAGAAAGTTTTAACGCCAACTTCGGAATAATAAAACAACATTGCCTACTTACAGAAAACATATGATAAACTATAAAGTTGTTTATCTATGGTTATACGGGGTTACCAACTAATAGAAAAAGCCCCTTATTGCGTAAAAGTTATATACAATATATTAGAACTGAATAGATAAATAACCGATACTGTTTTGGAACTTAAGTAGGTACCTAATTTGCAATACATTTTTCAATATTTTTTACACTAGACTTTTGATTTACGAAATAATATGTAATTTATAAAACGGAATTTGATAACGCACTCCGTGCTTTTTGATATTAATAATGTTATCTATTCGTATATTATTTGGCTTAAAGTACTTATAAATATTTTTATAAATCGGGAAAAACTGCGAAGATTTGCGATCACTTTTTCTCAGAATCTCTCGCAATTGTTTCTTGGAATGAACACGATACCATATTAGTAAGCATGGTGTCATAGGTGAACTCACTATAGGATGTCTAAGCTGTTTACTAATTTGTAGCGTAGGCGAGCGTGTGTAGCATGAATGGTCGCGTTTTGCCGAGTCATGACGGGAATTCCATTATGTCTCCGAGTCACGGAACACGACAACGACACGACTGTGTCACGACACGACTGATTGTGAATGAATAGGGGTCAGAGATCGTACAGCCTCGATATTACTAATATCCTGACAAGTATCATGTAACGATATGTATAAACAAAAACAAATTTGACAGACGATTTACAATTGTGTAGGTTGTGGTTGCTTTCATATTTGAAATTAGGTCCATTGGTAATGTTATTTGTAAATTCTCAAGGTGGTAGAAATCTTTTGGAGTTGCGTGTGGGCATAATTAATGATCATTTCTGCATTATAAAAAACAATTCTGTAGAATAAATCGTTTTGTGGTTCGAGTGTAAGAATTGAATGAACTACATAAGTCAATGAAAGGCAGTGGAAGGGTGGTAGAGCCAATACGGTTGCACCGGAAAGATGTCACCTATGCTTGAAATTCAGTTACAGAAATTCAGTATACAGGTATACCTGATGTTTAGTGGATGCACGTTTACCTACTTTAATCATAGAAAAAGTGACCACCTAAGAACATGTTTAGTGCACCTAACCCGATACTACTTAAGTTAAAAATACCACATTATAAGTACAACTTGCTTAGAATATGATAGAAATGACATGTAACATTTTACACCTGCTTATTTGTAACTGCACTAATAATACCACCCACAGGATATATTCGTTATTATAAACGAAATTTACGTGAAATAATTACCATAATTTAGCCGTTTGAACTAGCTGATGAAATTTATCTAAGTAGAAAACTTAATTATATTTTCTTTATGGCGATGGTGAACTCAGATTAAGCCCACATTATTTTAGTAGTTGCCTGGTGCGTGAAGATACAATTGGGGTATTTGGACTAATGAAAGGTGGAAAGGACAAGGAATGAACATGTGAAGATATATTCACGGTCCTATGAAGTCTGACTTTGTTTTTTCATAGAAATAGGAAAAAGTACTGGTCTGATGTTAAGTGGTCATAACGAAACAGATGTTTAGAACGTTAAAGTAACTGATAATAGTATTATACTTCATTATCATGTGATATGTGTTTATGAAAGCAACGCTACAGCTTACGACTCTTATTTGGTATTTGGGAGTTATTTATATCTTCAGTAGTATAACCATTGAAACTTATTACTGTCTCGTAGCAACAACATGTTGTCGAAACAAAAGCATTATACTGTAAGCTTCGTCTTATATTAAAAAGACTCTATCATTCAGCTTACAAAACCTACCTAGACGGTAGATTCATTATAAAACCTAGTTCATTCATAAACTAGTTTGTTCTATAAAAAGAAACACGATCAGATGAGAGTTAGCGAGCTAATCCCGAAACCGAATAGATAGAACAATATACGCGAACAACTTGGACGCGTCCAGAAATTTACTGTCCATAATTACAGGGTTGGTTCAGTTAATTGCGTACGGCCGCTCGGCCCGGCCGTCGCTGCCCGCTTTTTTGACTAAATAAAAATTGACTAATATTCATAATAAATAATGAATCTTTCTCGGGACTCAGGATTACGGCGTATAGATTTCAGCCCGATTAAAGACCCGACGGCTAACCATACGATCGCGACGGATTAGGGCACTCTAAAAACAATGTCATTAATTGTTATTTTTACTTCAGTCGCATAAGATTCCATATCAAAAGTAATGTAAAAATTATTTTAGAAATCTTGAAATGTTAGTTAATTATTTGAAATTTAGTCGGCTTGATTAAATATCTCTACCCTAAAAATCGTTTGTAGCCCTCTTCATCTTCGAGAGAAGTTGCGATCGTTGGTAGAATACTATATATAAATAGTGGGTATCTAACAAATAAAGAAATGTACCTTTTTACAATTACAATGACAGTTCCTCACGTTTACATTGACTTTCTCAAAATCCTAAGGACTTGACATCTCGATGATAAAAAAGCCTATCCACATTTAGATGGAACAATTTGGAGGAGCAAAAACGTTGCATGTTGTTCGTTTGCCTCCGGGCTCTCCTTATAATTGCAGGGTTTTGCCCAAAAGCCCTCAATTATAAAATAATAGCAGATCTGGATCATATTAATAACAATTATTATCACGCTCGCTTACCGTCATTATCGTTAAAATATGACCAATGAGGTGGAAGTGCAAATTCTTGGATCCTGATGATTTGTGGGAATGTATGGGATTTCTTCTCTTTTTTATCTATTAGAGGTAGCTAATAAGCATGCAGATATAGAATATTCTACGTTTTTATCAAACATAACTGTATCCTATGGATATTTGTGTCTTTGAAACCAATTTCTTGTAATATGTGAACCATAAATAAATACTTTTAGCTTCCCATGGACAAATCATTTGGATCACATGGATAAATTGAAATCCTTTGTTTGTTCATTGTTAGAAACTGGCCATTTTTTTAAATTTTATCCTATAGTCTGATTCATAATTAGGTGTCCAAAATGTAATCAAAGAAATGTCACTGTCAAAATTAACAAGAAACAGAAACTTTAACAAACTCCACAAAAAACGAAAATTTAACAAACGCGTTATGTAAACGAGAAAATATTCGAGTTCGATCACAATCACGAAAATTAATAATATCAGCTACGAAACTTAAAAATGACAGCACAAGAAACGTCTTGGATTTCGGTTGTGTTACCATTATCACATTTTAATTTTCTACCTTAAACTTTGTTTTTTATTACTGTATGGATCGAAATTGAGGTGATATAAATATTAGAAAATGTGAATTAATCTTAATTTATTTAGATTATTATTTTATTATTGTTGTATTACTTTAATATCGACAAAAATACGAAACTACCATTTCTAACGTATTTTCTTGATAGGTCAACCTTTGTTTACATTTTGGACACCTAATTATGAATCAGACTATAGTTACTGAGCTTAGCGATGAACTTTGATAATACAATGAACAACTTCGGAGGACAATCTACTACACACATCTTCTAGATTCAAGCTCTTAATGGAGAATGGGAGTGGTATTATTCGAAGGCGATCTCGATAATTGAATGACCTTACGTTGTTTATTATAAAACCAAAATGAAAATTAATTGTATAAGCATCATCAAAGATAGGAAAGGCGTAAGTCATTTTATATTCTTGCGTATAAATATCACTGTCCCAATTTGGTCCATTTCAATATATTATTATTGTTGGTCAGTTATTATCACATTTGTGATACGCTTAAGATTAATTTGGACATAATTTATGGCAGTTATCTATGACAATTTAATTATTACTTGCCAGTTTTAAATAATAGCTGATATTTTGAATGCAAGATAAAATAATTGTACAGGAAGTGTAAATTTGTACACAATTTGTCGTTATGGACTATAATCATAATATCTGATATTTGAAACATATTTGAGAAGACAACTACGAAATTGATTGGGGAAGACTCTCCTTTTCGGCTTAATAGATTTAGCGTTATATTTCCATAAAAGAAAAATCACGAATCGAGAGGTCAAAAACGAGCTGTTAAAGTTGAATGTCTGATTATCAAAACCAGAATTTTCATTTGAGAGTGGCTTGATCCAGCTTGAGTTGCCTGCTTAAGAATAAGACGGCGAAACAAAAAGGCTCTACTTTAAACTTGGCTTGGTTTAGCCTTTTCCCTGGATCCGCCAGTGCCCCATGACTCGTATCAATATGTTTTCCTTATCACACTGTTATAGCATCGATATCTTGTAATATAATCAATTACGCCAAATATATTTTATTCGTCTTCAACTACATAGATACCTATATAATCATTTTAGAGAGCTGCAAGTGGCCACATTAAAACTCGATGACGAAATTGAATGATATTAATATTTGTAACGTCTCGCGTACACTGCATAAATAATCATAATACAATGTTACTTCGTTTATTTGATCGTATATAATGCTATCTGGTAATGCGGCGATTATTCAAATACCCAACAAGTGGACGGCCCCGCCTCTTTGCAGTCGCAATCTTAATAAAGACTTCCTAGGTGCACTACGAATATATTTTATTTTTATGAAATATCATTCCCCGCGTATAAATTTAATTAAAGACTGTGTTTAATTAAAACTCATCCGAAAACAGTTACACGGCAATAGATCAGGAAGCAAGTAATTATATGGTTTAATCGTGTATCTATTTCAGGTTGTAACTATAAAATCTTTATGCACGAACATTAAGTTAGATTAAAAATTTACTGTAAAATGCGGCCAATATCTTATTGTAATGCTTAAATTGCACAGATTGGTTCATTATTATTCATTAAATTTCCAATTTTATTTAAGCAAATGAACAAACAGATCAATATACCTAAGTCTGTAGTTGTAGGTACACGTTTAATACACACACAAACTTATAAATTGCGTTCAAATATAGATTATCGGAATGGTAGATGTGCGCAGTATCTTCTATACTTTTAATAGATAAAATTGATCTTATTATGGCGTCCTCAGTACCCTAGATCGTGCCCGTAGACTTAACGCAGTGGCGGTGCAATATTTCCATGGCGTGCGTCGTGCTATCCTCCCGTCATTACTTCGGCAGCTCCATCGATTAATCATTGTTCCTCTACCGGATAATTCGGCGGTTGATTTACTGAAAAGCAACATGTTATTACGGGATAAATCTTTATCTAGAAAAGCTAAGAAGGTCTAAGCGCGCCTCTGATTTACGACGCCCCCGGCCATCGCCGAGTTGCGTTTGATTTGTGATTCCTCGAGAACTTTGTTGTTCTCATCTTTAGTTGAATTTTAATGAATGACTCTCAAATTATACGGTTTAGTGTGTAATTATGCGTTTTCGAATCTTTGATTTTATTGCCTTTGTGAGATTTAATCCGTAGCAGTGAAAAATGGCATTGTGAGAGTAGCGTTCCACATACCGTGTTCTTACGTCATGCGTTGTTTTATTCGTGCAATAAGAATTTTAAGTATAGGTAATAATTAATGCTCTTCATTTACGGTGCTTTGAAAAACTAGTTAAAACTCTCTAAATGCATTATTATGCATATGCCATTGGAAAGTAGGTGGGTATTCGCATGAGAAATTTGAGTGCGCCTAATTCTGCCGATATACCTGATGTAATCAAGGTGAAACCCATGCACCGATAAAAGCCGGCGACTTACCCTTTGATATCGGCCGTTGCTGGTGATAACATCTTGATTTACAGCGGCTATCCACCTACTCTCCCCTCTTTATTCTACCATTCCTACCCTCTAAAACCTTCCATGCCTTTCTTTAACGTAAATATTCAATTTACACGTACGAGTAAGTTTCTACATACGAAGAGGTTTGGTGCGTCTCGAAATTGCGGAATGCTTTCAGAAAATAGCTACAAAATGATTAATAATTAATAAATCTATCGCCGGGCCATCTCGAGCATTAAGAGGCGTAGTCCGTTGCGGAAAATTAATGAAGTCTTCCTCAGAGTGTTTCGCGGTTTAATAGCTGCTATTAATTTTATCTCAACAACACAGCATCTATACGCGGCGACGCGGCCACTTTATCTCGGAATCATCTCTAGTTGAAATAAATGCTTAGATTTAGAAGTGTTATTATGCTAGTGTCATTTACCTTTGATCGTTATAAATATTTTTATGTGGCTATAAATAATAAAATAACATGTTTTAACTGAAACTTCATCATTATACTCCCAATAATTAAAAAAATACTTAATGCCTAGTTACTCTGAAATATCTGTTAAAAGTATTTATTTGGAGGTGAAAGCAGTTTTTTTTTATAATGTAGGAGTAGCAGACGAGCATGCAGTCCACCTGATGGTAAGTGGCTACTGCCGCCCATGGATATCTGTTATCAACCCCAGGTAGGATTAGATATACCTACCTGAGGTCGGCCACAGATGCGCCGCTACCCCTGAGGACTAAGCTAGAACGCCTCGGAAAAGGATGTCTCCCTTACCACACCCTTCAAAACGGAACACAGCTGCGCCTAACACTGCTGGTATTAGGTAGAAATAGGTGTGGCGGTGGTGCCGCCGGAGTCAAACCACAATGGGTTCTACCACCTTCAGTTTTTAATATTAATCTTTTGTTTAACAAGGGAAAGTGTTTTAACTTAACAAGAATGTGTAAAAACCAAAAGCAACGTTTTGTCAATACAATCTCATACGGAGTAAGTATTCAATAAAATATTTCAGTCGTAAAGTGGTCTACGTAAGTGCAGCGAAGCGCATTCATCGGAAAAAACGAGTAGAAGCTTCGACAAGCTCACAAAAGCTCGTAAAAGCTCTTGACTATTACGTAGTTATTGTTATAGGGTGGAAACACCATTATTACGCGGGTTTGCTGGTTTATTTTGTTGTTTGGCGCGTTGCAGCCGCTGTCGCGAATGACGCGCTGCTTGTCCGAGTCCAGTTAGTGTAGCGCTTTATGAGCTGATTTTACATTATACTTGTATGAACATATTGAACGAAATTTTAAGGTGTTCGTGTATACTAATGTATAAATATAACTATTTATACATCAACTTTTAATGGTTTCGGCAAAAAAGATACCTAAATATAATTTCGGAATAAGATAAATACCTATAGATAGGTACGGAGTAGATGCTTTTGCAGAACTAAAATGTTTATAAGGCAAGATGAATTAAGCTGAAAGGTTTTTTATTTTAAATATTAGCACTATTAATCTGGTAATATGTATTGCCGTGCATAATTTCATTTTTTGGGGTTGCTATCATGGAGCAAATGAAACTAAAATTTTACATTATTAGAAGAAAATATTTGTACTTTTGAAATATACCTACAAAATCCAACAAAAGTGGTACTCCAATTTTTTCTTTCACAGTACTCCAATGAAATATTCGATAAAATGTTAGACACTTCTTAGCATTATTGAATATTCTGTTAATCCTATTATGCTGTAAACAGTAAGGAACATCTATATCGTCGTCAAATGAACATCTCCACCGGCTTTTGTGAACGACACTTGCTTTCAGCCAGCGGAAGCATTCAAATGCACACCTTTATTCCGGGATTAAGCGAAATTTTGCATAGGAAACGATCGTCAAATGTCCCTTTGAAATCCATTGAAACAGGGATGAATGGGGCTAAGCGGGTTCCCGACAATGCACTCGTATCAAAAAGGATCACACGTGTTGTGACTGAAATTTGAACAATGTTTCCAGTGCAGATTATCGCTGGCCAGATAAAATCAAATATTCAATATTGAAATATGTCCAGTTTTGATAATAAGCTTCCGTGGGACGTTAGTTCCCATGGTCTTAAATGTAAGATATTTACACGTGCAATATTACTTGCATTATAAGGAAAGATGAGTAAAATCTGTTTGGAACGTTAGATTATAGGACACATAACTCGTTTATATTTTGATGCCAGAAGTGTCTAAATGTATCTACCATCCATCCATCCATCCATTTTAGAAAAGATATAAATAGATGTTGTGAGGTCAAGTTTAATTACAAAAAAGAATAAAATAAAAAAGTGTTATTAAGATATATCTATTAAGGTTTTGTTATCATTTCGATTACGATGTACCTAAGAAGGACCTTATTTATAGGTATGCTTAGAATATAATATTATCATATCCCCTTTGTAGAGACCTAATAAGTAAGTATTATTGTTACTGTATTTGTAAATAGGTAGAGAGAAAAGGAGATAGACATCTAAAGTTTGTATTACGATTGCGTGATCATTATCATTAGGCATTGTTTTGATAGAAAAACGTTAATAATACTTTTTAATTAAATATTTTACAAAATATGAAGAGGAAGAATAGAACATTTGATTTTATATTCATTGATGTTGTCTTTTACTTTTATTAGAAGGTAATTTTAACAAGTGAAAAAACACGACTTTTATTTGTCGTGTTAATACCTATATTAAACATCTTATAGTTAAGACAACACATAATTCAATTTCATTTTGACTGGTGGATAATAATAAATAAATTTACTATTTGAAGGTGGTAGAACCATTTGTGGTTCGACTTTGGCGGCACCACCACCTATTTCTACCTAATAACAGCAATGTTAGGCGCTGCAGTGTTTCGGTTTGAAAGGTGTGGTAAGGGATACAGACTTTTTCGAGGCGTTCCAGCTTAGTCCTCAGGGGAGCGGCGCATCTGTGGCCGAACTCAGGTAGGAATATCTAATCATATCTGGGGTTGATTACATGTCCATGGGCGGCAGTAGCCATTTACCATCAGGTGGACTGTATGCTCGTCTGCTACTCCTATTTTATAAAAAAAATACTAGGTATATGTCGGCGATATCCCACTACCGCACTATATTAATAAACTGAACAAAACGACTTTAATATGAGATTAATTTAATATGAGACTTTAATATCACTTTTATTTACAATTCGGGCAGAGTAATGGTTTACACGACTGATTAAATGCGAATGAATCACGCTCTACCAGCGCGTGGACTTAAATACTACTCGAGTGACAAACAGCGTAAGAACTACCCTCTCACATCACTTGTTTTGTTATAACAAGTGACGTAATTCACAATAAATTTAACTATTAATAAAATAACATTATATTTAAAATATTGTTTTAAAAATACGAGATTAAATATTTTAATATTATTATAATTCATGTAATTTATTTGGCATGACTAACAAAGTGTTTTGAAGTACTACCGGAAGTCGTCCATATTTTAATCTAAATATTAATTCCACATTGACAATCAAAATTAACATGATAATAATTAATATTATATATTATAAAAGGTCTCGCCGCCCATACGGCCATACTGACTCAGCGCGCTCTCTGCGCAATTCTGGTGTTACAAAAATAAACCCACAATAAATATAACATAGTTATAAAATGCCTTGCCGCCCATACGGTCATACTGATTCAGCGCGCTCTCGGCGCTTATTACAAATGAAATAAAAATAATAAATTTCTTTTGTGAACTTAAAAAAAAGAGAATCAATAACAATAAAACATTTTACATGTAAAACAAAAATATAACATTTCCTTGAACATAAAAAAAATAAAAAAACATTTTAAACTAAAAATAACAATAAAACATTTCTTTGAACATAAATATTTGTAAACTTAAATTAGAGATAAGATAAACAGTATTGCAATATGGTACCAGTAAGCCCCAGGATCCAAATCAAACCAACCATAACAACCATCACCCATATTGGGATCAAGCTGACAATAACCGGCATCACCCATCCCGGGATCTAGCCCCCAAGACCGGGAAAAGGAAACGCATGGTGATCGGCCAGCGTTATGGGAAAGGAAATGCGGAAAGGAAATAAATAAAGCGTAGTTACAAATTGTTTCAAAGTTCTCATTTACCCAGTGCCCATACGGCTCCACGTGTGCAAATCTCCATCTTTTTCTTTATTTTTTTTTTAAAGATAATAATTTGTTACAAAAATTGAAATGAAGGTTCAGCGGTCCAAATTGTGGCGTTGTGGCACCCAAGGACCACGCGCACCCCGACCACTTACTTGTAGCAGGTATCGACAAACCGCTCCTATGTCTCTCCAGCTAGTGCCATCTCATACTTAGCGCACTCAAACCAACCCTCCACTGGCCATCCGCGGCATGGCCATCGTGATAAGTCAAACGTCCTCGAGTGCTGTTCCTGTAAGACAGAAAAACAAACGGCGAATATTAGAATTTCCGCTCGGCCAATCCTGACTAACTCGTGTTAAGGTTATTCGCCACGCTAAACTAAAAGACTAATGATGAATAGTTTATTTCAAATCACATGAATCTCTCAACGCACAATACAACCGTACTCAATTTCGACCTCTTTTACATTACTATCACTTTTCTAATTAAACAAAATTTTACACAAAATCGATCGGTCACATTATCTGTATAAGATTCCACATTTTCTACAACACCATTTAAACAAAAGAATTAGTACCTTAACATTAAACTCAAACGCGTAAAATAAATTCCAACGAACTATTATTAATATAATATTATTATTATTTTTTTTTTTGTTTTTTTTTTTTTATATAAACTAAGAGCTTAGCTGACCAATTCCTTCTAATTACTAAAATTACTTAGACCAAATACATCAAATAATTAGAGACATTTAACCACTACATGTGATTAATGGATAACCCAGTAACCTCTTGTTACTTTTTATTAACGCAAATCCACTTACATGAATACACATAGTTTCTACTGAAACTAGACCTCCGCCATAGCTGCCTGCCCACCGCATAATACGGCTACACGACAACCTCTGGTACAGTCCGATCAAAGTGCTTTCTCAAGTTCTCAAGTCATTATTGTAACTACTTTAAATAAATTTAGTCAGCTTAGCACCAATTACCCCGTAATATACCCTATTTGTATATAGAAAAACAAAATGACAGAAGTCTGGAAGTTCATCAAGGACATTAAAACCCAAATTTTAAATGTTCTAACCTAAATCACCTTCACCTTGCTCAATACAACACACCGTTAAATTCAAACACGAGCGCCACTGAACGCTACGGTATCATACCTTCGCTGAACCCATATCACAAACACATCTATTGAGCCTTTACCGAAGACAACTCTATTCGCTTCATCAGAAAAAGAAATGAGGGACCTTATGAATCGGCTTGAGAGTACAAGCTTGGACTTTGGCCTTTTGATAAACAGGAGCAAAACTAAAATTATGATGATCGACCGTTCTGAGTCACTACAACGAACAAATCTCAGCTCAGCGACTTCGAAATCGTCAAGGAATTTCAATACCTAGGGTCAGTCATTAATGATAAAGGAAACTGCGAAACTGAGATACGACGCCGCATCGGTATGGTTAAAACGGCAATGAACCAACTTACCAGGGTCTGGAAGGACAGGAATATTACTAAGCGTACAAAAGTTCACTTAGTTCGTACGCTCGTCTTTTCCATATTCCTCTACGCATCGGAATCTTGGACGCTGAAAGTAGCAGACAGACAAAGAGTGGACGCATTTGAGATGTGGTGCTGGCGGCGAATGCTAAGAATCCCGTGGACAGCCTTCCGGACCCACGCATCCATCTTAAAAGAATTACACCTAGAGCATTCCCAACGTCTCTCCAGCATTTGCCTGCACCGCATACTTAAATACTTCGGTCATATAGCCCGAAGAAATAATGACAACCTAGAAAAGCTACTGGTGACAGGCAAGGTGGAGGGCAAAAGACCCAGAGGACGCAGCCCAAAACGATGTTCAGACCAGGTATCGGACCATCTACCGGTCAGCGAGGCGGTACACCAGGCCACTAATCGCAATCTCTGGAAAGACGCTATAAAGCAAAGAAGTCACGATCCTCAGCATTGAGGGACCGACTATAGAGAGAGAGAGAGGAGAGTCTCCATTGAGCAACGTGTAGACTATTAAAATTGCATTAATACGACTAACTTCAGAAAATTTTCACAAGAAATAATGAGTGTACCCGCAAAAATCTTAAAAATTCGTAATTCGTAAGTAAATTCTTTCCCAACAGTGGTCATATTCTTGTAGCCAAATTCTTAACAAACCGTCAAGTATCTCAATTTTTAAAGCATAAAGTCACTTACCGAAAAGGCTCTTACTAACTCACCGCCTTGGTTTTACCAAAGTCAAAAGTATCTTGGTTTTACCAGTCAAAAAGTATCCGGCCTTATAGCGACCCGTAACATTTGCCACCTTCCGGTACGTTCGCGGTCAACACAAGTCCAGTGTCGTTGTAATACCACCAATAAGCAGCTATAGTAGATTCTTAGCCTGTGGACACTCAAACATTAGGTGAACATTATAAAATTACAAGATAGAAATAAATTAAAACAATAGACCACCCAAGATAAGTATCAAAATGACAACGTGTCGCCCGTATGAAATAAACTGTCATACTACACCAGGGTCCACCCCAAAATTACGCTGCTCCATACGTTCAGTCCCGCCATAATCAAAGCATCCAACGGCTGTCAAACGCTTTACCAACGGCATGGCTTCCTAAGGCTTCGTTCAAAGCAATCCCAGGAAAATCACCAAACACGCGCGCCAAATGTGCGCGCCATTGCCCCGAACCAATAAACGTCACCATTGATCTTAATCATGACCATGTGGACACGTAGGTCCATCCCACCGCTGCTGTCGGCGATATCCCACTACCGCACTATATTAATAAACTGAACAAAACGACTTTAATATGAGATTAATTTAATATGAGACTTTAATATCACTTTTATTTACAATTCGGGCAGAGTAATGGTTTACACGACTGATTAAATGCGAATGAATCACGCTCTACCAGCGCGTGGACTTAAATACTACTCGAGTGACAAACAGCGTAAGAACTACCCTCTCACATCACTTGTTTTGTTATAACAAGTGACGTAATTCACAATAAATTTAACTATTAATAAAATAACATTATATTTAAAATATTGTTTTAAAAATACGAGATTAAATATTTTAATATTATTATAATTCATATAATTTATTTGGCATGACTAACAAAGTGTTTTGAAGTACTACCGGAAGTCGTCCATATTTTAATCTAAATATTAATATTAATTCCACATTGACAATCAAAATTAACATGATAATAATTAATATTATATATTATAAAAGGTCTCGCCGCCCATATATACTATGATTCATTCCTATATACTAGTTAACAAGAAAGAATCAATAAAAGCAAATAAGTATAACAGTTACTTTGATACAACACACAGACACTAGTCATTTATGTGTAGATAGCTCTACACATATTTAGAACAGATTGCACGAAATGCGATTCCGAGCATACCTACGCTGAGCGGAAGTAGGTGTAAGATTGCAACCGGAAACATTGCACCCCTTCTATAGCCCCTTGCGAGCTTTGTGCAAACGGCCACTTGGAGGGTAACACTCGCTACATTGTGTACTATAAGTACAGATGCTGGGAATTGTAGGTATGAGAGTATAAATGTGTGGGGTTATCTTATTTAAGAGCTACACATATAATAATATCTACTCTTGAATAAAGAGTAGATATTATACTTAAGTGCGAATTTATTTATTTTCTTCTTCTCCATAACGAAACACCTTGTGAAGTGGTGGTAGTTGTATTGACATTCAAAAAGTGCTCTGTAAAGAACCTATTTTGAATAAAAAAAATTGATTTGATTTGATTTGATTTAATTTCTTTGTTTTCATAATACTTGGCTGATATCTACATATCAAACAAGCAGACCGCATTAGGCCGACGTGTTTTAACACTTTTATTGTCCGAAAGTATCGTAATTTATAGTTACCTACATATTTAAATACGGCGAACATGGGTATATCTAAATACAAAAACTTTCAGGACAATTGACATTTGCATGATTTCAACTATTTATAATTCTCTATAACATTCAATAAGTAAATAAAACAATTTAATTAACTTAAAACAGATCGTGAAAAAAAAACAATTTGTCTCAATCACTTCAGAAAAAACAATCTCAATTTTCCAATTACAATTATTAATAGCGAATGTTTCAATAGTTTGAATGGTAACAAGCATGCGATATGTCGCGTGCGCATCTGGCGATTCCGCCCTCACCCCGCCCAGCCGCCCAGCGCATAGTCGATACAACAATGTAAGGTAACGCCTGGTTTTATTTAATCTTGTTAAAGCAATGAATTAATACAATAACAAATATGAATAAAATGTAACAAGGTTTCGTATTTTGTAACACATTCGTTTTAGAAATTGAGTGTAAGTTTTTTTATAGAATTAGCACATTTTAACCCGTAAAATGATTATGACATGAATTCAATCACACTATAAATTTTATTTATTATTTTATTTTATTTTATTTTATTAAATAATAAATATGCTTAACATTACAATGAACTAATTATTTACTAAAACATATTTGAAGTTATAAATATGATAGACAATTATTTCTATTTGCGATTCCTATAATATTTGTATTAAATCCAGGCGCTAAGTATATACATGAAGTGTTTGCATGATGAAATTCAGGATTTTTCTTGCTTAAATATGACATTTAATGTGATCACATGTAAATTCCATCAATGCTCATGATTTATGTACGACTTCGTACTACTGAATTTATTTTTCTAGTCACAATTATACCAACGAGTAAGTATTCACGAGTATTTCTTAAATTAAAACCCAACAATACAAAGTTTCCCTTAAATAAAAAGCAATGTTCGCATTCTTCAATTAAACTTATTGTCTAACACATTAATTTTAATTCATTTACCAAATTTTGATTCAAACTATTCTATTAGGCACCAGCTGTTACAATCCCACAATTTGGACAGAAGTTTAATGAAAGTAAGTATTTTTTCGCCACAAAAAGGTTATAAATGTTTCCGGTTTGTAATAAAGTACACCAGGATCGTTACGTGGACTATTATAAAAATTGGTCCATTTTTTATAAGCAATCCGTGTGAGGGCGGATACGGCTCGTATGACAGGATGCACTTTCCTTTAGATACTCGTATCACGCGAAATCTGGTCATATGATATAGTAACAGATGTTATTGTATCTACTTAGTTTTTGTGGAGATTAATAATTTTGTAATGAATATGAAAAAATCGGTCTCACACACCATACGTCTTTGATCATTCTTATGTACGCGAAGTGACATAAAAAGCGTTTGAAGGTCTATTATATTTCTGCCTAATAACGGCAGTGTTAAGCTCTTCTGTGTTAGTGTTTGAAAGGTGTGGCAAGGAAGGCATATTTAGCTACTTATCAATAATGTTCCAACTTAGTTCTTAAGAATTGGCAACACATCTATTGCTTACCTTAGGTAGGACACTGACCTTATCTGGAGTTGATTAGACATGTGCAATATCCATGTCAGTTGAACTATATGTTCGTAAAAATATGTAAGTTTTAAAGTCATTACATACCAAAGATATGTTATGAGACTTTTATCTACTAACAAAAAGGGTGCAAAAAGAGTTCTCACCCGAAGCTGGCGATGCATTGGCGACTCCTCTGGTGTTGTAAATGTCCATAGGCGACAGTGACTACCTTCCACCAGTTAGCCCGTCTGCCTTATCGTTAGGTATAAATATGAAAAAAAATACACCATTCTAGCGATAATGACCCATTCTTCAACCCAACAGTAGCATGCGCCACATAGAAACAGCGACAATAATTACAAATCTTTGGACCTACACAATCGTACTATTCTACTATTGTAACAACAAAGCGTAGATGTCGTCTACGATAGGCGGGCGTTTTGTAGGATATAGAATAACATGCGCAAATGATAGTTATTATAGGTGGCGCTGGGCGCGGCGCGTGTGCGTAATTATTGTAATCTGCGCTGCGCCGGCGACGCTCCCGCCGCGCACATGCGCACATTGTTACTCCCGTTTCCAGGCTTCTCAGCCCTTTGCTGTGGTCCTATGGAGCTTTGGTTATGTTCACAATACGTCTATACCCATTATGTAGCTATTATGTTAGTGTGAATTACTCAATCACATTGTCCTTAGTTATAAAGGGAAAGGTATCGGGTAAATAAAAAGTAGTATTTATCGATTTTCAAATAATCTATGCATGTTTTTTGTTAGACTATTTCGCGGCTTTTAAGCTTGTTATGTATAATTAATGCTGACTTCGTTGTTTCTCAAGTAAATATATTTTTTCAAACATCGACAATAAAATCGTGGAAAAGCCGTTTCTTTTACTATACTAGTCTTTTCCGTTATTACTAGTTAAGTTAATGGGGTCGCTCTATGTTTATGTCTTTGTTTCTATAGCCAAGAATAATGAGGAATCTGACAACAAATAACAAAGACATAACGTCTTATATCAAGTCACTTAGCTAAGCTTCGATTAGAGCCGTAACGCAAGCGTGCGTTATCGTTATATTAGTTTTGCGTGCGATACGTTCCCGTCCCGCCCAACGGCCGCCCTGCGTCGCCGCCCCGCGTAAACAAACAGTGGTAGAGCGGGACGGCGAGCGAGCGAGCGCACTCCGCGCCAGAACCCTACAATTAGTAGGCGAGATTCGTCGTGCATCGATTCGTTACGAGATAATTGCTCCGTGAATTTTCTTTCGGAAAATTCGGACCGCGTGTGACGTGCAGTGACCGGACTGATGGGCTGTTGACATGAACTGTGCGTACTACCAGCAGCCCGGGGGCTCGTACCCCGTGCCCCATAATGTCAACAATAATCACTTCAGCGAGGTAAATTTTGTGTAAAATTTAAAATTGATAATTTTAAAATAAAATAAGTAATTATCAATTGATTTTATGGTTTTCTATGCGTGTAAAAATTTAATTCGATTTATTAATTATTTTTATTTTTGTAAAACCATAAATTAGGTAAATATTTTAAAATTATATTCCTTTCAAAATTTATTGGTCATTTAATCTATCTACTTTTATATGCTATGTTTTAAGCATAATTGCCTGCATTATCAAAAAAATATTTCGTAGTTTTAAAATAATGTAGGAAAATTCTAATTAGAATTGGTGTTTCTCATAACGCTAGGGATTAATGTTAATCATTTGCACCACGTTAATAGCCTCTAGCCTTGAGATAGATCTTGTAATAATCTTATAATAAATAGGTCTCAAACCAACATTCTTTGTAAGCTTGTTACTGGCTGGTCAGTATTCCACTCGCACCGCACATAATTGTTCCCGAGCCTGTCACTTATAAAATATCGATCAAGTCTTATCGACGATTGCAATCTCCCTTGATTAATTACAGCAATTCACCTTCGCTTATAAAAAATCGATATTAATCAAACAGAAAACAGCCACAAAGTATTGCAATTCATAAGTGAACAGTAAATTAATTAAAAAGGCACAATTTGTCAAGAATTAATTATTATAATTGTCACGTTTTGAGTTTGAAGACTCTATCCCGTCGCAATAAATAACGTTTTTTTTAATAAAACAACTTATAATAAATGATACATAATCTAAATTGTACTTGGTAAATATATTGTAAACATGGTAAACATTATTTAAAATTCAATTGAGGTAATATATTTAAACATGAAACTACGGCAATCAATATTAAAAAAACCGTTTACTCTTTATTTCCTAAAATAATACATTTATTTAGATTTAATAGAATTGCTCTGAATCTAAAGAACACAAACTTTCTTGTATGGTAGTTTATTTTTATCTTTCAATCTATTCATTCAATCTTCAATCATCTTTACATTGATTTTAAATTTAAATAAGCGCATGAAGTTACGTTTTTATTTGACAATTTTATATATTATTTTTATACATTTCTCAGTATATCACCAATGTGTTTTAAAATGGGTTAATTTTAAAACAAAGGCAAAAGACAGTAATTTGATTTAATGAATACGATTATTTTCCTAATCATAATTTGTGTTGTTTCTAAAATATAACTGTACAATTTAATATTATTTTATACTTTGTTAACAAAATAATTCTTCTGTTTTCTACAAATTAGTCTTCTATTATTGGTCATACAAAGGACGTCTTAAAAAAAGCTTACAATACACATACACATGTGGGATCAAATGGGCTAATAATAAAAAAGGCAAAATAGAACAAACATAATTGTGAACAATTGCTATGTTTATAAGCAACCACAGGAATAATTGTATTGTTTAATCATTTATTGTTCCATTTGAAGTTCCATTTGTGATTCGCGCATTTGTCAGGCACAGCGTATTATATTAACTTATTTAATAAAAATTAAGCCTTTTTATTGTCTTTCTACTTATATAAAATAGCAAAGAATTTGTACAAGAATACTTTAAACAACCTTCTTATCTGATATAAATAGTTAAATTTTTGAATAACTTAAGTCAGCATTACAATTACTTGAACTTTCTGCTCGAAACACAAGACGAAACGAGCGAAACAAAAACCGCGCAACGGTTCATACAAAAAATACTGAATAATAAAATCTTGTACCGAAATGAGCCAACAAAGGCGCTCCTCGATACTAACAAAGGTAGAATGGGAATAAAAATATTTAATTGGTGTGATTATATGTGTGATTACGGACAAACACCTCCCGCGGTCGTCTCGTCACACTCACCGACAATGAACTGGGCTCGCGTTCATTTCATTGTGAAGGTATGAAGGACACAGTTATTGTATTTATTGGTTTATTCATTTCATTTTTGTACAATCATAATTATATTTCACTTTTTTCGCGTATGCACGTTTTATTCTGATTTTACGAAGATAATTTTATGTTTATTTTTCTGACGGACATAATATCTCTAATATCTTTTTCTTAAATTAACTAGATATTATTTGCAAGTTTTCACGAAATGTTGTATTATTAGTAATCATACGATCCTACATCATACGAAATCATATCATACGAAACCTACTACTTAACATTACTATCTACTAATGTAAAAATTACAAAATGCAAATAGATATAAGGTTTAATTTTAATATACCTAATACTTTTTCTATAGATTTAGATGACGACTGTCACATTATTGATTGCCGTATCGACTTACCGACGGTTCTGGATTCAATGTTACTGAATATAGTCATTGATCTGACTGAATACAGCATTGATGGACATAAAAACTAAGTAAAATTCAAAAGCATGTAACACATATCTGCCCACCCCAGCATAACGCATAAACATAGCTACCGTTCTAGAGACTCGCATAGATTCGAAAATAATTCTACAGATGTCACTTTGTCGTTCATACAGAGTGCATGTTTCGCTATCTGTCATGCCATCTGTACTCGCAATGGTTTCCGGTCACAACTGAACTACAATGTTGTTTAGTTTATAGAAATCATTAAGATTTCTAATCGTTTTTCATCATCATTAACACGTTATTGTCCTTCTACACTAGTAGAGTACCTAGGTGTAGTACTAACTACACCTAGGTACTTGCCTCACGACCTATACCTATTTTTAGAAAAAAGGTTAATTATCTATGATTAATTCTTAGGCCTATTTTTAAATAATTTGTATTTTAGCTAAATTGTATAATGCTATAAAGATAGGTTCAAGTTGTACTTTAATACTAGATTTTAACCGCGGCTTCAATCGCGTGGGCCTCATTTACCATTATAAAAAATATCCTAACTGTTTATCTAGGTCATAATATATCTGTGCGCTAAATTTCAACATAATCTGATAAGTATTTTAGACGTGAAAGAGTAACAAACATTTATCCATTCTCACAAACTCTCGCGTTTATAATATTAGTACATCGCACGATTAAACTCGTGCACGATTAAATTCTCCGTATGAGTTTTTGGAATCAAATTTATATACCTACGTGTGAGTAGTAATTATTTGACGGAGCATGATGTATTCAAGTGGGTATGTTAAATCTGACACTATCTTGAGTAAATTCAAACAGTATACAAACGGTTACATATTAGCCATTGACCGTAAGTGTAATTATTATAATGCAGGCTAAAAATATTTTTCGGGTCCCGACCAGCCAGTCATCGTAATTAAATACAATCCTTTTAAACTGTAGATAGAAGAGTGGATTGCATTCAGAACAATTATACTATTTTATTTGAGTGCTTTTTAATAGTAGTATGGTTAATTTTATGTGCATTTGTACAGCGTATACCTTACGTTCTAGATAGCGTTGTTTTTCTTTGCAGTCCTTTTGAGTATTTTAAATTGATATTGAAGTGTCGTCATGCCATTATTTTCCCGCTGCTGGACACTAACCTCCTCTCAGAGTGAGAGAGGTTTAGGTCATAGTCTACTGCGCTAGCTAAGTGTGAATTGGTAGACTTCACGAACCTTTAAGAATATTATAAATATATTAATAATATTAATAAAGATCTTTCAGGTATGTAGGTCTCCTATATAGTACCTATATATAGTAATCTTCAATGTCATACAATGAGTAGTACCTGGAGGGTTTTGATTGTGCCATCAATATCTTATTATGTAAAAACTGTACCTATAATTGTACAATTGTACACGCATGATCCAAGTATGACAATAAGATGTGAACAGTGAAATAGTTTCATTTATTTCTCAATATGGAGAAATTAAAGTATTGGTATCAGACGGTAGACGAAAATATGAAATCAAAAGCTTGAGACAGGCTTCATAATTTACCTTAGGAATTAAATCGGTTGTGTAACCGTGTGTAAAAGTATTCGCTTATATCGTAAGCTGAATAATAAATAGTAAATGGAAGAAATTTTGCAGATTTTTGAAATGTGCTAAGCAGCTACATTTTTATTTATCTTTACATTGTAGACATTTTAATTCTTCTAATATGCAACACAACAGTGACCAGTATTCAGTAGCACGTAGCGATTACAAATGCGAGTTATCTTCGTAATTATAGAGAATTAAGCATTTGCTCGGTCCGTAACAATCGTAAAGTACTAGGTAGAGTTGTACGCATGTATACAGTTATGATTTCATTAGTATTTCTGTGTATATTATTAACATAAGTACATAATTGTGATTTGTAGGAAACGCCACAGTCGATCAATCAAGCATCGTATGATCACGTTTTTATTTATAAGTTCAGATGTTAGCGAGCAAACATGTACCTATATACGAGTAGTTAGGTAAGCTATGAAACGATACCTCGTTGTACACATTCCTTCGATTTTCCCACTGATTAAAAAGCATTTATACATTTCTCGTACAAAAAGTATGACAGCATTGATTTCGTATCTAGGTATTAGATGATATGTTATTTTTATAAATAAGCAAAAACAAAAATAACATAGATGAGAAAGATTCATTCAGAGGTCATTTGTTTAAGAATGTACATGTATTTTCTTTCTAAGGTTAAACGTTTGAATCGGCTCAATGGTAAGGTAAATAATCAAAATATTTTTAATCACTTTTCTAAAGTTTGTAAACTAAGAAACAATTGTAATTATTTTGACAAATACATCTCATAATTAGCAGTCGGGTAAAAATACAGGAATTCTGTTACAAAAACTAGGAATCTAGCATATAGAATCGCATTAACTATTACCAACACACCTACAAACCTAAACACAAAAGCCCATACCAAATCTAGAGCTAATTTAGCGAACTCATAAAGTTTTTTCGGCTAGAACTCCCGTCAAAGAGTATCCTAATTTTAGTGGCATTGCCATAGGACGCTAGCGAGCGGCGGGCACTCGGGTCCCGCAATTACGGGCCCCATAATTACAGGGCTGTGCCGCGGCGCCCGAACCGACCCGCTCCGAATCTCCAGCTGTAATTAAAAACGCTCTAAATTAAATTCGCTCGTGTGTACGCTTACCGACTTATGATATTAACTTTTTAGGGACTTTCTAATTAGTTTTTGTTGAAGGCCGGCTGAAGCACAGCCCTTGCGAGATTACATTTGCGTGAGACTGTTGCGTGAGTTATCGGGTTTTTCGGAATCTGGATATTTAGGTCAGGGTATTATGTAAAATTAAATTAAATATTTATACCTTATCGATTGCTTTTTACTTCTTAATAGTTTACTTCCGGTCTCCAACACGCTACGATTCCACACGTGGGATAACACTATATTATATAGGCATGACTATGAGGTAATAATTATTTAGTACCTTCGTAGGTAAATAAGTACAAGAAAGCTCCATTTATAGTAGGATTAAGTTTAACCCCCATAACTACCTATGTATTTTGATATAACAAGACCTAAGTTATGCAAAGAAATTTATATGGAAATATTAAAAATGAAAATTAATGAATTATTAATATTATTTAAATAATAAGTAGTAATTTATGTTTTTTTTTTTTCTATTTCCAGGTTAGTATCGACTCCGTGTCCGCGGAACACAAGGACATGAAGATATTAGTAAGTACTTAATCCCTGTGTTTTAAGCCTATGTACGTTGCATAATTATTTTTTGCAATAAACCTGCAAATAAGCATAACAGTTTCTAAAACACATTATAAAACACTCAAATGGAAATATTAATACTCAAACTTTTAATAAAGGTAAAAATCAAATAGATTCAATACTTTAGATATTTGCTAATCTTACCCTTACCTGAAAAAGTAGCTGTAAGTAGCTTTTACACGGATTTTTAAGACTCCATGTTTTTACTTACTGTAACTAAACAAAAACGAGTAAGCAAATACCAAAAATGAACCTCGAAGGGATTAAGCTCTGGGCTTACACTGCGTATATAGGCCGAAAATTATAATAATGATCACTGTGACGACGGCACCGACGATACATATGTCGTCAAACCAAAAACAATACCAAAGTCATAAATATCAAAAGTCACATTACACATGTAAGTTGTATTTTTCCAATAATTGCTTAATATCGATATCAGCATGACAATTTCCACAATACTCGCGGTTTTCTGTCACGAAGACATCAAATGACATCGGAACGGAATTGTATTACGAAATCGGTAATTTATTTTGATTTGTCGTCATCGACATGATACTGTGAAATTGTGTGGCATTGTGTGGCGCTGAGAGGCGCGAGTAATTCATTCGATACGGGGCGAGATGCGCGTGCGCAGCGTCACGTGACGTTCGAGAATCGATCTAGCGGTTACGTTACTGAAACTCAGGTATGGACCGGATTGTGACCCGCAATTGGTTGAAATATATTAATGTTGTAGAAAGGAAGAAAATATAAGAACGTAAAGACACTTTTAAAGATGTTAGAAGACTACTGCGAATGATAAAATCTTCGTGATATAATATTATGACTATAATATTACGGCTTCCTACTAAATACTTCATTCGTATTATTGGATAAATTAATTAATTAATTGGATATAAACTTTCATATCCATTGTATGCTGGATTTGTGTTGTTACGCTGCTCTTACATACGAGTAGTTCAGAACGATATTAAACCCGCGTTAAAATCATATAGGCACGCACGATTCAATGTTAACAGTTTACATTGTAACAACTCACCGATCTATTAGTTTTCTGTGAAATGCTATTTTATTGCCATATGAAGCTTTTCTGTTATGGCAACTAGCTATTGCTATTGTGAGAATGCAAACTCCGTTTTCAGTCATAATCGCAATATTAATGACTCCTTTGTTACACGTTTAGGATTTCAATAGTTTCGTGTACATAACACATGTACTCATATGATAATGTTCAATTTCTCATGTCTGCTGCTTTGAGAATTTCTGCCGTTAAGCAATATGACCTCGACCCGAAAATATGTGGAATGTGTGAGTAAATATATAATTATACCAATGTTACATTAAAACGTAGGTACTTACTTAAACAGTGACCGGCTAATGTAAAATGATGCCTGAACGCTAAGGTTGCATATCGAAATAAATTGTTAAGTTACATACTATAAGCATAAGTAAACAATACTACTAGTATTGTTGATCACACATTTTAAATGTTTTCATTTATATCAAAACCATATCGAAATAAATCAAAACACATTTACCCATTCTCTTTCAACTGAATAACCTCGCACATCCAATTTATGATACATTTCGCTCGAATATCGTCGTGAACCGTTTAAACGAATTAAAAGCTTGACTGACAAGCTACAAAAGAGCAAAATTAAACTTAGTCGAGACATTCTAATTAATCTTTACCTCACCGTGTACTACGCTTAAAATACCGCTCGGGGCGTGACAATTCCTGCGTCAGCTGACAAGTGACGTCGCCGCGGGTGTCCGGCTTGACACCTTCGATATATCTCCAGTGTCATATCCGTACAATGAACCTTTTCGTCATATTTTTATGACAGATTTGAACTTCTTTACTGGAGCATAGGTACATCGAGACTTGCAAAAGGTACATATTAGAACACTTGAAGAATAATGTCGCAACTATAATTTTTGGTCTGTTTTGAATAAGTCTGACGGTCGCCGCGGGTGTCCGTCTTGACGCCTTCGATATATCTCAAGTGTCATATCCGTGCAATGAACCTTTTCGTCATATTTCTGTCATATGTATTGGTATTAAGCTTCTTTCCTAGAGCATACAAATATATTTTCGGATTTTGATATACCCACAAGGATGCTTGAAGAATAACGTCACCACTACAATGTTGACTGTTTTGATTGCTTCTGATAAGTAACGGTCGCCGCGTGTGTCCGTTTTGACGCCTTCAATACATCTCCAGTGCCATATCCGTACAATGAACCTTTTACTTATATTTGTGGGATAAGTATTGCTTATCAGCTTCTTTATGTGTTCTTCAAGAATGCTTGAAGAATAATTGCAGCACTACAATTTTGTCTGATTTTATTGTGGCTGACAAGTGACAAACTCCGTGGGTGTCCGTCTTGACGCCTTCGATATATCTCCAGTGTCATATCCGCACAATGAACCTTTTCGTCATATTTAACGATAAGATTTAAGCTTCTTTACTAGAGCATAAGCCAAAATGTTCTGGATTTTGTATAGGTACATCTTAGAATTCTTAAATGATAATGTCATAACTATAATTTTAGGTCTGTTTTGATTGAATGAACCTTATCGTCCTATTTTCACGGCAAGTTTTGGATTTAAGCTTCACTAGAGCACAAAAAACTCGTACAGGATTTGGTAGAAAACTTAAATGCTCGAAAAATAATTTTAACACTACAATTTGGTCTGTTTTGATTACGTCTGACAAGTGACAGTCACTGCGAGTGTCCGGCTTGACGCGGTCGATATGCGTCCTGTGTCATATCCGAACAATGAACGTTTTCGACTTATTTGTGTGATAAATATTGGATTTAAGCTTTACTTAAATATGAACCAACCATATCATTACGCACAATTATTGAAACGCCGTCTACTATTGAGATACGGGTAGGTTACCTTTTGGTACCTAGAGTGGACGATATTTATAAATGTGTAAATGTTTATTTTATTTTTAGGTAACGCTCGACCTTATCCAGTTCGCGCTTACCTCTTTATTTTGTGTAATGTACAAAACGTCACTTAACTTTAATTAGGTAGCTTACTAATGCGCGAAAGTCCAGGAATCCAGTTAATTTTAGGGCATTATCATGAAAAATTATGATTCTTGACCGAGAAAAAAATTCAGTAAGCGGCGAGTCGACATAATGGATTGGTACAAATTATTTTTGTTAATGTGCTTTTAATATGGCTATTACTATATACTATATACCTACATTACTGTAAAAGTAATGTAGGTAAGTTATACGTTACTTTTTCAAGGAAATTTTGTTAACTAATTTTGAAAAATACTATAATAGATTTAAAGCTCTGTTACAAGGAAAATCACTCTAGCTGGAGATTTAAAGTAGAGATAACAATATACTTTCTGAATTATAATACCTTATGCAAAATCCCGCTTACAAATACCTCAGGGTCTTTTCAGATCCCATGCTCTTTTAAACAAATCAGTGTTCGGCGCATAGGTATTTATAATTAGCGATAAACAACAATAACTAGGTACTTACCTATAACAGTAGATCAAGAACATTTTAGATTACAACTTTCGTTCCTTAAAAGACAATAATCGACGTACAATAAGGATTAATTACGATTCTAGATACAATTTTGCTTTTATTACCGTAATACAAGCAACTGCAAATACAATTCAATAGGGAAGCTTGCTTTTCTTAAGTTCAAGTGTATTGTATAAAGGCTATTTGTTTTAATACAATCTCGGTTTGTCGGCAGTGCAGTTGAAAGGGCTATTTATGAATAATGGTTTAGCCACAATGCCTGAACAGAGCTGGCGCCGCGGGCTGGCGAGTGTTGTGTGTGGCCGAATTGTGCGCAAACCATTAGAACCGTATCGATGCAATCGACTTAATAAAATCAAACGGTGTTTTGTTTTACAAGTGGGTAATACTAATAATAATATACATAAGTATATTGGAAATGTGACTGAATATAATCAAAAGCGTATTATAAAGTACTTAGCTAACTTTTCATAAACAATTAGACACAGGAGGTCATGTATAAATGACATGATTTTGAGTCTCAAGGATATTATTTTATGATTTGTTTGCCTATCAACTTGGAGTTTTAGTTGGCATAAGTTCAAATTTTAATTTAGTGTAACGTACTTTTTATTGTGCCCTTTATGACAGTAATTAGATAGGTGCGTTCACCTAACGCACTTTTATTGTCTTTAAAGGTATTTTGCAGTCTTTTTTATGATTGAAGTAAGTATCTTTCAAATGTAATTAATCTGATAGTGATAGTAGTCATTGCTGTCCTTAGATATCTGAATGCAACTCCAGCTCCATCTAGAACAGGGACTCTACCTAAGCCGATGTTTTTATCACATGTGAGCCAGGCGGCGTCCTATCCATTCCGTAAAATAAACTTCACGTCAGAAACAGGTGTGGCAGCCGAACCATACTAGTTTCACTCCCTTTCATAATATATTTCTTTTAGTTACTTTAACACTTATTTACTACGAAATTAATTAACCATATGACACACGAGTAAATACTCTGTATACAGTTAATTAAGCATGATGTGCTTCTTTTAGTTTTTATCTGTTCTTTAAAACACTTCAAATTACTTAGTTTTTATTGCACCGTTCCTCTTCGCTTGCTTACAAGCTGTGAAGGATTTAACAGAATTTTATGCAATACTCATTGGTAATTAGAGTATTGCACTCAGATTTCTGAATACAAACGAGCGTGAACGTTTTTTGTAACGCTACATCAAGCGGGAAGTGGCTGTAATATTACAGGGTGTTCAATAAATAAAAAAATATTGGTGAGGTACTCAATCATTTATTGGAAAGAAATATTTAGGTATTTTTAATATCCTATTTTAGAATTTCTTAATAGGTGCATCTGTCATTTGTTTTTATTTTTCTATTTTATTTATGTATAGGTAGGTAACTACAGTTTGTGGCATTATTGATATTTATTTATAAGTATATCAATAAGCTAACTTAATTCCTGCGTTATAAAACCAGCTACAAAATTGAACTAAATATATTTCTTAGAAAAATATAATAAAATGGAACAAAGATATAAAAGATAGAAAGGTACTTTACAAGAGCTACGTATCCAGAACACGTACAACATGCAGACGGAATATCAAGCAAAGGTTTTTCTGCCAAGAGCCATTCCGAATGTTGTAGATAAGACATTTATATAAAGAAGGGTCAGACGGTCGGTATAGGTACTTAAAAAGACGAGTGCTATCTTTTTCATGTAGGTATCTCTATTTAAAAAAGAAACTCAAGATAGAAAAATTACACATAGTATTTAAAAATATTTAAATAGGAAGCTGTAGACTTAATTATTTTATATTCAAACAGTCAAAAGTTATAAAAATATATAAGACTCCTATATAACTAAGTCGCAAGCTGGTTAAAGGTTCCTCCTATTATTTCAATTTAACAGCTCTCTTAAATCAGCAAGTCTTGTATACACCTACATAATAATTATATAATCTGGATCTCTGAAAAAGGGCCCATCGATTTTCATGAAATTTAGTACGCGGGGAGTTTTGGAGACGATAAATCGATCTAGCTAAGTACCTAACATTTTTAGAAAACGTCGTTTATAAAGCAAGCTAAGCTCGATCATCCAGGTAGTGGCAATAAATAGAGCCCTTCCGTCCAGTTCTTCTGTTGTTGGTTTGTTTGTCTGTTTATTTGTCGCGTTCATTTTCCCGACCTCTCGTATAAAGGAGGAGGTTGGCTTCTTTACTTGGAGATATAGTATCAGTAGGTATATTATCAATTTAAAGTCACTTCATCGTTCTATCCGCTTACATGGCTATTTTAGTACCTAAAGAAGTAGCATGTTAATACCTCAGTTAATACTAACCAGAAATATTAGTTTATGCCATTTTATGCCATATATTTCATTTAAATACCTTGTTTCAGATAATACCAGATAAATAATTACTTACATAAATTAATATATTAAGCACAAAGTCGAGACAGGCGTAATAATCAGTTGTTAGATGCAATAACTAACCGCTTAAAATGTTAACCATTAATCTTCAGTAACATGATATTCAATAACTGTTTGTAGTGTCCTAAATTATATATTTATACTTCATATATAAATATATATATAAGTACTACTACGTATAAGTATTTATTTGTTTTATTTTACAATATTTTTTATAGAAACTTACACCTAAATACAGCTATACATGAATTAAAAGGGAAGAATGGGCACATAAAGGCCAATAACAAGTTTCCACTGATAGTATACTAAATATTAACACACAAAAAAATATGTTTCTATTAGGAGCGAATTTCTGGAGGGCCCCTTACCTTAAGCCTTTTTTAGGAAGCAAGATTCAGATTTAAGTTCGTCCGTGAACTTGAAACGAATTAGATTAGATTATTAGATTATACCTATGGCTATATAACTCTAAAACGATATGTCAATTTCATAACAACGACATATCGACAAGTTAGTAGTAGTTTACACATATGTACGTGTGGAACGGTTCAGATCAATACATCAGTGATATGGATACACCGGCGTCACTAACTTCCTCTATTTCCGCCCTTCATCAGACGCCGGTCAAACTCTACGTACACAAACTGTACACGTTAGGGTTGCGATGGTAACAGTTTTCTAGGGCTTATATAGAGTTGGTCGGACAGGGATTTATATTTACAATTTTTCTTTGGTACACTTTATTTTAATTGTTGAGATAACACATAAATATTTACATTTTATTAAACTTATATACATAAATAGAATTGTAAGCTAAATAATATAATATATTATTCTCAACTTATTTAGCTATTAACAATTGATATGCATATTTATATCCTCAAGCTGTTTCCTTCACCAATTCACAATCGATTAAATAGGTATTAGATGACACTTATAAACGGAACTCTCAAAAAAAGCGAAATAAAGCTTTCTGTCAAAGACCCATTAGTGCCTCCATACGCATCCATATATCCATGATGTAGGTAGATAGGCACTATGGATGGATATAGATATGACGTATGGATAATCGCACTCTAAGGATTCAGAAATCAATCATTGTTTTCCATTATGTCGTCAATAATGTATCGATAGGTGATTTTTTCTTCATTTAGTGTAAATACACTAAATTTTAATTATATTATAAATAATTATAGCTTTTGTAGTATAAATTTATGTTTTATTTAACACGATATTTTATACAAATATCAACCTGATATTTTAAAAACTTCCCCATTGTTTTTACACACTCAGTTTCTCCAACATTACCTTACCACATGCATCATACGATCCGTAATTCCGAACATCGAATCTGAGCTTATTTATCATCATTGGAAAGTACTGCCGCATGAAATATCCACGTATAATTTCAAGTATTTATTTATTATTGTTTGCATAAAATTATTATTTACATTTTAGTAAAAATAAAAGCTTGTTCTTAAAAGAAATTGTAATATTTTTTTATTTAACCCGATATTTAATCAAATACCAACCTGACATTTTAAAAACTTTCCCCATTGTTTGTACTCACTCAATTTCTCCAACATTACCTTACCACATGCATCATACGATCCGTAATTCCGAACATCGAATCTGAGCCTATTTATCATCATTGGAAAGTACTGCCGCATGAAATATCCACGTATAATTTCAAGTATTTATTTATTATTGTTTGCATAAAATTATTATTTACATTTTAGTAAAAATAAAAGCTTGTTCTTAAAAGAAATTGTAATATTTTTTTATTTAACCCGATATTTAATCAAATACCAACCTGACATTTTAAAAACTTTCCCCATTGTTTGTACTCACTCAATTTCTCCAACATTACCTTACCACATGCATCATACGATCCGTAATTCCGAACATCGAATCTGAGCCTATTTATCATCATTGGAAAGTACTGCCGCATGAAATATCCACGTATAATTTCAAGTATTTATTTATTATTATTTGCATAAAATTATTATTTACGCTTTAATACAAATAAACGCTTGTTTTTAAAAGCATTTGTAATACAAATTTATTGGTCATTTAACCCGATATTTTGTACAAATACCAACCTGACATTTTACCCAACTTTCCCCATTGTTTTTACTCACTCAATTTCTCGAACATTAACGGTTTTACCTTACATACATCATACGATCCGTAATTCCGAACACCGAATCTGAGCCTATTTATCATCATTGGAAAGTACTGCCGCATGAAATATCCCCGTAATTCGATTTCTTTTGCACGCGCCGCCCTCTCAGTAATTTCGCATCTCAGCATGGGTTTCGTGTTCAAATTAAAATGTTTATTGCGTTGCGTTCGCACGGTGGAGGCCGAGTCATTTGGTTATATCGAACACGCCCATGCGCCCCTGTCTATCTGAAATTTTACTTGCGATAACACCCCTAATGTCGCTAATGGTTGAACGACCCGACACGACACGGCACCGACACCTGAGACATCTAAAGAGATGCCATAAGTGTCTATGTATAGTCCGCGCCAAACTGCTAGTCCGCTCTGAAGTTGTTGCGAGCAGGTGTTGTCATACAATTTGCTATGGCGATGCGACTCATTTCTATATTCAGAGCGGACTAGCAGTTTGGCGCGACTATACCTACTTCGCGTATTAATAAGGCAGGGCAAAGTTCTTATAAATATTGGTATTTATTGACACAACAACTTGTACAGTTATTTCGTTAGTTTAAATCGATTTTTCGGTCTAATTCATTCAGACATAGAGTCACTAAAACCTCCCTGTAAAATCACAGTAGGCAACTAGCTTGCTCGGATTTATAGCAGCTACATGTTTTATCTATTGAGATTTGTGTCGTGTCGGTGGGGTGTCGTGTCGTCCTAATAAAGAAGGGTCAGTCACTAATGCCGCGACTGTCATTTCCGTTCGCTTCCGTCAAAAACGTATACCTTGTTGCGTTACAATAACGAAGGTAGTCCCTAGATAGCTCGTTATGCGTGTCGTAAAACTATTAGCCGCTTAAGCTATTCTTAAAGCGACATTCTCTTAGAATTTAGCAGAAGGGCGCGGAAGGGCGCCATCGTTTTTTACTTTAATACCTTTATGGTTTTTATGACCTATTACGTATTATTTGGCTGTGTTTATTAGGGTTTTTCTGTGGGTGCATTATATTTCATTATCTTTAACACCTTGTTGGATCCGAGTTTCCTATGGGTATGGGAGGGATGACAGATGTTAATATAATGTTCTAGGGAAATTATGTAGGGTTCCAACGGGCCAAGGTCCGACATTGATTGAAGGATAAGACATACCTAAGATACATTTAATATTAGGTTTTGTAATTATGTGTTTTTTTATGTTCTAATAGAAGGACATCAGACTAGTGATAATAGATAGGTAGGTACATGTTAAGTTGTTAGGGAGATAACATCTACTTACTATGACCTAGTAGTGAAGTGATTCTTGAAAGTTTTTTATCCGAGGTGTTCCAATTTACTTAGTCCTCAGGGGTAGGTATCTTTGGCAGACTTCAAGTAGAACTCTACAAGCTTATTCGGGGTGTAAATGGGTGGCAGTAGCCATCAGTACCCTTACCATGAGTTTTTACGTTTTGACAAATATGACTGTTTTGGTATTTGTTTACGCATTGCTCATACATTTTCCAATCAGCGCCCCTAGCGGATTGTATCAGAACTGTAGTGTCAGTAACGTAACATTAAATGTGTAAATTGACAAAATGACGCTTTTGGCAATCTTGTCTTTCTTTTTTGCTAACATGTGAGGCAGACAAAAAAGACTTGAACACTTATTGTTACGTTTACTTAGTTTACTAAAGTAAACGGAACAGAATAATGGATTGAGAAAACATAACGTAAATTTGTGAGATGTTTTGAAAACCCATGGTAAGGGTACAGGTTGACTGCATATTCGTTAGCTACTTCTATATTAAATAAAACTTTGCAAGAAGACGGTGCTAGCCACTTTGGTAGGCATCTAGGAAGGTACCTAACTTAACCTAACCCAACCTAACCTACCTCTTATGACTGACATGGATAGAGGCAATTGGTGGGTACCTACCTATTATTTTGGATCGACTTTACACGGCATAGGTAACAGGTCAATCTGCCTATTTAGGTAAGCATATGACTAACTGCAAATAATCCGTTTCAATTGCCATAGATACCTATTAATACCTATAACGGTATATATAATGGTAGGTATTATCCGTGATGAAAATTAAATCCCTCAAGAAACAAGTTGCCTTGTCGTGCTATTCAGGCCAAATCACAACAGGTAGTGAATTAGTTATAAAGTAGTACTTAGTTAGTATGCGGTTTTGCTGCTACAGCAGAACTCTACCTGTACAATTATCATGACCAAATAATTGTCCCATCGATAAAATGATTTAATTTGTTTACGAATGTAAAATCTAAACTTATGTACGTACATCTGTATCTAAGCCACTTTACTAATTCGCATAAGTGCTGGATTGGATCTCCATTGGAAATAGTTTTATTACCCACTGAAGCAATTTTAAACATAAAAAGTAGAAGCTTTTCAAAACCTAAAAAACAGACAAACGAAACGACCCTTTAACATTTCACGAGAGCTTTGACATAATTCCGGGCCCTTACGATCGCGAAGCAACAATCGGAAACAAAGTATGCAAATCGGACCGAAATAAAATGGAGTCGTAGCTCGCGCGTGCGATCGATACGTCCGCTACGACCTTGGGGGCGGGGCCTCGCGTGGGCGGGCCGAATAAGAGGCTGGGATTGGCTCGCCCCGCCCACCGCCCGCCCCCCACATGTTGCACCCGCGCTATGCTCGCCGGGTACTCGAGTGACGCGGACACGAGTCAACGTCAACGCGTCATGCGTCCGCGCGTCAAACAGTTATCATAAATCTTCATAAATGTTCGTAAAGTTTAACAGTTTGTTTGAGTTTGTTTGTAAATAAACGTTTGAACTGTTTGTGTTGATGTGCTAGTGTTTGAAGATGATCACCGATATGTACGCGCCGCTACCGGCGCCCAATAAGAATATTGTAAGTTATTTGTTTTCCTTATTTAACATTAAATATAATGAAACATAGTCATTCATATTATACTTTTCCTGTAATAATAATGTTATTTACAATGTTACATTTAACATTGCTTAGGAAAAATAAAGCGAGTAGATAAGGGATTTGAATCAGCTGCTTGTCAGAAGCTTACCTAAGTGTTATATTTGAATACTTACTGAATTTTACATTAAGAATTGGTAATTTAATTAGGTAGTGTAGATTGGAGAGATCAATTTTGATATTATTTAAATATTTACAATGAATGCGTCGTTTGTAAACTTGCTTTGTGTTTGTCATGTTTTTCTAATAGGCTTAACCAAATAATCTGTGCTAACATTTTATGTAGGTACAGTTTAATATAGTTGTGGAGCTATGAAAATATTTAAATAATAAATATTTTTTTTTATAATATATTAATGTATCTATATTGTGCTGTATACATTTTTATACTAATACAATTTAATAAAATACAAAATTAAATTCATGAAATCAATTCAAAAGATGTTACCGCTTGTCAAGGATTGGCATCGGTATAAAACACAAATGGTGTTTATTTATTTATTAATTTGATAATGGTCTCTAACATACTGTTCATTTTTTCATTATTATATACATTATTGAATAATATCTACATGCTAAATAACAAATGGTAGGTAAACAGAATTATTAACAAGTATCACAACTTTGGATTGCGTGTCAAGGATCGAAGTATATGCTGATCACGCCGTGACGTCCCGACGGCTCGTGTGAGTAGCGGACAATGTAACAAAGTAACGCCGTTAATAAACTGTAATCATCCTTTAAAACACAAGCATTTACATTTAACATACCTACTCTTCGATAGTAAATAGAACTAAAGGGTTGACACGTATCACAGTTGTGGATCGCGTGACGAATTTTCTGAGTATCTCCCAGTTATGCCGTGACATTCCGACGACTCGGATGAGTATTTACCAGACAACCAAAGTAACACGATATTGTAATCCTATAAAGCATAATCATTTATGCTTAATTAATTTACTAGCAATGCCCTATTTTAGTACATATTGTACTGTTATTTCGATACAAAGAATTGTCACGTACCATGGTTGTGGATCGCGTGTTCCTCGGAGTATCTGCGGGTCACGCCGTGACGTTCCGACGGCTCGCATACATGCCGGACAACCAACATTGTATACAAGTATTACAAGCTAATGACCAACTGTGCAACATAATCTCCTAATATTTTCCTGATTGAACAATTGTATTTTTATAAAATATCTGAATTTTCGGGAATTATTTATTTACCTAATTTACAATAAGGTATGTGCTGAATTAACAAAAATAGTATTTATTATGTTAGAAGTTGCTATTAATTGAACTTTATACTTAATACTTTAATTCTATTGCGAGTAGGTCGGTTCATTAAATTAAAGGTTCTGAACCTATAAGATAGGTAGCGATACAAGAAAGATAGAGAGCGCGCTATCTTTATATATCCTATTTTTTTTATAATATAGGAGTAGCAGACGAGCATGGTAAACCACCTGATTGTAAGTGGCTACTGCCGCCCATGGATGGCCACAGATGGCCACAGATGCACCGCTACCCCTGAGGACTAAGCTGGAACGCCTCGGAAAAGTCTGTCTCCCTTACCACCCCCTTCAAACCGGAACACAGCAGCGCCTAACACTGCTGTTAGTAGGTAGAAATAGGTGTGGCGGTGGTGCCGCCTGTGTCGAACCACAAAGGGTCCTACCACCTTCAAAAATTAACACTTTCCTAAATAAAACAGTCAAAGATACGTAGGTTCTTATATCTTATATAGGTATCTATTAATCTAGTGCTTGTTCGTTTGATCGACCAATACGAATTGATATTCCCAATATGCGACACAGACTCAATCCATTCATGTCATTCCCCTCACAGTCATCCATCAATATTCGTTCGGCAAAATATTTGTTATCAAATCATCCACACGTTCAGGAAATCCGAAAATTGGCAGCTAACGGTAGTTGATTGTGTTTTTATAAAGGTTTTGTTTGGGATATAGAACTTTTAGGTAGCAGGAGAAATTGTAGGTAGTATTGTCCTGTTTGTGGCAGTTGTAACATCTCACTATCGGACGACCTGTACCCTTACCATGAGTTTTTACGTTTTGACTGTTTTGGTATTTGTTTACGTATTTGCCCATACAATTGCCAATCAGCGCCCCTAGCGGATTGTATCAGAACTATAATGTCAGTAACGTAACATTAAATGTCTAAATTGACAAATGGCGCTTTATGTTTTGTCTCTCTTTTTTGCGAACATGTGAGGTAGACAAAAAGACTTGAGCACTTACTTATTGTTACGTTTACTCAATCTACTAAGCAAACGGAACAGAATATTGGATTGAGTAAACGTAACGTAAAATTGTGGGATGTTTTGAAAACTCATGGTAAGGGTACTGTATGCTAGTTTAAAAATGGAATTTATTGAATGGAACAAACGAGAGTATGATCCGCATGATTGGTTATCTGATAGTAAGTCACCAATAAAGTCAACATCTCAATCTGTAACAACCCCTGATAGTATCGAAGTTTAACCTAAGATCGATCGATCGATCATCTGTGTCGCTACCCTTGAGGACAAATTGAGATACCTGAAGTGCCGTGTAAGATTTATATTTTTTTTATTTTGGACAAACTTTTCGTGAAAAAACAAGTCTTTTGTTCAGTAACAGTTTAATGTAGCTGTTTTTAAATACAAAATTAATCCAACGAACATAGGTACTAATCCGTTTTCGGTAACAAATCCGTTTGACATGACATTGTTTCCTTCCCCATCCGTCGTATTAGCAAGACATTGACATCGCAAACGAAATAAGGATGCCCGCTGCGAACAAATCGTATCGTTGTCGTATCGTATCCGTTTGTTCGATCGAGCCTTATTGAATTTATGAACCGATGATGGAGAACAATAAGGCATTGTTCTATTTCGAAAGTAATCTTTTTATATCACTTACATGACCTTATTTGATAATTTTATTTTAACACCGAACAATGGATAGATATATCTTATTAAGTTATTACAGATTCGATTCGAATCGGATTTTCAATAACCGTGAGCTGAAATATGTGAAACATTTTGTTTACTTGTTTTAGAATTAAATTATCTTGCTGCAAATTCTTTGCCTTCTTGTGGCCATTATTGTTAATGACATTACCTATTTGTTAAACCAAGGTACAAAATACGGTAAGTTAGGTTCTATCTACTTTTGTTAGCAGACCTAAGATTTACATATGTTTTATTTAACTAATTAGGTATCTATGATTGTCACATTTTTTAAATATTGTAATAATACCTGTATGTACCTAACCTAGCATATCAGCCATGAATTACCTAGGTACTTACTTATATGAAATTATTATTTTGAAATAACTTTATCTAATACAAATAAAAGGTCTACAAGATCTACAATGAAAATGTAACTTCATAAAACTTAGGTACAACAATATTAAATTTTGAACCAATAGGTTCTGCAATAACATTTACACGTCACTTACAGTTTTGAACCACATTTCACCTCAACAAGCTTTCTCCCGGGGCTATCCGGCGATTCCGTCAATCAGCGCGTATTATCTCCGATGTTCCCGACGATCTCATAATAGTGCTAAATTACATCAATGTACAGTTATTTCTCACATCGGTACGTCAATCAGGAACTCGGAGTGTCCGCTCGGATCTATACATCGGATCCATTATGCGTGTCTAATAGATTTTTTTGGCGCTCGCCCATTCACGGTCCCAGCGTGAGGCCCGTCAATGGCCATTGTGGTGTAGCCGACAAACTTTTATTTGTAATGGCCGTAAATGGCTGTTGTGGGGATTAAGGTGCTCGATGCTTTGTCATCGTCCCGAGTGGCATGGCGAAATCGACAAATCCGTCGCCGCAGGATAACAGGGTTACTCGTGACTCCGAGTGCCATTACCTTACACCGGTTTTTTCTATGCTCTTTTGAGATCCGTCAATTTTGATAGCAAAGATACTTTTGTTTACGGTTTACGCTACGGATTAAACACTCGACTGGAGTTTGGGACGAAATTTAAAGTGGATTGAGCACAATGGAATAGTTACGTAAAATAGATAGGTACTTAAGTTCTTATGCCAATTTTTGCAAGGGTTTTATGTAAGTTCAGAAAGTAATTTTAATGTTACTTATGAAATATTTATAAAATATTTTAATAGAAATTTAAATAGACAGCGGTCTACCACTAGGTAGGTTGTACCTATTAATATTTATATAGGTATGTATTGTTTTTGCTTTTTGTAGTTACCTATTCAATATTTTATCTTATATAAATTCTCGTGTCACAATGTTAGTTACTGTACTCCTCCGAAACGGCTCTACCGATTTTCACCAAATTTTATATGTATATTCAGTAAGTCTTAGAGTCGGCTACTATCTATTTACATATCCCATATCCCATCCATATTTTTATATGGCAACACAACGTTTGCCGGGTCAGCTAGTAAATATTTAAAAGTAATCTGCACGACCTTTCTTTCTTCCATGTACTTACCTTATTCATTTTATGGTACCTACCTATTATACTAAAGCACATGAAGATAAGCCCATTTAAAAATAAGTCAAGTTAAGTCAACCTATTACCTACAATGTATCCCAACTAGTAACTAACGTACAAACTCAACACCATACATTCACACCTCGCCGAAAACGTTCTAATTAAAATATTTGTTGCATGAAGCAATTATGAAAAAAATAAACCCAGTGGCGTACCGGTAGCGAGACACCCTCCATAATTCTTTTTTATCGCTTCGCCCGTCATGTTTAACCCGTTCGTTGACAAAAGGTATTTAAATGAAGCTGTCGTGCAATGATATTTACTGCGCGCAACGACATTCCGACCAACCATTAAACACTCTTCGCTTGTCGTGATACATTTTAGTATTGAATGTTTGTATATCTGTCTTAGTGTGAGTCGGTGAAATGTCTCTAGATAACGACAATTGATAATGAATAATATAGACATTCTGGCTAATTAAACAGTTTTCGCTTGTTCTGATACATATTTGCGAGTTTAAGTATCATATTAGTTTATGTTGTGAAATTTCTTTTGATAATAACAGTAGATAATTAAAATTATTTAAATGATATATTTATTGCGCGCAACGACATTCCGACCAATCATTAAACACTCTTCGCTTGTCGTGATACATTTTAGTATCTATTGAATGTTTGTAAATCTGTCTTAGTATGAGTTGGTGAAATTTCTCTAGATTGATAATGAATAATATAGACTTTCTGGATAATTAAACACTTTTCGCTTGTTCTGATACATATTTAGTAAGTTTAAGTATCATCTTAGTTTATGTTGTGAAATTTCTTTTGATAATAACAGTAGATAATTAAACATATTCAAGTGATATATTTATTGCGCGCAACGACATTCCGACCAGCCATTAAACACTCTTCGCTTGTCGTGATACATTTAGTATTGAATGTTTGTATATCTGTCTTAGTGTGAGTCGGTGAAATTTTCTAGATTACGACAATTGATAATGAATAATATAGACAGTTTGTCTAATTAAACACTTTTCGCTTATTCTGATACGTTAAAGTATACGTTTAGGCATCATCTTAGTTTGTGTTGTGAAATTTCTTTTGATAATAACAGTAGATAATTAAAAATATTCAAATGATATATTTACTGCGCGCAACGACATTCCGACCAACCATTAACACTCTTCGCTTGTCGTGATCCATTTAGTATTGAATGTTTGTAAATCTGTCTTAGTGTGAGTCGGTGAAATTTCTCTAGATTGATAATGAATAATATAGACATTCTGGCTAATTAAACACTTCCCAGTTTTTGATACATATTTGGTGAGTTTAAGTATCATCTTAGTTTATGTTGTGAAATTTCTTTTGATAATAACAATAGATAATTAAAATATATTATATTATAAATATTTTAAAGTAACATTACAAAAAGTGCGACAAATCATAAATTAATGATTCAATGTAAAATGGGATTTTGAGTAACTTATGACATACTTCTATTACACTTCATTAAATGTGCACACAAAACCATTTCGTTACTACAAATAGGTCGACTCGATGTTCAAGTTAATTAATACTGAGCAAGTTATTTACGTCCGTATCAGTCAGCGCGTCGAGACAAATTTAACAATGCAAGTGTCTCGGCGTGACGTAAAAAGACGTCGCTAATGAAGTGCAAATCTGTCTCTATACGTGTTCGTCCAGATTTATTACGTCTACCGTCTAATTATTTTACGCTCGGATTGAATCTCAGCGCGTCGTTAAATTTCGTTACTCTGATGTAGAGTTGCTTTTGCGTGACGTCACAAGATTAGACACTTAATAATTTTCTTGCAGAATTCTGCTTTTTCATTTCTTCATTATACTAAATTACATATACAAAATTTGTCATGTTTATATTACGGATGTCGTTGTAAAACCGCGTAATTTTTTTCAGCCAAACAAATGTTCTAAATGATAAAAGAAAATGTTGACAATAATGAATGCTAATTTAATCACCAAAACATACAAATCGACCTATGTGTTTGTCTTTAGTCAAATTGCAAAATGTCCAAATTGAATTGGCATTTCGTTAAATTGCGTTACTCGAATAGTCAACAATGACAGTGTTACTTAATCGTGGCGTTAATATTTTACTTACAGAACTGCCACAATATCTATTTTCGTTTATTCATTCTTCATACATATTATGTCACTTAAAAGTTTTATGCTATTTAGGTACTCAGTTATAAAAACGCTTTATATAGTTATTATATCAAAAATATTATTTACAAAACTTGTATGATATAGTGGTACCACCTCTTTATGGGAGAATAATATTATTTCTTACGGAAACATTGCAAAAAATTTAGTATGTTAGAAGTTAAAAAGTATTTTGCATTAATAGGTAAAATGTAGAAATATAATATCCAACAATAAGTACTATGTTTATAGTATGAATGGCAATCCCAGTTCGGTGCAAAGGTAAAAGTATGAGGTAGATATTATATAGGCCTTAATAATTTTTAAAAATACTGTCACGCTTTCCATACCATGCCATACAATGCTTAAAGTTGCATTTAAACCCTTAAATTAACTTAACAAGACATAGCCATAAATTCTAAGTGTCATTTAACAAATGTGGTCCACGACACTATAAGCGACGCGTGTTCCCTAGCGGTTAAAAATATAGTCGTGTTATGATTGAAGCGGTTCGACCACAGGGCAGTGCGTTTCCCGCCACAACCACAAATGGCCTTTTAATACAGCCCGTTTGCAATATTTACACTGAACCGTTACAAGAATGTTGCTATAACTATAATTTACTAAACACTGGAATGCCGCCAATTAGTTACGTGCGCAGAACAAACACTTTGTAGTTCTACTGCAGGATTACCGCTATGCCTTGTTTATTATTTGATATGAATTATGATCACTAGTGGATGCCTGTTAGTCTTAAAAAGTCGGTTTTATGGTTTTAATTGTCACAAACACAATAATAACTTCCACAATATAGCGTCTATGATATAAAACTAAGGATAACTCTTTCGACAAACTAGTTTTATTTTACTCTATATTCGTAGATTGTTTTTAATTTCTTTGCAGAAAAGGCATAGCAGTGAACTGTACCTATCCTATATCATACCTTGAAATTTATCAATACTTGCATGTTTAAAATGTTCAAAGAATTCGTGAAACACAGACAAAAATCGTAACAACAGTAAAGAATATGTCTTTGTTTTTGTTATTAAAGAAATAAGTTTGTGTATTTTTATGTTATTTATTTATATATCATATTAAAGAAAGGGTATTCTTAATCTTTAATTTATTTTTTAGTCAGCAACCGGCTCCACCTATTTAAAAAATGGAAGGACGTATTATTACGACACATACATTAATATATTAAGATATTTACGCATTATCCGTATTTGTTATCATTATCGACTAACTGCGAGTGAATGTGAGAAGTCGTTTAAAAGATGGATTGATGTTTCAACGGGCGAGTCGGTTCCAGCCGTGCAACTCATGTATACATGCTTCACATTCGTCAGCATGCTTCTACAATCTAATTAATGGCTCTACTTATGTTTGTGTGTTACTTAACAAGCATTCTTTTATTCGGTTTCAAAGGTGTTATAAGTGGAAGTACACTAAAGCATCTTCATTTAGCATAACTGCTGTAGCGATCACTATACAATGTACTTCATTAACGTTTGACCTACAATAATTACCTACTATCTATCAACATTCGCAAACTTTTTCGCCACAAAATAATTACAAGTTTACTATTTATTCAATACTCGTACTTATAACACATGTATATCACATACGTATAAACACGTAAATATACTTTAACTCTATAATAAGTATCACTTAATTGCGTATTGCATCAACGAACCCCGTATACTTTGTAAATTCTACATGTACCTACCTACATGCGCCCGCGCCGGTCAATTTCACCTGACAGAAGCCACTTGCCAATTATTGCCACAGCAAATATTGCAGTGCGTCCTTGCGCACACCAATACAATTGCATTTTCACTTTATCCTTATTTATTTCCTGCTACCAATTATTTATTTCCCTTATTATTCTCATTATTTACCAATTAGTGTTGGATCGTTGCATACGTACAAATTTCGGGAAATATAAATCTTATGCTACAAATTGCTTATTACTGTGCACTTTGGCAAATAATTTCAGGTAATGGGTATAATAACGCAATGAATCATTCCAATAACTGAAAATACAAATTAATCGCTGACGCAGTCACTCTTTGAGATTGCACTCGGTTTTTTGTATTATTTGAGAACACCGCCTTCTATAATACCCGAGAACACTCAATTCTCAACAGCGAAGAAATTAATATAGCAGTCGAGGACCTCGATCAAAGATATCAGTCCGATTTGGAAGTCATTAATGTCATCAAAATGGCTGCGTTCGGCTCCTGGAATATATGAACCGGCTTCAAACTTTGATACGGCAATATACGTCTTAGACACTGGGTAAAGAGGTTAAAGTGGCTAGGAGTGTAGCAAGTTACGTCGGTGACTCGGTGCAGCGTTGGTGCGGTAGTTTGAAGTTTATGTGTAGGTCCGAAGGTTTATATTAGTTGTAGGGTTGGGTGAAGGTGAAGGTTTTGCAACTCACTGCATTAACCCGGCTTGTTAGAGACGTAATGAACGCTAGGTGCAAGTCACGAGGGCCAGGCGCCGGCCGGAGCCGTCATCACGCGCCCTGTCAATACGCCGACAACAGAGGTTATTTTCAAAGATCCACTAATTAAGTCTACTGCTGAATAAAAAGTTGTCGGCGGAACGGTAAGTGTTCTATGTATAGGTAATAATTTTCAGAATGTGTCAACATTTTGTCAACAGATTTTTTATTGACGCAAACTGAAGTGTTTTAAATTTAGGTACCTACCTGCCTATTTATTGTGCCTTTGTGACGAAAAAACAAAATGAATTAATTATACACAAGTAACACTATACTACTATTTTGTCGAAGACAATTTTGAAAATTTAAAATAAACATAGGTGTGGAGTCATATCTCTTCTAATCATCTCTACATTATTTATTACTTCCTAAGTTTATATTGTTTTTTTTATTTTTCATTGATAACCTTTATTTTCCATCAATTGACAAAATATTGGTGGATTAATTACTTCTTTCCCTTTTTATCAAAATGCACTTGTTTAAACTTAACTGTCGTTGTCATTTCGGAAACAATTAATGAATTTAGCGCCTGTTCACAATAGCCGGTTTGAACCCGGACCCCTGGGCCGCGCCACCCGCCGCGCGTCGCCGATAGCCCGATGGCCCATTCATACAATCACATCTACTCTATATGTCCGAACTCTTTCATATCCCATCTCTGTGACTGTCAATTCTTATCCTTTATGCTGTCTTAGTTTTTAAATATTTATTCATATATAATTATTAATATATATTAACTTTTCCACAGTTCGGTAAGTAGAGAAGACGAAAATTAAGGATTTATATATACTAGCTGACCTGTAGCACTACCATGAGTTTACAAAAGTATTACTCGCTAGCGACTGCGTAAAATAAATGTATGAAAAACTGTACAGCGCCTCTGGTGGTTACTCGTAGAAGTAAAATCCGTAGTGGCGTAACTCGATACGTAAAAAACCAATCGAAATCAAATCGCTAGCGAATGTCATTATGATCTATTGCCATACAAATTCGGTCCCTTGAGTCATTAATTTGACAGATGTTGTCAAGAAATACCGTAACGATAGTAGTTATGTTATTCACTAGCAAAATGACAATAGTTTTCTATTTACAATTTCTATAGTGGCGTTTCTATGCCAACTCATGGTAGTGCTACTGGTAAACTTTTTACCGCCTCAAAATCTATTTATCAAACATATTTCATATAAAATATAGCCTATGTTACTCGTGGATAATGTAGCTTTCGAATGGTGAAAGAATTTTTAAAATCGGTCCAGTAGTTTTTGAGCCTATTCATTACAACCAAACAAACAAACAAAGTTTTCCTCTTTATAATATTAGTGTAGATGACCTACTACGTTTTATTATTGTGATTGGATATTATTAATTGGATTTCATAAACTGTATAATCATACTATTTATAACGTAGTTAGCTAGTGCACACAGTTACTAAGTAATGTCGAATGTAGCCAATAAAAAATGTTTTTCGTTCTATTTCTACGCTGTAGACATCCTTGTATAGAAACTCCATAACTAAATTATTTTCCAGGGTGACTTCTGTAGCATTTTTATTCCATGTTACTGTCATTTTTTGCAAATACAAATTCATAGTACAGCGAACCGAAGCATTAATTCCGCACGCAATACAACCATAATAGGCCATTGGAAGGACAACCATAAATCCACCATGCATTACCAAACCATAAAACCAATGCACATATCCCATTAAGTCTATTATAAGAACTATCGGAAATTGCAACTATTAAATGTAGCATCCGGCTTTTAACTGTAAATTTTCCGTTTGCAATTTGTCGTTGTGAAAGACTGGTTCTCAAAGTATTGGACTAAGCCAGCGGTTGACAACCCTTGGTCCGTGGGCCGCGTATGACCCGTAGAGATCGTGACGGTTTTGAAAATTATACTCATGTACTTATATATTTCTGAAAATAATATTATTGATACCTAATTTTCGCTCATTGCAATTACGAAATTATCACTACAACAGGTACAGCTTCAAACATATAATACTAATACTAAAGTCTGAATAAATAGCATTATCTAATTTCAATTTCTTTTTTTTATCATTTTATAATTACTCCTTTCTACAATTTAATAAAATATTTTCGCATTTTATATAAGTAATAGGACGTATTAACAAAATTATCTAGAAGTGCCGTCTTTACTTCATATAGGTATTATGTGGCCTTTGCTACCAAAAGGTTGCCGACCTCTGGAGTAAGGGATTCTACGGGCCCTTGCATTGACGACCCCATTAAATGCAGTTACGACTTAGAAACAATGACTTCTGATTTTACTTTGCAGTAATAAACAATAGATTTAAAGTTTACTGTTTAGTTACAAGGCTTTTGATTTTCTTTTAGCGACTTTGATTTTAACCAATTTAAAAATATTATCTTCGATATTATGAAAATCGTTGTATTTTATCTAACTTAGATTGTCATCCTAGTCACAGAGTCAAACATCTCATTTAAATATTAAATAGTTTTCTTTATCTAAGCTACCTGTGAATTTATTTATATTCAGAATATCCTAGGTAATAGAAGATTCCATACCTAATGCTTATACTGCTATAACAGTATCTAATTATTAAGAAACTGTTTTCTTCTAAAATATCTCAATAAAAGAGCAGTTTCTTCTTTCAAAACTTTCAAAAATATTTCCCACACGATTAAATTTAATACCATAGAGATATCGTTCACAACAAATACTTAGCTAATGTTTTGACTAGGCTTCCCTCGCAATAAGAGGGTTGAACCCATTAGAACCCTCCGAGCAATATTTCACGTCCTCAGACCGATCTCCATGAATACTCCACCGCAAGCTTCAAATCGCGCCTGCCAATGATTGCCGCACTAATGTCCACATTGTTGATCCGAGGGGTCTTCTGCTCATGAAAATGTCACTTTGTGAAGTTTTGACTGCCTACAATAGGGTGTTTGTATTGCTTTTGTGTTGAGACTGCTGGATTTGTTTGTTAAGTTGATGTAGCAAATGAGAGTCCACCCGATGGTAATAGGTCACTGCCTTTACGTTTACTGTAAGTATAGTCCGCGTAAATCTGCTAGTCTGCTCTGAATATAGAAATGAATCGCGTCGCCACAGTAAATTGTATGATTAAACCTGCTCGCAACAACTTCAGGGCGGACTTGCAGTTTGACGCGGACCATACCTGGGTTCTATCTGAAGCTAATAGGTGCATTGCTACTTTGAGGATTACGATGATTGCCTCATATGTTAGTCGGACGGCTTCCACACCCTTCCACCGAAATGCAGAAACGGCCTCATACTAGAAATAGATGTAACGATGCTACTTCATCAATTGAACCATATTGGTTCTGGCCGAGGAAAAAGTAGAGTCGTAATATAGACAATATCGGAAAAACATATAAATCATATTTTTGTAAATGTAGTTTTCGGCGTCTGGATATAATCTCAAGGGTTTGTTATATAAAGCAAAGTTACTTGAACAGAAATAAACACCGAAGTTTGATTATAGTCCACACTAGAAATCTAGCCAGTTTAGCTACGCGGGAAGCTTGTACAGTCAGCTCCAAAAGTAGATCAACACATTACGGTTTCAAAAATACCTGTACACCCAAGCGTTCATAAGTAGCTAACCACACCTGATGGTAAGTGGCTACTGCCGCCCATGGACATCTGTAATCCACCCCAGATAGTATTGGATATTCCCACCTGATGGCGGCTAAAAGCGCCGCTCCCCTGAGGACTAAGCTGAAACACCTCGGAAAAGTACATATGTCTCTCTTACCACACCCTTCAAACCAGAACCCAGAACCGCTTAACACTGATGTTATAAGGCAGACATAGGAGTGGTGTTGGTGCCGCCGGACTCGATCCACAAAGAGTTCTACCTTCAAATTTACCTTAAAGTTTTGCTACTTATGAACGTGAGGGTGTACCTGTAGATATTATTGGAATTTTGATCTGTTCATCTACTAATGAAGCTGACTGTACGTCCGCAGCTGTCAAGCGGTGGGTTATTGCGGTCTGTCCATTCAACGCATCCTCTACTCATTCAGAACTCTACAAGCCACAACTGCGCTGCAGTGTGCATACATTTAGAACCGTTTTACGTTACGCAGTTTAGGTCGGTCTGTTGCGGTTGCAAATTAATCGCCGAAGCGCACTTTGAAAAGGTCTGACCTCAGATTAATGATGAGTATAGAGACCGTTTATGCCTCCTTAGCATGAATCGTAGGCAGATGTGGTAGCTCTAGTAGTAAAGTGACTTTGTACTCTGTACAAATGCAATATATCTACTAATATAGTAGCTTTCACAGCACGTTTCAATAGAATTACGATATTGACTATTAAAAAAGCGAAATTAGTTAACTCACTCCAATTTGCACTTGAATTGAAACTGTCTGCCCTTTACTGGCATTAGTTATGATGTTCTGACGTGTGCCTACTGTTCATACCCATGTAGACTCCGTGTACTATAATTTACAATCCCGGAGAGTACGATAGTATTGAAGGTTGAGGTTAGTATGTAGAAGATGTCGATAAGACTTTCCAAATGTAATTAGATTCCCTGGTACTCTGGTGGTCGCGTGGCTCGGACCGCCCGCCGCGGCCGACACTGCGCTATGCTAATTCAATTGTGTTATGAGAGCGGATAGCGGCGCGCGATACCATCGGCTCCGCCCGCATTATCATAATAATGCGCGAGTCACTTCGTGGACGCGCCTCGGCTCTGTCGACACACTTCATATCCGATACACGACCGATACAACGTGTATTTTTTGTAACGGCTATTGATATTCGACGTGTTAAACTGTTTATTTCTGAAAGTAGTTTAAAAACCGAGCGGTCATGTTAACCCACGGAAAGGTGGCCTCTAATCGGTTCGCAGAAGTGTTGAAAAGCGGTGAAAGCGGTTCTCATGGCGCGTCGCCCGAGGCCCGTAACCGTACCAGCCCACAGTCTTAACGCCGATTATATTCATCTAGCTGATGCAAATTGAATTATGGGACTTTTTGTATCTGTTCAATTGTTTAATACCCCCGCTTTGTTCTTCGGCCGCGGTGTAAGTACGTGACGATTGAACACTCAGCGCCTTGTAATCGCCCGCTATCTACACCGCGCCGCGACGCGATTGTTCTGCTCGACCGTACCGTTCGTGACGGCAAATTACAGTATTTTATTTTATTACTTATCTAATTGTAGCTATTGTTACAAAGGAGTGTTTCTGTTTTTTGTCCATCCGACGTAAGAATTGCTTATCAATATGAGAGTATCTCCGCCACGAGGGCCTTTCTTACAAATAAAATTGGTAATTAGCTGTGGAAAGTAGTCGTGGCGCTTGTGAATAAGAAATACTGTAGAAATGATAGTCCCAGACGGGTCTAATTGGTACGAAATAAAAACCGTAGCGTATCATAATTGTTCGTTTTTATTAGTAGACTGCACTAGGCCGTGGCTGCGACGAGCCTTTGTGGTTTAGGCCCGCGGGGTTTGTACGTCGGTAATTTTCTCAGCAATTAATACCCTACGCCGTTCAATTACTAAAATGTAAAAAAATGTGAAACAGAAGCCGAAGAAAATTACAAAGCCACATCCATTGAAAACAGTTCCACGCTAGCTGCGGCCCGGTGCAGCGGATGAATCGTCGGCTAATTGCACCCGCTGCATTGTATCGACATGTGTCACTACTAGCTCAGTTATTATTGTGCGTCAACTCTTTATTATTTTCATATACGAAGAAAAATTGCCTAGGTCATTAGCACGCCTCAATTTGTCCATGTAAGTACGAGTAGATGCAGTCAATTGACTCGGCAATATTAATAGATTCGGTTGGAAGTGGGCCACATCAATCTGAGAATACACTCGATGTGACCGCCCGTAAATTGGACAATCAGAAACGTAAAGAGACCGACTGGGGCCCGGGGCGTTGTTCGAAACATTTTATTTGTTTGTTAGTAACGTATAAATGCGGCTAATTATTATAATTTCAGTGGAGATTACAGGAATTATGTTGCTACCAAAAATACGTGAGTTTAACGACGTTTTCTCGGAACTGTCGGCGAGCGATGCCGTCGGCGATGTCGAACGCTGGCACGCAACATGCAACATTCATTTTGCAAGCGACCTTGAACTTATCTCAGAGTATTATCCGACTTGCGATGCTGCAATTTTAGATTAACTACAACTTAGTTACGGTCCTACACTATACATTGTATTATGAATCATATCCACGTGCCATTTAACTTTAGTCCAAAATCAGCGTGAACTCTTGAGCTGCTCAGAAAATAATGTCGGATTCCTTGCCCTCGGAATATGAACTGGGCAAATTTCTTTATTAACTTTTTAAATAACAACTACGTCGTTTTTTAGTTTTTCTACATTAAAACTTCCTTATCTACATTTAAAGAGGAATACGGTTGTACAAATCTTTCACTACAACTGGACATATTTATTGACATAGACAAGGAGAAGCTTAGTTCTTCATAATTGTTATTACCTGCGTGATACATAAACAGTGACAGAATGAAGAACAAAGGCTTGGAGTAGAACAGTGTTTCCATTCCGTTTTTTATCGCGGTTGAAACTGGTTTCAAATTGTACTCCTATTATCCAGAGCCGCGAGCGAAGGTCGACCGTCACAAGAAAATTTTGGAGTAAATTCCATCACGCAAAATATTGGTACATGTTATGGGGGTCCACGAATTTGACATTAATATCTCGAAGGTTTCTGATGAATTTGATTCAAAACACAATATGAAAATTTTCGATACCATGTGGGTGATTTAATTAATTAGATTTTAGTCTTTATTATAGGTTTTAAAGTCATAAGGGTCTATACAACAGCAGGTATAATCTAAGAATCTATACAATAGCAGGATTTAATAGTAACCACCCTTGGATGTTAGTGTTAATTACTTACAGGCTTGACCATAGTCAATAAAACTTTTCAAAGAGACTGTAGGTGTTTATATTTAATATTATGTCTGTCTATATCTATCTTCAAGTTCAAGTAGCGCTAGCGTGCCATGCAGTCCAAATGGCTTGGGAATTTTAACTTATGAGATATAATTAGATTGGTCTAGATATGATATAGGCTATATTGTTAAGCAGTCGGTTTTTTTAGAATATTTTGTGTTTTTAACCGAAATATATCTCCAATTAGGTTCATGCGTTAAAACTATAAAGCAACGAAACAAGCAGAATAACGCTAAACAAGAAAGAATGGAAATATCGGTGAGTGTGAGTGAAGGCGTGAAACCGCGTAGTTACTGGTCATTAGGGGCTCCACGCGGCCACATGGCTCCTCAAATTGGGCGAAACAAATTATTTATTTAAATGGAAATTATCGGCTTGACGTCCCCGCGTCCAGTTTTGACGCGCATGTGCGCTTTCTAAACACATGTGTGGCTACAGTTTTTGCTGTGATTCGATTGACACGGTGAATTGTCGGCTAGTTTTGTTTGGAACATGTAGTCAAGTTTTATTATACTAAACGTATGTTCGTTTAATTTGTAGGTACTCTTTTACAAATTAACTGTAGCGCCTTCATTGGTACATATATTATTTATAGTGTCATTTGTTTATATGAGTGCAGAGAAACTCTGTTTAATTTTAAACGTCAGTGAAATACACCAAACTATAGTATTTCTATTAATAAGCATAGATAGATACAATTTATTGTTATAAGACAATCATTGATCAAAGTAATTGCTACAAATAATAAGCGAGATATACACCAACAATTATACAATTTACCTGTCACTGTTCCTTTTAGGACATAATTTCGACTTAACCGGCCTGTTCATTATTAATTCAAAACATCCAGCTCATATTCAGAATTTGTTAATAAATTTGATAATATAAGCATTAAATTTTGATAGGTCGACGAAATTGTGTGGTAATGTGTTGGACAGGCCGGGCGCCCACTCTCCCGACCATGCCTCGAGGCACGGCTATACTTCATCCAGCTATATTATACTTTAATATACTTTAACATGTACTGTACTAAAGAAACATGTTTACTTGACGCTTGATTTTATACTAAATAAGTGTTCCACATCTCTCGTGGACAGGCATCCTTTAACTCTACATTTTTTTCATTATATTATCGCGTATATTTATTTAATTGAATGATTAAAACAGATTTTAAATATACGTATTTCAATTCAATAATAGTCACCTGTGATCGTTATACTATATAGGTAGATACACAATTATACATATCAGATCGTTTTATATTTGCTTGTGCCTCCATAAAGTGAAAAATGGAATTCTAAGTTCTAGGTTCTGCTTGAGAAGTTTAACCGCCTGCACGTTTTATTTCTAAGGTACAGGTGATCTTACACGCGTAAAAATCATTATCATCTATCGCAGTTATTACGTTTAATGAATCATTTCTCACTTGTAATATTTCTTTTTGTTCATTAGGCAAGTTTTTAGCACATACGCGAACCATAAAAGCATTCATAATGAGCATCCATAGTACCTAGGTATTATTGCTACCCATTTACAATACTAGTCTAATTGATATTGAATTGATTCTTTTTTAATATGTAACAGTTCTATGAACATTAGCCCTGTTTTTACTGAACTATTATAGTATAAACATGTGTGAATGACTGGTCATTAAACATATTTCTTTCTAATTGATGTTAAAGGTATTAGATCGTTATCATAGATATAGAAATTAATGATTATTATATGTTTTAGCCTTAAAGTTGCGATAAACGACACCGAGTGCTTCACACTCTCCGCTCCTAGTCGCGTGTGGAGGTCGCTTAATGTAGAAATAATGTCTTGCCGTCATTATCTCGTACTTAATTCGCCCCTATGGCATTTTTTTATTACAACACAAAGTTACATGGGCTGAATTAAAAATACGCGATAAATTGACATATTTCATGATGCGTTCTAACGTTTAACTTTGGGCTCATAGTATTACATAGATAGATGTATTCACCAAGACTTAATATAGAAAAGTTTGACATGCCAATTTTAGATTAGTCTTTGTAACCACTTCTTTTATATTATGAAAAACAAGTACACAGGTATGTTGTTTACATTTTCGAGTTCAAATTTAATTTGGAAACCCATTGCAAGGCCTGCCAACGATGGAGCTTATCTCAATAGATACTTATAGAAGTGGTCTTTGTTCCACGCGTGTAGACCTACAAGGCGACCTTTCTTAGTAATTAAGGGCAGGAACGCATTTTTCGACTTAAGAGTAAAATTATTTTTTTATATATTTTTATTTATTTTTTCAAAATGTACTTGATTGCATACAATTTTGGAGTTTTTGTGCTAAAATTAAACAATAAAGTTTTGCATATTATTCAACATTCTTTACCCCATTCTACACATTTTCTTCAGCTCATTGACTCCACATTATAACCAACAACAACAGACTTGTACAGAACTACGATCAATATTTCCCCTCACGAGTGTCGGATGGCAGGCGACAGCAACCCTTGGCTTAATGTCCTCTACAGTAATTATCCGCTTCGAATTATTTCGTAATTTGAAGTCACCAAATAACCCAATTATCGAGGCACGATGTAGTTAGTCTGAATTTATTTTTGGTCTAGTGTTCCGGTTAATGAAAACGTTATTTTCACTTTATTTACTTTCTGTTATCTCATATTTAAGTTAATTAATATCATATTTAGGTTAATTGTCAATTATTAGTCTATTCTCAGATAGAAAGCAGCTATTTTATATTATGTCCAATGCAGCATACATTAGACATATAAAATAGCTTTTGCGTTATATCAAACAGTTTGATTATATAGGTCATGTTATAAGTCAATGACACCGTAACTGTATTAATCTTTAAGTCTTTCTTATATAACTATAATTTAAACAATAAATTAATCTACACGACATTTAAATTATTAAGTACGTCATAAATACAATAGTCATTAAATCCTTTGTCATAACAAAGATAGGTACAGCGTGGTATTAAGTCTGAAATACTGATATTAATAAAATTATCAGCTTGTAAGCTAGAATTAATTAATATATCGTATAATTTATTTGTACTTGTCATCATGCAAAGTGGTGAAGTCATTTAAATTAAAATTCAAGGATAATATTAATGTCGAATAAAATGATTATGCATTTTCTGAGTCATATGGATCCGCTTTACCTTTTTATGTGTAACTAATTCATAATTATAATAACAGATCTCAAACACAAACTAAGATCCGCAGCACAGTTATAAAGAAACATCTGGGAACAAAAAATCATTGCCAAATACAACAGAATAATCTAACATTTGTTTCCCTAATCGGAAGGTATAATTCTTAATTTATTTATAGCTTTATATTTATATTTAATTTATTTATATTATTTATAGCTACTTATACACGTGTTTTCTTCGAACTTAATTAATTTTACATTATTATCTAATAATTTGATTAAATTCTGGTGGAACCTATGTAAACAGATTTATAATGTGTTGTGATTTAGAGGGACGAAAACAGAAAATAATTTTATTTTCACGTCACAACATGTCAACAATATGTATCCAACGTGCTTAGGATCTGTCCACAAAATTTGAATACATTTGAACGTCAAATGCAGACAATATATCATAAATTGTACCCGCGACGTTAGCATTAGAATGGCGGCCGGGAGCCGGGAGGGTGGGTACAGTTTCACCCGGAATTAACTCGATAATGCTCTAATTGTGCAATTAGCTATCGGCAATTTACTCTCGGGTTATCGGCAGGGCTCATGTGAATTATGCGACGGTTACTCGCCTCCAGTATCGAGACTGGAATATAATACTTATTCGATTTAAAAAGTATAGCCCATTATGCGAAGCTTGTCATATAGGAAAAATATAAAAATAAAAATATAAATATAGAAAATATATAAATATTCGAAATTAAAATTAGTTTTTCAATAAGTTCATTTCAATGTCACCTATATAGGTACCTACCTATCATCATAGGTAAGGGTATGATTTTTATTTTTTTTGTAACAACTCTTTTGTTGCATTGCAAGATCTTAAAATACATATAAAGTATAAACTTCGTCATTTAAATTACCGAAGTTAGCTTTTGAGTATCTTAACTTAAACATGAAAAAAATGTTCAGCGTCAAATATAAAAAGAAAGTAGAGATTTATGCTATCTGTACTTATCGCATCATGTTAACGTTAATACGCACGTAATAAATAACCAAAGTTACGTACAGCGATTATTAGGCTTATTATTTTCAATAACGTGTTGTTGGAAAAATATTAGGTCATAAGTATAGTTATGAATTTTATGAAATACAATTTCGTCTGTAACGACTTCACGATCATCTTAATAACACGCCGGGGCTAAGCGTTTCGCTTGAATATTCATTCGGTTCATCATAATTTTGGTAGATAATTTTAAATTATCCAATCTGCCCTAACGTTGCCGACGTTGAAGTACCGTGCGTTCCTTATCACGATTTATTGCTTCTCACATTAATTTCATTATACGACCGTTTAAATTTAATGTTATTTATCATATGTTATCGTTAATCTCGATGAAATTATGCTTATTTCGATGTTGAGAATATGTGTGTTAAAAGATCTCGTTAACGTTTGACTACAGTACCATCGTCTTACCTACGTGTATTTCTATTTTTAGCAGCAACATTCGCAATGTAGTGCATTTTTCATTTTTACAATATTATGTGAATGTTTACTTACTGAAACGTTCTAAATTAATTACTGGGGGGTTTTTAAGATTAACTTCAACTATATTTACCTATTTTTATCACTTTTTGACAGTTGTCCTGGGACCTCAATGCCCATTAAACACGAGAAAGCTTCATGTTTACGTTATTAAACATATTATTATAAAAAGTTAAGTAAGTCAAGGGCAGATAGAGCTAAAAAAGCTTGTTGATTTTTATTAACGTATCTAAGATTGATCCAACAGTAATTACCCGGACTGAACCGGATATTATTATGATTTACTAACGCATTCACCTTATAGGTACTCAAATAAAAATGTGTAAGACTTAATAAGTAATATGGATTATATTGAGAATTGGACATACGAAAGCAAATAGAGCTCTTATATGCAGAATAATTATAGGTACCGGAATAAATTGGTATCTATTCTGTAAGCAACTATAAAATGCTTGGGCGCGTTTAAGTAATTCAATATACTAGGTCATTGACATATCCGGTCTCCTTTCAAATTCTTCTAATACAAAAGTGGGTGATTAGCTCTTATTATATTCTACTGATAAAAGACAGATCGTAGCTTGAGATAGCTACTAATTTGAAAATAACAATTTTAATGTTGTGTAGAGTTCATTATCCGATATAAGGAGATAATTGGTGCAAATTGTTGTTGACAAATAAAATTATTTTTTAAACTGCAAACTAAAATAGATTTTTAAAACATTTTATTTTTATTTTTCTTGTAATGTATTAAAATTAAATTGTTGTATTAAAAGTTTTTAAAACATACCTACTAGCACATATACTTTCATAACAGCGTCCAAATGATTCGTGATCAGTACCACTACCTGATCGGATACCACAATTTGTGCTCGCATTAGGTAATTTCGTTTTATCCGACTCGTATTTTTTACAAAAGATCTTCGTCATTTTTGACAAGGAAAAGGCCATCAACATTGTAATGTTGTATGGCGCCGGAGTGTCGGCTCGGCCTCATCTACGCTTTGATCCAATCTGGCGCGAGTCGAGCTGAGTCAGTTGACGACCAATTACCGATATCACTCGGTTTCGACCCGGGCCAAATGGGGCATAATGCCTAGGGTAATTATGACGGCGGCGTCGCCTGTTCTCACATTGATTTCGCTTTTAACTATTGCGCATTATATTTTAAAATTGCTTTTGTAATATCTTTTCTTATGTACCCGAATCCGTAGTGTAACTTTTTCAAATTAGTACATTTTGTTAATTTGAGATAATAAATACCACTAGGTTTCGACCCGGGCCCAATGGGGCATAATGCCTAGGGTAATTATGACGGCGGCGTCGCCTGTTCTCACATTGATTTCGCTTTTAACTATTGCGCATTATATTTTAAAATTGCTTTTGTAATATCTTTTCTTATGTACCCGAATCCGTAGCGTAACTTTTTCAAATTGGTGTGTTTTGTTAATTTGCGATAATAAATACCACTAGGTTTTGACGCGAGCCAAATAGGGCATAATGCCTAGGGTAATTATGACGGCGGCGTCGCCTGTTCTCACATTGATTTCGCTTTTAACTATTGCGCATTATATTTTAAAATTGCTTTTGTAATATCTTTTCTTATATATCCGATTCCGTAGTGTAACGTTTTCAAATTAGTACATTTTGTTAATTTGCGATAGTTAATACCACTAGGTTTTGACCCGGGCCACATGGGGCATAATGCCTAGGGTAATTATGACGGCGGCGTCGCCTGTTCTCACATTGATTTCGCTTTTAACTATTGCGCATTATATTTTAAAATTGCTTGTGTAATATCTTTTCTTATGTACCCGAATCCGTAGTGTAACTTTTTCAAATTAGTGTATTTTGTTAATTTGCCATAATAAATACCACTAGGTTTTGACCCGGGCCAAATGGGGCATAATGTCTAGGGTAATTATGACGGCGGCGTCGTATGTTCTCACAAAGATTTCGCTTTTAACTATTGCGTATTATATTATGTTTTTTGTTGTTCCGTGTACGATCTAGTAGTATATTTCTTCAAATTAGTACTTTAATTAATTCGCGGTAATCAATAACTCTTTGATTTCCTCCTAGGTGAAATGACGCATAATGCCTAGGGTTATTATGACTTCGGCGGCGTCGTCTGTTCCCACATTGACATTTTTTCAAACCGTATAATACCGCAATTGACCCCATCGAATTTCAGCCGTTGTTGTTTTTTCAATCGTGTACTAAAATATTTTCTGGTAGGAACATGAAGCTTATTTAATTTTTGACGATTCACATGTACTTAATCAACACTATTATTGTTTATATGACGTTCTAATGGTTTGTGTTATTTACGATCAATGTAAAGATGTGTAAGTAAATGTCAAAGGGTATATCAAAAGAAGTTAAACGTGCATTTTATACGATTAGGTACATACTTAGTAGTTACTAGTGATATTTGCATTTTAGTACTTATTTATGTCCATATAAGAATGTTAATAAATCAAATTCTAATAATCTAATTCTTCTTCGTAGTATCATAAAGTACTACAGGATTAAACAATAGGAAACTGTAGTACTGAGTATGTAGGTTATTCGACGTTTTTAAAACCGATCTTAGTAAGCAAGTATTATCAGCATCAACTAGGTAGAGTCCCTACAACGATATAGAAGAAGAAGTATCTATAGTATAAAGCTTGTTAGATAAAAATAGAATTCTGGAAAAAACAACTCACACGCCCATTATACGTATCCATATGTTATGTACATAAGTAATGTAATATTTACATATAATAGGTAGGAACCAGTCCACGTAACCCCTGGTAATAAAGATTTTGTGGTTTTTATTATCGTTTTATGGAAATTATAATTGTCATGGAAATGACTGAGAGCGGCCATATTTACATATGACTTCATAGATCTTGATAGCGTTACGAAAAAACACGGTAACACATTTTGAGTTTTTTTACATTTTAGTACTTATTTTTTGTTTTATGATTTCATATGAAAATGTATTATATTTTTTATTCTGTAAGTTAGGTATGTTCATAAATCGGTAACCTTAAGGAACTCTACAAATTTATGATCGGTAAATTGATAGATTAGTTATTAACCCTAATATTGAAAGAATTATTTTGCAATAACTGAATGGTTAAGGTTATCGCATATTTGATATAATTTGGTTATATTCTTGCTATATTGTTCACGTATCAAAATGAAAATTGCTCTTTATTAGCGATCCGCATAGCAAGCATTGTAACAAAACGGATGACGTCACAATAACCTTTATGATTAAATATCTAGTGCGGCTTTATCGTAGATTTAACCTTAGTGTTAAAATCGGAAAGCTTTCCGACAGCTGCGCCAATCACAATGTAATGGGCGTGGCCGCACCCCTCGTCCGACCCACTGTCTCCGATCCCCTGATTATATTATTGCGTACAATGAAACTTTTTTACCCAACCTTTGTCTCACGTTGGGGTGAAATATCCGGCCGGATGTGCCTCTCCGGTCACCTTTATTTGTCGGTCAAAAAATAAGCAAGGGGTATATAAAAATTAAGTAGGTACTGACGAGGCTTTTTATCTGATGTAAGTTGCTAACGTGTGTAGTCAGCCTGTTGTTAAGTGGTCGTAGACATTTAGTAGTAACTCGGACAGAAAATTACTTAGGTACTTAGAGTTCGTTAAATAGGTTTTCCAACCCTCGAAGGCTGTCTAAGTGACTAGATGCATAGCCCTCGGCATAACAAGCCAGACTAGGTTTATGAAATTCTTCCAACATAAGCATAGCAGCGCTAAATATAAGCAATAGGTGCCTATACCTAAGGGATAAATACAAATTTCTACTTCATACAACTTATTGCTTTCACTTATGTGTCTTATAAAATAATTGTTTGTTTGTAGAACGAAAACTGAACATTATAATACTTGAATCCTCACGAAAGGTTTGACTAAACATGCAATATTTATTCATGCCGACGTCCCGCGGCGTTGGCCAGTAGCGATTGGAAGCTGTCACCGCATCCGTCCTAATTGTAAATACAATAACCATAAGCTTCTTGTAATTTATTTATATTGTTTTTAGAGCCGCGGGCGATACTCGAGACCAGCCGCAGCGGCATTAGTTCCCATATAAATTAGCCGATAAATCAGTTCCGACGCGCGGACCGATTCTCACGGCTAAGAGTGCTCAGTTAATTAAACCCGAATAATATAATCCCCGTAGTCATTCAAAGTAATTAATTATTCATTGTTCATCTTTCCAGGAACACCCGAGCTTACGCGGCACGCCTCTGGCGATGCTGGCGGCGCAATGCAACAAGCTGTCGAGCAAGTCTCCACCTCCGCTGGCCGATGCCGCCGTGGGCAAGGGGTTCCATCCGTGGAAGAAGAGCCCCGGTGCCCACTCCCCGCCCGGCGCTGGAGTGGCCCCGCGCTCGCAGCCGCCAGCATGTGCGCCGTACGCGCGGGCGCCCACCTCGTGTGCCGCCGCTCCGTCCTACGGCAACGATCTCTACTTTCCGTCGTCAGGCGATCAACTTCTCGGCAAAAGTGAATCAAGTGCGAGTCTGGGTTCCATGTACTCAAGACACCCATATGAATCTTGGCCGTTTAATGTCGGCGGCGGCGGTGGCAGCGGTGCACTAAAAGCAGCGGAAATGGGAGGCGTGGGCGCTGTTGGTAGCACGTGGTGGGACGTACATAGTGGATGGCTAGACGTTGGAGGTCAGATGGCTAACTATGCCGGACAAGACTATTCCCAACTCACGCACTCATTGTCTGGAGGAGCACACCTGCTTCCGCCTGCTCCCCACCTACTTCAAGACGCTTACAAATCGGTTCTACCAACGCAAGGATCTTTCGGACTGCATGGGCCCGGTTCGCCAGCTCCACCCGCACAAGCACCGTCCCCCAGATCCCAAAGACGCTACGCCGGCCGTGCTACTTGTGATTGTCCAAACTGCCAGGAAGCAGAAAGGCTGGGACCCGCAGGAGCTCATCTTCGCAAAAAGAACATACACAGCTGTCACATTCCTGGTTGCGGCAAGGTGTATGGCAAAACATCTCATTTGAAAGCTCATTTACGCTGGCATACGGGAGAGAGGCCATTCGTGTGCAACTGGCTATTCTGCGGTAAAAGGTTTACCCGCTCCGATGAGTTACAGCGACATCTTCGCACCCACACTGGTGAGAAGAGGTTCGCGTGTCCGGTATGCAACAAGAGGTTCATGCGCTCGGACCACCTAGCAAAGCACGTGAAGACGCACAATGGAGGAAAGAAGGGTAGCTCGGAGTCGTGTTCAGATTCGGAGGAGAACAGTCAGGGCGAGGGGGGAGCGGGCGGGCGGTCACCAGAGCATCCGTTGGACGTGAAGCCGAACAACCTGGTGTGACGGGGGCACGCGGCGCTGCCCGTGCCGCACCACGCCTCGCTCCTGTGATACCGCTCACCGCGCCCGCCACCGCCCTCTGTATATAGCACATATCAAAACAGTGTAAAGTATGTGATCGTGTATTAAAACTGTGTACGATGCTGATAAAGTGCAAAACGCGTGGTGTACTAATTGTTGTGAGACATTTGAAAGTGTACAGTATAGATCTATTAAATATTGTCTATTAATATTATAGCTAGAAATTGTATGGTTTAGTGTAAGTAGAATCACTCCCTTAGTCCAAAATCACAGTTTGTAATTTATTTTGTTATTTGTATAAATACCTCAGAAGGTCTCTGAAATGTTGCATATATATTTATTACACCATTTTATTGTAAAATCCTACACAAACCAGGGTTCTACATAGAGAAGCAAATATTAAATATTAATTAACTTCTGTGTATTTCTATATTTTAAGTAATATTGCACATAGTAAACTTTCGTTTTAAAAGAAAGAGGACTGGTTTAAATAATAACAGTGAAAGCAGGCAGACATTATAAGCATTTAAAAATTATATAAATCTAAAATTTAAGTATTTATCGAATCAAACATGAGTGCTCAAATATTGTCAACAAAATCTACTCACTCTATTTGATAAATTTTATCATATTTTGGCAACATTTTTAAATTTAACTATTATGACACATGACTAGAAAAGCCAAAGGAATTGACTTCAAACGTTTGGTTCCTAAATTTGTAACTAATTTAAATGAGACCAATTATTATCCGAAATGTGGCCGTGGTTTGTAAATGTAAAAGAATGACTTAATCTAAATAGTTGTGCTATTTTGTTAGCTTGGAAGTTATTTTAACTAAATGTGTATGTTACTTGTACAAATGTGCGAATAAAATGCCTGAAATTGATTTTATAAAAATTGATGAATATATTTTTTCCGAGTGGACTTTTTATTTTTTATTTTGATCCCTTAATAAGAATCTAGTTCATTACACAAACGATGAAGAAAATAAAGTAAATCTAACAAAAATACTTTTACATATGGCTAGGTACATGTATCAGATTTTTGAAGTATCACAAACTCCATACAAAGTCATTACAATAATATATAATATATAATCTACCATTACAGTAACTATAAGTATTTATATATATAAAAATATGACTATTGAATATTTTATCTAATAGCAATAACAAATCAAGAATCGAGTATTTTAATATAAATTTAATAGACCTTTTATTATAGGTACTCACTGTAATTGTAGAACTTCTATAGAGACACGCAATACCTATTTTTCATCGTTACCTAAGTATATAGGAAGTAAAAACTTAAGCAATTATTTGATATAGGTATCAAAGATCGTGAGGACAAAAAACTCACTAACACAATTTGCTATTGCCAATTAGTATAAGAAAAATCAGTAAATCTTCTATAATCTAAATTAATAAATAAAACGCTCTACATACCTAGATACTTTTCAATTTACCCGCAGATATCTTTGCGTGTGATAAAATTGTAGTTTTAAATATATCGGAACATACCACGCCATCTATCATAAGAGTTGTAAACAACAAAGCACGCGGAACACAGTTGTTTTAGGCAGTAAAGTCAATCACAGGTTTTTTTTAATATTGTATCTGAGGTCAGCCACAAATGCCTTGCTATCCCTGAGGACTAAGCTTGTACGCCTCGAATTACTGCAGTTCCCTAATCATACTCTGTAAATCCGAAGGTATTAGGTTAGGTAGCTGGTATTAGGTAGAAATAAGCCTGGTGGTAATGCCTTCAGAGTTCACCCTCGAAGGGTTCTACCGTCTTCTATATTGGTTGCTATATTTATAGCATTAGGTTCTTAGAAAATAATGCATCTGTGATTCAAAGGTAGCAGTGTCCATTATAAGCTAAGCTGCTAATCTTAGCTAGCGTAGTGCACTCCCTAACCCCTCTTACTGAAAGAGACACTAATGGTTTTGTAACATAAAATAAAGTTATAAATCCTATTATATGTGATGCCGAAATTAACTGTTAAGCTTGAACAAATAAATACTTAATTATATTCTGTCAAAAATATGAAACTATCTTCAAATCATAAAAATATCTGCTATCTGTATATCTGCCTAAGTTAAATCAGTCTAATTATAGCAGTAATCGAATTAACGATACTTTAAGGCATTGCCTAGGTACAGTCATATAAATCACAGAGTACTTTTACTTAATATCAGAAGCATCAAATATTACTCGTAGAACAAAAATGTTTATTCTCTACCTTTCAAGGCAGAATAGAGCAACCTATTCTATATTGCAGTAAAATGCTTTAAATCTTTATAAAAATATTATACCTAACTATAATATACTAATCTACCTGTTTTCTTTTAACAACAAACTTTAATGAAAATTAAAACAGAATATTAATGTAATAATATTATTACCAATGTACCTATATAGAATGTAATAAACGCAATAATTAGTATTATTTGAAACTATAACATGTCTCTTCAATTCTAAGAAAATATTTTTTATACAACATGATGTAAGTAATATAAAATTATAACATAATATGAGGACATGAGATATAATTTAAAATATGCGACATTTCTTAACATATCTATAAACCTTTACTCAGACTGACATTACGAAACCATTACGTTTGCAGTAAAAACTATTATCCGTCGTATTAATGACGTGTAAATTGAAAAAGCAAGCAGAAACTCCATCATCACGTTTGATTGTTCGTAATCAAAGCTATGATCAAGTCGTCTAATATTTCACGACTTTTAATCAAGGATTCGATGTTGGCTCTATGGATGACATCTGCAGTTTCCTATAAAACGACAATTGGAAATTAAGCTTTACGACTTACGGGGAGGATATACATTTGCGGTGGCGTTCGGAGTTGATTACGACATTTTCGGTAGTAATTTGCGGAGGGCGACCCTCGTCGTAAAAAGCGAATTGAAACCACAAATAATGAGGAGGGGAGTAAAGTGTCGCCTCTGCGGGTGGCCACCACTCGTGCCGTAAAAACCGAGCTCATCTGCAAGAGCCGCAGACTCCATTACGCCGCTCGTGGCCTAGCTTAATCTCGTGTTTATTAATGACGCGCGACGGTGGTCCCTGATGATCGCTGCTCATCGCCCGACGCCGCCTCCGTGTCCGTGTATTGATATCTTCATTCCGCCTCCATCGTGTATACAAACGCTCACTATTTATTTTACTTTCATTACGCATAGCTCTGTAATCTTAGGTAATCTTAACGTATCGTACTTCATTTGAAAAGATTATTAATATTTCTTCGTTTGCATGGACTTTGCATAATAGTGTAGATAAGTAATGCTACGCAATCAATAATATAGGTACTTACCTAGATTGGTAGGTATATGCGTATGAAAGCACTAACAATAATAATTATTGTTAAAACTTAGGGACGGTTTAAAAAGTTATGACTTATGCCTCTACAATAGCTTCTCTAGCTAATCGCCAGTAGGATGTGATACATAATTATGTATTCAAAATTTGGCGATTACCAACTACATATACCTAATAGTAACTACATAATTTATAATAAAACAAGACCTATCGATACCCAATCACGAATGCGATTTAACATTTCTGAAACTTGATAAGTAGGTACTTATTTTTATATAATTAGTTTAATAACATACATAATTAGTAGATCTAAAGTGATGTCGTGAAGTGATGTCGTGAATTGTCGTATGTCAATTTTAAGGCAAATTTGCCTAAATTGAAATAAAGATGATTCTATCACATTCTATTATAATAAATATTACTATAAACAATTCGATAATAGTTCATACGTATTGATTAATCGGCTATACAGAATACATACGAGAATGAAATAGCGGATTTATAAGAGTATTTGAATATAGGCACCCATTTCGCTTACGACCCTATCGCAATCAATGCAATCTTAAAGCAAAAACGAGATAGAACCACCATATCCTTAACAAGATTTGGTTCAATATTACACAATAATTGAATTGCATTAATAAAGTTGACCTCCATAATCATATAAAATGAGTCGTTATCTGGGCAAAGCTCCCATAATGAAATTAAATCCCGGTCCCGTAACTAAACAGAGATTTATCACCCCTAACCGAATTACGTAAACTGATTGAGCAAGGGAGCACTCGTTAGGCTGGGAACCTGCTTCGTATTCAACCCAGGTCTGCACTGTCTGCGAAATACGTCAACAGCAAAAAGCAAATCGAAAATGCTTCCAGCTTGTCAATTTAAAGTTTTCCGACTTCGGGTTTCGTGATTTTATGTTAAAGTTTAGGTTTAAAGAAATTTATTATCGAATGAAACGTATTTTTGTTTGTAAATTAATATTGTGAAAATAAATACAGGTAAATAAGGGTTATATGTATTATGATACAATAAATTCGCATTTTCATGAAACGTATTTATATAATAACTCAGATTTACAACAAAGTCACTTGTGTATCTACAACCTAACATATTTAGATACATTTTGATTTTGCAAGATGATATAATACATTCGAATATTACCTACTAATAGCTATCTATCGACTAATCTTCAATTTTTTCATTAAATACGTACATTTTCCTCAATTATACTTTTCTACGATAATCCACTGTCAGCCAATCTATCTATCTATCCTTCAAAAACAAAATAAAAACATATTGCTCTCGTTAGGTATGATAAATAACGGTTCGTAAATCAGCATCCTTGTAGATCGCAGACGCCGACACACGTGTCGGGGACACTTCTCGGAAAGTGTCCGAAGTTTACGTTTGTCCGAATATTGTTGCTAATAAGGTCGGCGGTATAAAGTCGTTTTGCGACTAACATCAAAATTAACTTCGGGGGTTTTCTGTGAGTTGTTAATGGTTGGTTCGATTACTAAATTGACATGTTATTGGTTGTTCTTAGGTATAAATGTCTGTCTTTCAAAATTAAGTTGAAGTTGCAAATCTAAGGGTTTTAATTTTAGAAGTCATGTACGTAGTTGAAATTAATATTTTTATTCAATTCGGATAATCGTATGAAATCTATAAACTCGCTCAATAAGTACTTCTAAATTTAAGTCAAAAATGATAGTGTTTATAGTTTAAACGGAAACACGACATAATGGTATCTTAAACAAAGCAGTGTTGTCAACCTCAAATAGGATTGTACTTTATATTCCTACGCTACGATATTCTTCAAATTGAAACACAACAGCGCTTTACTACTGTTAAAGCAGAAATTGGTGAGGCGGTGGTGTCACCTAGTCGAACTACAGAAAGGTACCTTCACAACTTGAACTTCTGTATGTCTTTCAATTATATATACAATTAATCGCGTGTAAAAATTATATGGTTATACTTGTGTCTATTGTGCTGATATGAAACTATGTTTCTTACTTTTAGAAATTATGATTTTATACTAAAATTATCGCGGAATTGAGACATGTCACTATGTAACGGGTAGGTAACTCACGATATGCGGTTTTTTAATTTCTTTATTGCCGATATTTTGACCCAGTTATATGGATCGTGGTCATGGCGAAACTGCGGTGGCGGGGAGAAACTAGTAGACAAGTACTAGTGGTAGATTAATCTATCTACCCTACGTCTAGTTCGTTTTTCTTTTCATATCATATTACGAAACAAGAAATTTTGAAATTATTACCACAGCTAGTGTAACTAAACAACTAACTTAAACAACATTGTAACACAGTTGAGCCGAGCGGCGGAAACACAGCCAGTTTACAACTTTTTAACAGCTCAACCCGGTCGCAGTAAATCACCAGTTTAGACCCCTCAGAAGTAATATCAACTTCTTCGAACTCGCATTAATCTGCCATTCCTCAATACGAAATAAGCGTTACGGCTTTGTGCTCTGCAGACTTTTAAAGGATTCAAATGGCTGTAAATGTGTCTTAGAACGATCTCTTTGAATTTTTCTTAAATATACTATACCTAGGTAGTATTCGTGAACTTTGTCCTAATTGGGAGATATCTTAAGAATATTCAAGAAGTATATTATTTGGACACTTGAAAATGGGATTTGATAGACACTTAATTTCAAATTAAAACGATATAATAACCAAGTCTGAGCGAAATAGTCATACTTATTTGGTTTCTTCAATTATATTTCAACCGATTTGTCCCTCAAATAGCCAACAAAGGGTCATATAAAAATAATAAATATGAGATCTGCAAATCATAAATAATTAGGGACCAAACAATATGTATATGTAGAAGGTATAGGTCTTGCTATATACTCATATGTAGAGCTGATTACAGGTGTCAAGGAGCAAATACCATTTACCATCATAGTCCGTATGCTAATTTGCTACCCCAATATTATAGAAATAAATAGTATTTGGCTAAAAAAATAGGTGTGGCAGTAGTACTACTGTAACTACCTACTATTAAAACTACGAATAATTCAGGTTCCGAATGCGGTCTTTAACAAGGTAGAGATAAGTCACAAGTGCAATTAGTAGCTATAAATACTTGCATCAAAATGCATCTGGATTTGTGTTACAAAATACTAAATGAAGAAGCGTTTTTTTATATTTTTTGTGGCGAAGCGACACAACTATTGGAACTGTCAGCTACTTCATAAAACAGTAGCTCATATTACGATCGTCCCAACTCTGAAGACATCCTCGAACAAGAATGCAATGGAGATGTTTCTTACCAAATTGTTATGAAGTTTTAATATATTTGAGTCTAAAAAAGCTAGATGAAGAAGAATAGGTATATGTTTTGCTATATTAATGTAAGGATATTTATTAATTACCACTAAATCTTTTCTAAGCAAATGTATTTAGTACATCATATTTGTTTATTAAAATATTTAATCACCGATCTAACTGGTCTGTTAAGACTCGAGACTGTCTGCGCTCTTTTTAATACGATTATTTCTATCGTTGTATACATATAGGCAACATGTATAGGTATCTATATAATTTGTCTTTATATTTCATAGAGACACATATTCCACGCAAAACTTTGTTGGTCTCAAATAAGAATATGAGCATTGAAATTGAATTAACAAGTTACAGATAGACAAATCTATCTCCTCTCACATGTGAGAGAGAACATCTGAGCTGGAGCAGTAATTGATAATGATGAAAACATCCCTTTAAATTTTCGTACATTATATACCGACTCCACCGCCGCCGCTGTTCCCTTTAGGGCAAACACCCGTTAAAACGCGTTCTATAAACCGTGACACCGACTGTCAAGTTAAAATGTTATAATTTAGTGGCGCAGTTCATCACACGGCATATCCGCCATCCGCGACACTTGACACTTCTGAGAGGCGATAAATCTCACCGCTCCTAATCACGGAAATGAAAACAACCCTTCACTGCTTACTGTTCCGCTGCTACTGAGGTGTTTAACGAAGTCGTTATTGAAAATAAAATCGCGTATAAGTAGTTATATTTGTCTGTAATATAAAGTACGTGTGTTATGTTTTGTCTTCTGTTTAAGGACTATGCGAGCTTCTGGATTTATTTAAAGAAGGTATCATTGTATGAAACTTAATATAGGTTATATAATATGCTAGCAGTTATAATGGTAAGTCGTTATTTCCTAAGTTTAAAGACCGGGATTCGAATCCCAATATCTCAGATTTTTCGATATAATGTTTTAACTTGTTAATGTAGGTACCGATTTGTAGACCGCTTATTAAACTATTAAGTAAGTGTAAAGCTTGTATTGACTCCATAATGATATTTATTACCTGTACTTAATAAAATTAACGTATACTTATTTACATATTTAACGTAATAATCTACACCTGCACATAAATTATCTTATCACTTAAATAACGTAATTTACTTAATCACTTAACTTGAATAATGTTATTTTAATTTTAAATTACTTGAACATAAGAATTTAGATAAACAAAAATAGCTTCAATAAAACTGACATCGGCATTAAATTATTCACAAATAACAGAAAGGGTGAATCATTCGTTTCAAATATCCCCAATCCCCATCTGAGTGACAGGCAAGCAAGAAAACAAACAATTTATCTATTTCCTTATGCGTCAGCCGAATCTCAAATAAACGTTATTAGTAGAGACGGGCTGAGTATTAAACCGAGTAACCGAATACCTACTCGGTTTTCCGTTTATCAAACCGAAACCTCGTCCGAATATGTTTAGCAATAGCGAAAACAGCCTGAGAACGGCAAATGCCCGCATATATTTTGTCGCCTGAATTAAATATTAGTTATTCAATCTGTTAATTAGAAAAACTAATTGTTTATTATTTCTTACAATTTTTAACTAAACTATCTTTAACACTTTGCTTTAATCAAATAGTCATAAGTTGAACCGAATAGCTCGGTCGAAAACGAGTACTGAAAAACGCACCAAATATAGAGAGTACCGAGTAAAAAACGAGTACTCGGCACATCTCTAGTTATAAGGCACGCAATAAAGACAGGGGGCGTATTCTCACACATTCTGTCATGCGAATTTAAAATTTGTAAATACGCTGCCGCTAATCCGACTCGTCTTTTTGTGACGTGATAAAATAATGGTGCGAAATTGCCCCCTGCGTTACCCGAGCGCCCCTCTCGTACGAGTTCTACTTGAACTTGATGATATTAGGGAAGTTATTTGCGAAAACAGTGAATTAGCTGCCTATCGAATGGTAGTTAAACCGACATTTGACGATATAAATACGTAACATTTAAATATTAGTATTTGGAAACAAAACGTTGGTTTATTGGCCAAATACAAAATATATTGAATTATAACAGTTGTTACTGTTTATTGTTATAAAAGATGGATGAATCCATCTGTAAATAATTCAATCCATACATCGATCCATCCACTTTCGAAACAAAAATCTAATTAATAAGTAAACAATTTTATTGTTTACTATTTATAAATTTAATATGATGATTTAATTTCATTTTATTATTGTATCATTTTTCTATTTCAATATTATTAATTTAATTTAACTTTAATTAGAATCTATGTTATTACATGTGACATATTTGCATATCCTTTGGGTTAGGATAGGGGCACAAAAGTATTGTATTCCGCATATTATTCCGCGTATTTCACCTTATCCTGCAATAAATGAAAAAAAACGTTATATAATTATTTAGATATCTGATTTTAACGTCTGCCTTTGTGTGTATCACATATACGACACACGCCAGTGTGCATTGATTAAGAATCCATTGAGCAGTGAGCTACGAATCCAAATATTACCTATATCTATATATGTTTTAAATTCATACGCATATATACGTGAAACCGTCTTTGAAGTCTACCAAAAAGCAAATTAAGTGTAATAATATTGGCGAGGGTAATCTGTAATTTGCAAAAAGACGATGCAAATTAGCACATCTATTCACAGACTCGGCGACTCATTTGGCATTTAGGGGAGCATTTCAATCAACCCTCGTTGGGACTTTAAACATTAAAGCAATCTCCTATTGCGTCACTTTATTAGTTTCCGCTTCATTTTGCGCTTTTTGATGTTGGAAGCTATCGTACAAACACGCATTGCAGTCCTTACTGTATTCATTACACTGGACTGAAGCTTTGAGGGTTGGCTATTTGGTTTTGTAATTGAAACCTTTTGAATTGCAAAAAATGTATCGTTAGCGACGTTAGAATTACATACCTATATTTGTATCTTAAAGTTATCTAATTTTTATATTGGACTGTGTAATCCTTTATCTCGTACTTATGTTTATTGTAAATATAATAAATACCTATATTTAATAGATACCTATATTTGAAGGTTATTACATTATTTAAAGATTAATTTGACACAAAACGGTATAGCGGCCAAGGTACGTGTAAACTAATCAAGTACTTGGCTACAATAAATTCAAGAATTCTTAGACTTCATAAATTCTATATTACGCTTGAATTATTTAGTATTATTTAATACTAGTATTATTTAATACTTCCACAGAGATTCTCATTCGTGTTATATCTCACTTTCCATAAATATGCGTTACGGAGAATATTCCATTAAACATATTTGAAGTCATCCTTACCTACTTACTTATCAATATTTTGTCTTTTCAAACTTCTTACGTAGGTAAAAGTGGGCAAAGGAAATTGGAAAGCGTTAGAATTTCACGACTGCTCTATATTTGGGTGTCGTGAGCGCGGAATAGGAATGAGGTTGCGCATACGACATGAATGACAAAGTGGATGCAAATATCGGCTTTGTCGGCGCGGCGGCCGCTGACAATCAAACGGTAACGGATGTGCTGAATGTTGTTGCGGCTTGTCATCTCAACAGCCGACACAGCGTTTTAGTACGTATTTTAAGAGACGACTTGCAAGCTACAGAGGTGGCTTACTGTTACTCGAAATAATATAGCGGGTAACCACTATTTTACTACCCGCAGTAAGGAGGCTTTTATGAACACGTATGATATGTGACCCGAGATAAATAGTTACGAGCATTTCCATTACTTCCATCATTGTCATAAGGGCTTGACTATATTTTTTATCTTTACTTACGCATATTATCTACGAAGCATAGTAGATGCTACTATACATACTTACCTACCTACGTATACAAAAGTACTCATTATAATCACTACTTATGGTATACCTACGTAGGTACGTAGGTATACCATAAGTAGGTACCGAAAATATGTTGTAGTCAAATGAAGTATCTCTGTAGGTATAAGAAACTATGTATATATTTAACATAATAAGGTATTTGTGACCAAGACTTTAATATTCTCAAAATAAATGAACATCAAATGTAAATGACGCTAAGAGTTAAAGACGTAAAACTTATTAGAGGCTAATAAATATCTGTGAAGTAGCAACACTTTTTGGGCAAATTCTTGTCTGTTAATGGCTGTCGTGTGTCCGCACAAAAACCAAAAATTCCACCACAAGCCATAAATCTCGGAGTTATGCGGTGTCACAAACCTATAATGACTCGAGAACTTTAATTAATAATGTGCATTCCTGTCATTGAAGCCAAGCCCTGATATTTCATACATTCTAAGTGCAGACGAGATCCGTGCGCAAAATATGTCTACAAGTTATAATTATTTGTATAATTTAATGATAAACGTACATATAAATAACGATTAATATTCGACAAAACTACCTATTATTTTTAACGTTAATTTGTAAATTACTAACGAACACGACATAAATAACAATAAGTGATAATAATATAGGCATGGCATCGAATACCACTATGATTATAATTTACGTTAGCGCAACTGACCAAATAGAATGTCATGTAACTGTTGTATCGATACTAAATGATAAGTTACAAATATTAGCATTGTGTTCATATTTTAACTTTACTTTGTATTCAGTAATTATGTTGCAAACAAATGATAGTGGAACTAAAGTGGTTTGAGCGGGAAGTACCACCATCACACCTATTTCTACCGTAAAGCAATTATTATGCTTTGGTAGAAATTTGTAAATTATAATGCCGATTGGTTTATAACTCATGTGAACAATGTTTCATCAGGAGTGGCAATGCATCTGTGATTGGATTCAACTGGATACCCAGTTCTATGGTGTTGATTACAGGAATCCTTAGGCGGCAGTGACCAATCACCGTTAGGTGGACAGCACAGAATTTTACTACCTGAATCCTATAAAAAACTATGTTAAGTAACAACTTATTTGAAAATGGAACGACTATGTACGTATTAATAGCACACACATATATCTACTAACATCGTCTTTATTACCAATGTAGCTACTGTCTTCACGATTAAAGGGTAGCACGGTAAGGAGGTTAATCATTAGTTAGCGACAGTAATAAAACTAAACTAAATTTCTACAGTGAATTTTACAGTACAAAATTGTCACGTTTTGCTTAACGAATCTGTCACATAAAAATATTTAACGATCATTAAAAATATATTTAGCACCACGATTTTTCAAGTCATTGTTATAAATGTGCGTTACTTGTGTTAAAAAGAGTGTTGAGTTTCATATAGTCCAAATATGCGGTGGGCGTGATGACGTCTGCGCACGCGCCGGATGCGGAAGTATGTAATTATGCTACTATTTCGCAAAAATGTCTCAATTGACCGTCGACAGATGGCGCGCGCCGAATTGTTCCAGCATTTCCTGAATAGTTCAGCTGTTTGTGTGGTTCCCGCCCATTTCTGTTATACTCCGTTCATGTTTCAATATAATTTTGTGCGATTTTTATACGGAAATGAAGTATAGGAAAATGTTGTGTGTTATGTGGAAACGTAGTATCCTAAGTTTTAAGGAAACAATGTTATGTCTCGTATTATATAAGTAAATTTCTCTTCTATGGTAAATAACATCGCTTAACTTGCAAATAGTATAACTTTAAAAAGCATAAATGCTATATAACTACCTAATGCCAATTTTATATATTACCTAACTCATTGATAAAAAGATACAATACAAAAGGATAAATTACGCACATCAATACTTCATTTAAAATGTTTGTAGGTAAATTAATAAAAAGTCAATTATAAAAGCGTAAATTTATCTGCCAGCTCTGCATCGAGCACTTTTGTTCCAGGAACGGGTTCGTTTGGTGCGAATAAAGTATGAATAAAATAAATTATTGAATGTCTTTTTAATATAGAGGGTATTGTTTTACCGGTATAATAGAGGTCCGATCTATTGTTTGTGGCGCCGCCCCGGCGTATTCCAGTTTGGGGACAAAGAGAAAATAATAAATAGTCGTATTTTGTTTGCGTTTTCTGCGCTCGGTCGCTTCTCCGTTGTTCTATTAATTGGTGGCGAAATAAATTAATTGAATTAGATCGCTTGAGGTGAACTCAACACGTCGCTGCGTAAATGTTTGGACATTGATTCAATTGGTTTTCGTGTGAGTTCAACTGCGGTAATTTAATTATTTCGACTTGTTCTTGTATTCACACGAGTTTATTAATTTAATTATGGTTAGGGAACCGTTGCTTTGTTAGAAGGCAAGAGAGTAAAAAATAGGTCTATATGTAGTGTAGTAGTAGTAATGTTCTTTAAGTAGATACTTTAAATTTTATGAGCCTGTTCTATATATGCTTATTTATATAAAAGTTACAACAAATATTAACGTAACATTTTAGTTCTAATACATTTTATATAAAATTTACAATGTAGTCATTAAATAAATAGTTAGTTCTGGTGGCAACAATGAGCGCTATCTACCGGGGAGTAGCCGTACTAGCAAGTTTAGCGCTACGTGGAGATCAAAATAAACATGACTTACAATTATTTTTTTTACTCTTTTCGCTATAACTTATTTTTCATATTATATCTTAATTAATTGTACGTATAAAAGTTCTATCAAATAGTATAATTTTTGAAAAAAAGTACATTTCACTCCAAAGTGTTATATTATTAGAAAGAAATAGGTAAATAAATACACCTCCGACAAAAATAATGTCTTAAAAAAGTTGCGGTTGAAACATTCAATTTCATGGCAGTTTAACGAGCGAGCGTAACGAGAACTTTCTATCCATGCTTCGTCTTTGTGGCGAGGGTACTTTCTTATTTCATTATTCTTATAATTGACATTTAAGACATTAAACGCGGGTAAGTAACAAAAGGTAGCGACGGGTTGAAAAGCGTAGGAAGTAATTAGACAGATGGCGCGCGGGTCGCGGGCGCGACCGCAACTCTCCGACAAACGACGAACGCTTTGAACCGCGCATATGCTTTATAGACTGTACTGTAGGTACTGTACATTTTCAATATAAATCCATGAAATATGTTACATATAGCTTACCTCATATACACAATAGTATAATTATACCTACTAAATTTGTAATAAGTAAAGCAAAGATTACAATTTGACAATTTCTAGTAATTTGTCAAAAAGGATACCCTTTGGTAGGCAAACTATTGGATAGATTGATTATTAAAATACGGCCGTAAATAAGTATCATACTCATAAAAGTTGAATAAAAATGTATACTTATAATGTTTACTGTAAAGGGAATTATCAGAGCACGTAGGTATACCTTAATAATCTACCTTCATTCTTATCTCTTAATAAGGTAACTTGGAATAGATTGCTAACATTTGTTCTGCTATATACAAAGTGTCCGATTTCATTATTAAGCAGTAACACATGTAGAACACAAGGAAAAATATATCAAGTTTATTTCGCTCAGATATTCTGATGTTCGATAATGTGCTTTCTCAAAATACAAACAACAATAGGCCAATATGTCTGCTAATGTGACAAAATTACCCTCATTATTGATGGGAACACGAGAATAATGCTTTGTCGCAGTCGGCGGCTCGGGATAACAGCTGGGGACAAACTGCTCGCGACCGCGTTTCTCCCATTCTCTATGCCTTTTTGACTTTGATTTATGGATTTTTTATGCTTCATTCACCCGTCACGGATACTATTGGTATTATTTGAGTGAGTTTGACTTTCAATCGAATTAAATTTTACAACTACAACAAAGAACACAAAGCTTATATTCGCTTGGTTTGGTTAAACTGCCGAATGTAGCGAAGTACAAAATGTTCCGTATTTGCGCCTGCGCAGAGTATCGCTACATCATCTCTTAATAGTAGGGGACGACGAGAGTTTTTATTCCATTTTCACAGCAATTTATATTTCTAAAGCACAATAACATCATTGTGCAGTTCGATTTTAAATCAAATATGTACAAGTTTGGAGGGAGTGCCGGGGACACGGTTCACACCCTCTTTAACAAATACGATTTTAGCTGAAAATAATAAGGTTAAAATAGGATAATATTTGCACACTTACCTACTTAATATTATTTTGTTACTAGCAGACCCGGCCATATAAATTAAAACTTGTTAAGTGTGAACAACCCTTATCACTTAGGGGTATGAAAAATAGACAGTAGCGGATTCTCAGACCTACTGAATATGCATATAAATTTTTTTTTTTTTTTTTTTTTTTTTATCGTTTAACCTAACGATTAGGCAGACGTGCTACCTGATGGAAAGTAGTCAACGCCGCCTATGGACATTTGCAACACCAGAGGAGTCGCCAATGCATCGCCGGCTTTGTATGAGAGCTCTTTTTGCACCTTTTTTGAAGAGCCCCATGTCATAGCGCTCCGGGAATACCTCAGGAGGAAGTTCATTCCACATCTTACACGTCCGCGGCAAGAACGTCCGTGCAAACCGAACCGTGGAGGACCGCCACGAGTCCAGTTGGTGTGGATGGAACTTCATCCTTCGGCGAGTGGTGCGATGGAGGAATGGTGACGTAGGCACCAGGTCAAATAGTTCCTCGGAACACCCACCATTGTAAAGCCGGTAGAACACACAGAGGGAACCTATGTCCCTCCGCAAACTCAAAGGTTCTAACCGATCGGAGATCACCGGGTCGTTGACGATTCGGACCGCGCGTTTCTGCACGGAGTCAAGTGGGTTAAGTTGGTATTGGGGCGCCCCTGCCCAGAGATGTGAGCAGTACTCCATGTGGGGTCTCACTTGCGCCTTATAAAGCAGAAGGAGTTGCCCCGCGCTGAAGTACCGCTTCGCTCTGTTCAAGACGCCCAGTTTTCTTGATGCCAACTTCGCCTTTACATCCAAATGACCCCGGTACTGCACGTCACACGATATGTCAACTCCCAGGATCCCCACACTTTTACCAATGGTGAGCGGGATACCTTGGAACCGTGGCGCTATGACGAATGGGGTTTTTTTAGCGGTAAACGCGCAGACTTGTGTCTTCGTGGGGTTAAACTCAACAAGGTTAAGTCGACCCCATATCGAGACCTGCTCCAGAGAGTCCTCGATTTCAGACACAAGTCGGATTCTGCTTTCTTCCACGAGAGTCCGAGAGGTATTTGCGCGGCCTGTATACGTAGCGTCTCCCGTACTATCATCTGCATAGCAATGTATGTTGCCTACTTGTTGCAACATATCATTGATATGCAGAATGAATAGTGTGGGAGATAGGACTGAGCCCTGGGGCACGCCAGCGTTTACAGGTTTCGTATCAGAGCAGCATCCGTCGACGACGACTTTGATGTGCCGCTCCGACAGAAAGCTGGTTACCCATGCGCATAACCTCTCAGGAAGACCGTAAGATGGAAGCTTCGCGAGAAGGGCTCTATGCCAGACCCGGTCAAAGGCCTTCGCGATATCCAGGCTAACCGCCAATGCCTCACCATTGCTCTCAATGGCTTGCGCCCATCGGTGTGTGAGATAGACTAGAAGGTCACCAGCTGAACGGCCCTTGCGAAAACCATATTGATGATCGCTGATCAGCTGGTGATCCTCGAGGTACCTCAGGAGCTGTGTGTTTATAACACGCTCCATCACCTTTGAGAGCAGGGAGGTTATCGCTATAGGCCTGTAGTTGGCCGGGTCACTGCGATCACCCTTTTTAGGGATCGGATGTACAAGAGCAACCTTCCACGAAGACGGTACTTGTCCTGTGGTGTAGGAAAGCGAGAATAAGCGCGTTAAGATGGGAGTCAACTCGGGAGCACACGTCCTCAGCACCACCGCGGGGATTTCGTCCGGCCCACTCGACTTCTTGACATCAAGAGACAATAGAGCTCGCCTGACGGCTTTCTGTGTAAACCGTATGTTAGGCATAGAGCTCTCACACCGCGGGATGGTAGGCGGTGTGGCCCCTCGGTCGTCGAGAGTCGAGTTTGAGGCAAAGAGGGTACCCAGAAGGTCGGCTTTCCCCTTTGCCGTATGGGCCAGAGAATCATCTGGTTTCCGCAGGGGCGGTAGTGAAGATTGACAGAAATTACCCTCGACAGCTTTGGCCAGCGACCAGAAGGCTCTACTCCCGGAGGGGTAACCAAGTAGCCGCTCGCCAATTCTGCCGATGTGCCTAGACTTCGCCTTAGCCATATGCTTCTTTGCTGAACGGGAGGCAGCGTTGAAAGCCGTTCGAAGCTCGGCGGTCTTCGGATCCTTGCACGCGTGCGCTGACGCCCAGGCTTGGTAGATCTCTTGCTTATGACGTGATGTCTTAGCGCAAGACCCATCAAACCAGGGCTGACTCCGCCCACCGACGGATACGACAGAGTTTGGAATAAAGCATTCCATGCCCTGCCGAATCACGTCGGCCACAGAGTCAGCGCACGTGCTAGGATCACTCGAGACGAAACACAGCCGCCTCCACGGGTATGATGCCAGGAATTCCCGTAACCCGTCCCAATCTGCTGACCTGTAGTGCCAAACTTGTCGCTTCCCAGGGGGTCGAGCCCCCATGGGACGCGACAAGGGCACAGAAGAACTTACCAAGCAATGGTCAGAAGATCCAAGAGGAGCCTTGACCATTACTTGGTAGTCTTCAGGACGGTTGGTCAGCAGAAGATCCAGCAAAGAGGCAGTATGGGTCTCTACATCAGGTACCCTTGTAGGGCCGGGTACGACCTGGGAGAGCCCATATGCCAAAGAGAAGTCATACGCAGTTCTTCCGGCAAAGTCAGTGGTTCGGGAGCCCAGCCACTCAATATGGTGGGCATTAAAGTCACCCAGAATCACCAACTCCGCCGAAGGACACTGCTGCAGCATCCTGTCAATTGCCCACTGGACGTGCTCGAATAATCGAGTTGTCTCGACATCTCCGCTATAGGACCTATATAGGCACGCGTAGACATGGGTCTGCCCCCCAATATCTGCGCGCACCCACAACAAAGATAGGTCCTTGTCTTCAAGGCAGCTGAGACGGCGGCAGCAGATATCGCCCCGAACATACACACATACCCCGGCTCGACGCCTAAAAGCATGTTGTAAACTGTAGCCGGGGTAATCTAAATACGATGTATCGCCCGAGGGCGATATCTGCGTCTCCGTCAAAAAGAGGAAAGCCGGCTTTGCTGTCTCAAGGTGGTGGTGGACAGCATCCAGATTGGAATGGAGCCCCCTGATGTTGCACATATCCACAGTAAGTGTGGAGGAGGTCGCCGCTGTGAATAACTTTTCCTTTTTTTTTCTGCCTTTTCATTTGTGGTCCAAAGAGATGAAGGACTAGAAAGGATTTGCGGTGCTCCGCCGACACTCCACGGGACAAAGTGCGGGTCTCGTAGCGCCGTGCTTACAGTGGTAATGTGGGATGCTGGCGCGGGGGACGGAAGGGCCCCCGGTCCCCCCCGTGCACGACTACCCGGCTCCACTCCGGTCTCTTACTCCGGCAGGGTAATCGTGCAACGGGACTTTTCGCCGGTTGGCGGGACAGCCTCCCGGGCCAGAGGTTGACGGTGTTGCCCGGGTTCGGGTCCCCAACTAACCGGCGGGCGGCCAGCGGACAACCGTTACACCGGGTCTCCCTGGCCCCCGCGCCAACGCACCACGCCTCCGAGAGCAACGATGCTTAAAGAGACCCACCGGACCCGAAGGTTACGCCGTCGGAAACACCACAAGAGGATGGGCAGGGGGGTATTAAGGGGATGAACTGGCTCCCAGGCGCACTACCGAAACACGACGAGTCGTTATCAACGGTAGACTCCGGCCTGAGGGTGGTAGCTAGCCAGGCAGATCCCACGAAGAGATCTTACCACCAAGCGTGACACCTTTGGGAATTACGCCAGGCAGTGTCAGACCCAGCGACCAGTGGGACCGTCGCAGTAAGATGTTAAATGCCCGAGTAGACGCTGCTGCCCATCTACCCGGTAGATACCCTTAGTCGGCTTCTACGACACCCACGGGCAGACATGGGGTGGTCTATTCGCCGCCGGAACCACACGGCACAAGATTTGGTGAAAATAAAGCCGGTTCAGAGGAATACGGTAACTAACACGAGAATTTTATATATAAGATAATAAGTAATGGGTAAGGTGCCTACCTACTACTTCCTAATAACGGAACTTTAATCAATAAATGGAATCTCCTAACGATAATGTTGTTATGGAATATCCCCTTAATTACTGTTACCTACTTCGGAATTAAATGCAGATGATAAAACGAAAATAACATTTAATAACAAATACCTACCTAACATTAAAACTGAATGCAATAAGAACTGTTTAAGTTGAAATCTCAATACTTCAGAGAAACATTTTAATAAAAGTCGATAACTATACACTAACTATTATTTACTTTAAATTCATGTGTTTTTCACGCTTTTTTTATTAAATTAGTCCACATCATAAAAATCTGTAAAAAAATAAATACTTACTCATATATTGTTCTATAGTTAAATGGCTTTATTTTACAATTTTAGTTACTTATGAATCCTATTAAACAAAACAGAAAATATAGAGAAATTCTTTACTATCTATCAGTGTAGCTTTTTATAGCTTTCAACCAAATTTACTACCAAATATGTCACCGATTGTACACAACAAAAGATATTATTTGGTTTGAACTTGAATATTGTTTATTCAGCAATATTCGGCATCCTTTACACCACACACAATAAGATTGACTCTATGGTGCATACCGTCTATAGATACGAGCGTTGTCAAACGACTTCTCATTTATCATAGCACAAACCAAAGCCTCCTTGCCCGCAAGATATAATAAAACCAATAAAACTATTCGCAGCATTTCGAAGCATAGGTGAAAATGATGTGCACAAAAGTTCACGTAGATTCGAGCTTCATTGTTCAACGATGACAAAGGGAGCTTCAGTAGCCGACAATGTGGCGGCAAGCGAGAGGGGCAATTTGTCAAAATCGACAATACTGCTCGACATATTGACCATTATTTATGGAGCTGTAAAACGCGTCCACGGTTTTATTGCGGGAACGATTTACCATCGTGTATTACATGATGACGTAGCACTAACTTTGTTGCGAGTTATGGATTGCATTGTCTGACGGACTGATACGCAATTGTCTAGATCGACAACTCCGTGGTTAAGCCGAGCTGACATGCAGACAATTCGGGAATCAATACCCGATCAGGAGATCTAATTAAGTTACATAATTTCTGGGTCTGGGTCTTTGTTTGTCTGTTTTCCATAGTGTCACAATATAGGCAATTGTATCCTAAAGCTATAAGTGTATTAGAAGAGTGCATTAATATCTTTAATGCACTCTTGTAATACACGTTTACGCTGATATTTTTATAGAGTATTTCAGAATAAAACGATACATATGTAGAATTTAGTTATAGAATGGATTACCAAAAGAACCTATAGCCCACCAGATGTTATGTAGTTATCTGTAGGTTCTGCCTGATGTTATGTAGTTATCTGTAGGTTCTGTCTGAATCACAAATGCATTGCCAATCCTGAGGAATAAGAATCTCGTCTTATATGTAAGTAAGCCGGCATGATCACCCTTCCACTGAAACGAAAGAACTACGCACACTTAAGTACTATAAATACCGGCGAAAACACCTACCCGGTCACACTCTTCAAAGTGGAACATAGCGGCGCTTAACACTGCTGTTATAAGGCATAATTGGTGACGCGAATACTCCGGGAGCAAACCACAGAGGTTTCTACCACTTACATATAGGTACAACTAACATTACTTATATTTTAAACGAATCTAATAAGCTTGTCGCTCTACTAAGTATCTACGATCCGTGACAGGTACCGCTTTGTTATAAATTACTATGTAGTTACACAATTTGATGATATAGGTATTAAACTTCCGAATCAAATAGAAAATGCATTCAGACGGTCACATTCCACATGTCGTACATTGTTTAAAGCAAAAAATATATTTTTTTATAAAAGGGGTAGCGGACGGGCATGCAGTCCACCTGATAGTAAGAGGACAATCTGTTATCAACCTCTTATAGGATTAGATATTCCTATCTGAGATCGGCCACAGATGTGCCGCTACCTCTGAGGACCGCACCGCTGAGGATTAAGCTGGAACGCCTTGGAAAAGTATTTCTCCCTTACCAGACCCTTCAAACCAGAACACAGCAGCGCTTAACACTACTACTAACAGGCAGAAATAGGTGTGGCGACGGTGCCGCCGGAGCCGAACCATAAGAGGGCCTACCCACCTTCATGACTAGGCTTAAAAACTATTGTCAGATACAAAAGTTTTTAAGCCTTTCGCGTAGTCCAATTAACAACATCTACGATTTACCTATATTACAGTTATTGACACAAAACTACTCGTATGAACAATTAAAATTACGTTTTAATATATTAATACCACACTGTATTGTACTTTTAATGTGTTTTAATTAAAATCATCTAAAGCGTGCAATACTGGAAGCTGTTAAGAATAAAAAGCATAACGAAATTACTTTATAGGGTGTTTTGTTCGTGTGTTGGAGGTTCAACAATCGGTGAGGCGGGCCAGCGCCGCCCTCGCCGCCCGTGCAGCTGCCGATCTTCCAACGTTAACCATGTCTCGTTTTATGACGAGATTTAATTCAATAATCCAGAACTGCATTTCTGGGCACCGCCAGGAGATTTTCTTGTTGTCCCAAAAGTAAGTTCACGGTTCATATGTGAAACAATGACACGTAGATATACAAATCAATCCTAAAGAGGAGTGGATTTCAAATTGTTTCTGTTTTACATCATCCTGAAATCAGTACACAGTCAGTCTTAAGCATTACTAACAAAAGTCAGAAAAAGGTAGCGTTTGTTCCTTCGCAGTCGTAACATTAGGATTTAGAGTACCTACTTTTAATGTCCGCGGCGATGCAAACGCAGCTTTTGTGGTCTTTGCCATCTCCAGAACCATGCCTAACATTGGGTCAATAATGGGTTAATTATGATGTTGTTACTGTGAATTACTTTAACTACTAAATGCAGCAATTTTGGCGTCACCTTATAAATAAGGAATTTCCCAAACCCCAATAGTTTTAAAAGTCGTAATATGAATGATGAGTTATTGTATTAACTTAACTTTTATTAATGGAACATACATATTACATATACTGTTACTATTTGATAAGCAACAATCACCAAGGCGGTTCTGCGCCGCCCAACCCGCCCTATCCGCCCTGACGGTACCTGCGTTACCACAGCTGCTAGCGCGTGCTCAAATGTTTTGTGTCAAATACACTAAACATAATAATAAATTCTTATTATGTAAACATGTGCCTTTTGATTTTACCGTTTTATTGCAACCGGTTATTAACATGACTGGAATTGTTGTTTTTTCTTTCTCTGCGGCAGAGGTGATAAATTCTTCATTAAGTTCTTCATTAGGTGTGACGTAGGATACGGTCACTAAACTTTAATCTTCTTAATGTAATTTGTCTTCCGATCTTGCATATCACGGAACATATAACAGTATAAGCAAAATTCTGATATTCCTCCTTGTAAATAATGAAGAACTCAAGCCCACGAAACACCTTCATCATCATCATCATCAACCTATTATCGTCCCACTGCTGGGCACGGGCTGTCACCTCTCACAATGAGAAGGATTAGGCCATAGTCCACCGCGCTGGCCAAGTGCGTATTGGTAAATTTCACATACCTTTGAGATTTTTTTATTATTCCTTTAATTATGCAGGTTTCCTCACGATGTTTTCCTTCACCATTTAAGCAAGTGATAATTAATTTCTAATACGCACATAATTTTGAAAAATCCTGGGATTTGAACCTCGGACCCTTCGATCGAGAGGCCAAGTTTCTTAACCACTAGGCTTTTTTTACGTAACACCTTACAGGGTTAGTAATGATAGACTTCAATACCAATACACCCATTTCTGAATATAAGTGGTTTAAAGTTTTTATGTTTTGGTATGAACACTGTGATATAATGGAAATAAGAGTTCTAATTAATTATTCAGAGTAAGTAAGTCGTACTATATACATCTGTTAAAATGTTAATTCTAGAACAGTTAAAAAATGAAATCAAGATCATAATAGGACGCTAAGTAAAGTTTAAGGCTTTAAATATGATGTGGATTATATTTACTGGCCTTAAAATTTGCCCACCGCAATTTCGTAGCAAAACGGATTTTACGTGTGTTTATCTATATGGGTACCTACACCGTATGTAGGTGTAATATTTGTTTATCTTTCATATTCTTAATTCCTTCGATTCCTGTCATCAGTCACCATCAACCGTTGCATGTCGCACCACAATTAGGTTCCGCTCCAGTACAATACGGGTAGAGTGTACCTTGTGGGCGGAGTCGGTAGCGATGGGAGCTTTTTTCGCCATCTGCGATAAATGTAAGGGGCCCATTGTACACTGTTTGCAAGAAACTTACTAATTAATACACTACTGTAATAAGCACTGCGCGAATTTTATACACGATGTTTGTGCAGTGCGAATAATGTATTAATTAAAATGTAATAGCAGACATTTTAAGTGTTACAAATCTTTTTGTTATCACACATTTCTCATTTATAAATAAATGAAATATTACCTACATTTTGTGATAAATTTGATTTTACTAACGATGACTATTCCTTTTCATTCATTTGACTTAACCCGTATTTACCTACCCATGCAACCGGCTTAATGAATTTTAAAATATTTACATTTAAAATATAGAAAAAAAAAAACATTTTTGAAACACACAGAACGCACTACGCCAATTATTTCCTAATCGTCACGTTATATTTAGGTCAGGATAATGCCACCACAACGCCATCTATTAAGAATATTCGAAACTAGCCATCGAAGCGCCATCTTGCAGCGAATAGCATAACAATTAAACAAGTATGTGTCTTATAAATATTATAACGTCGAATTATTTCTATATACGTGTCAGAATAATCTAAAATATTAAAATTTTAGTGATTTACAGATTTAATGTTAAAGTAAATAATTACCAATGAGAAAATTTCGTTGAACCATAATATGTAGGTAAATGTATCCAAAATGTTATAATTTGATAATTTTATGCTTTACTTATTAGCATTTACTATTCTGATTGACTTGACGTTGAAGTTAGTGGCTTAGCCTTTCTTGCATCAATATAAAACTGCGAATGTGATATGTATAGTAAGTACTTATGTGTATTTAGTACAAGTAGTGTATACTACTACTGCCACAGTAGTACTTAGTATTTTTTTTCTTTTAAATTTAAAAAGGGGTTTTGTCACGTAGTGACTATCGTCCGTCACATATTGCATCTACATCGCTCCCAAATATAATGTGATAAGCATTCTGGGTTCCTCAGACTCTGGGGAAGACAGAATGCTATTACACCCGCCAATGTTATACTCTCGGTGAAAAAATCCCAGCTCCTGCCTGAGTGCCTCGTTTCGAACACATTCCACCTGCACATGAAAGATATCGAGTACTTAGTAATACCACGGATATAACAAGGCTCATTGATACACAGGTATTTTATCATAATTATAGCACTGGAAATCAAATCTACAGCCAGTAATTAAAAAATGCCAAGTTATCAGAACATTACAAACGTAGGTACTTAGTTATTTATTAAAGGCGTGCCACTTGAAAAAGTTAATTGAAGACACCATACAACAATATGTGAAGTTAATTTTCCGATTGTCAGGATAAGATAAAATCTTTTTTTACACTATCCTATCTACTAAAAATAAATTCTATTTTCTGGTTGCCGCACTAATTATACATTATAGTAATAAAAGACTCTATAGAAAAAGTGCACACTTCTCCATAAGTTTACATGGAATTTTTATTATCGTTGTACTCACAGTAGTTGTTCTGTTTCAATGTCATTTTTGTCTTATGTCATGTAACTTATTGTCATTTTAGGAAATACCAATCATAAAATAATTATCGTTAATATAGATGGAAAAAAATGTACCGAATAAATCAATTAACAATACTGCGACAACTGCTGCTGCCACCCCAACCCGAGTCGTGACGTCAATGTCCTTTGCTGATTTAGAGGGAAACATTATCAAGTGGACCCAGGAGCTTGATGAACAGGAGCTCATCTTCAACGAGCAAGTTATGCAGCTCAACGCGAGAGACCAACAGCTCTTTGCCAACAGAGAGAAAATAGAACAGCTAAACGATGCAATCGAGGGAGCCAATAATGAACAGCAGAACTTGGAATATGAACTAAACTTCATGGTGGCTGAACAGAAAGAACTGGAAGAGTTTCTGGCTCCGATGGAGATGTTGCTAGAAGAACCAGGGGATAAAACCTGGGATTGTGAGAGAGAAAATATGTACTACATAGCTGAAAACATAGAAAGCCAAATCAGACAGATGTCAGAAGACTTAAAAGAGGTAATTGAACATATCAACGAGACAAACAGGAGTCAAAATATCAATAATCCTATTGTTCAAATCGGTAGGATACTTGACGCGCATATGTCGACAATGCAATGGATAGATAACACAATTATTCAGATTTCTATTAAATTGGACCAACTTAACGTCAGCCACGATTATCTGAGAAGAGAAAATGAAAAGTACCTAAAATAAATTGAATAACCAACTTTTGAGAATTAATAGGTATCAATATAGAAAATTCTCAAATCAAATCTCTTGGTGATTTCACGATAGCTTATCGTCTTTACTTATCAAGATATCGAAGTTAACTGTTCTACATCTTAGCTTGGTTCTACAATATAGGTATCCTTTCACACTGTGAGAGGTAAGGGTGATACTTACGCTTGGCCATATTAGCAAAGTGTATTTTGATGAGTATACCCACCCAGTTGTACCCACTTTTCAACGGTGTGAAATAAAGCAAGTCATAAACTTATTTACCTAGATGATTTTAAAATGTACGCACGTAACTATGATTGATTATTAACTGGATTGGTTAACATTTTCACCTGGGTAAACGGTAATCGATACGGCTTAAAGTAAGGGTTAGGATGATTCACAATAATAAATTTGTAATTGTTAAATATCCTGATTACACGGACTCTTATAAAATGTGTACGTACCAATTTTATAATTTAAATTGGTATAATTTTAGTAATTACTCGAATCCGATATGTTTTAGTCTCCTCGTCTTTTACGCATGCGATGTATTTAATATGACTAACTTTTATTAGTATAAATTTACGACTTCAGATAGACCGGAGTTCCTCGGCGTAGTTACTGTAAAAACCCATAAAAATACGAATATAATATCTACATAATTATATCTTGTCAGAACATAGCATTTGATACCATTTATTACTTTTGCATTAAACATATAGCTCTTTTGTTCAACACCCATAAACATAATTATAGTTACCCATGTACCCACCCATAAAGAAGAAACTATCAAATTGTGTACGGCTGATTAATTGTACTATTCACAAATAAATTATAATCAGTCTTGTCATCAAAAGGGACAATTTGAAAAATATGTTAATTATATTACAATTTTCGTCAAATTTATGTCAATTTAGAGCAATAAAATAGAGTTTTATGTCGCATTTATTTTGATGCGGTCTCTTGTGGCCTATAATTATCGAAAAAAGGGATTCGTTGAATCTCCTCGTCCTACAACCTACGTTATTGCATTTTAAATATATTTATTACGTTTATTGTTCAATTGAGCTCGTTAAATGTGGTTGTAAGCATATTTATTTTATAGGGACCTTTTAATTATTTATTTATGCAAATTGTTCCAGTGATACTAAATGAAATTTATTCGCTTAAGTAATAAAGGTGTACTTATAGTAACGACTTGGTTGGTCTCAGAATTATGAGTTACTATCAAAATGAAAATCAATCCACATTAATATTTTTTGTATATTAGGTGCTTACGTGCATTAAATTACAAAAACAAAGTATATTCATTCCCTTAATTACATAGATAGTTAGCATGAGCAAACACAGCATATCCAAACACCGAACCCGTGCTCAGCAGTGGGACATAATGGGTTGGGAATGACGATGCCTCAAATATACGTTGGATATTAATTAAATGAAGGTGGTAGAACCTTTTGTGGTTCGACTCCGGCGGTACCACCGCTACACCTATTTCTACTTAATAACAGCAGTGTTAGGCGCTGCTGTGTTCCGGTTTGAAGGGTGTGGTAAGGGAGACAGATTTTTCCGAGGCGTTCCAGCTTAGGTAGAAATATCTAATCCTATCTGGGATGATTACAGATGTCCATGGGCGGCAGTAGCCACTTACCATCAGGTGGACTGTATGCATATGTGACTGTCTGCTACTCCTATATTATAAAAAAAACATTAATTTCTAGGTAGATCGTACATACAGTGTAGATAATGTAAAAATATTTATAAAATTATTAGCTGACCCGGCAAACGTTGTTGCCATATAAATAAAAAAATGTTAAGGATGAACAACCCTTATCACTTACGGGTTTGAAAAATAGATAGAATATTTGAAACTGCGATGGTAGCGATGTCTGTCGAAATCCAATGTGAAACATTCCAAAATCAACAGCTACTTACGAATTGAAAATTAATTAAAAAAAACCTTTTCCCACGGACTAAATTGTGAATCTAAAATTCTAAACCATTCTCAAGTCCCCTTGAACACACACAACAAATTTCATCAAAATCAGTCCAGTGGTTTAGGAGGAGTTCAGTGACATACACACACACATAATAAATATATATAAAGACTAGTGGTGCCCGCGGCTTCCCCCGCATTTTAAATAAATAATATGACATACATAAAATGGAAAATTTGTACCTCCATTAAAATAACAGTGGTGGGCATCTGTCAAAAATTGGTCTTACCAACTCCCAAACCCTCGTGGGCTCTTGGACAACAACTTTGCTAAAGATCATCACTTGATCAAATGCATAGTTTCCGATTCTATAACTACTTACGAATTAAAAATTAATTAAAAAACCTTTTCCCACGGATTTTCCTATACTACTAAAAACTTTGCAACAAAACCGATATTAAATACAAAATAACAATTAAATAGATTTAATATATAATAGAAGACATAAAAACAGTAAATTGTTTCTGACGAAGTAGGTTAATAGAAGGTGGACAATTTTCCAGCGAAGTACGTGGGACAGTACTGCAGTCTATAATAAAGAATACAGTGAAACGTGCATAAAGACCGTTCCTTTGTGATTTCCATGGAAAATAATATAGCAGCTAAACTACAATAAAACTGCATCTTTTGTTAATGTGTCCCCGTTACCAGCGGCACGGAAACACTGGTATCATGGCAAACAGCCCCTATAATCTTGGATGCCTATTATGCATAGAAAACACCAGTTACGCCAATAAAAACTGCGCCATATTGCATGGAAAATCTAAAGCGATTAAGACTGATATGCTCAAACTTAGGCCCATAGGACGCCTTCACGTTGTTTTTCTCGAGCTTTTAATTTGCTATATCTACTTACTAGTCCAGTTCTACTTAAGATTTTCTTAAATATAATTCTATCTCAAGCTGATCACAAATGCGTCGCCATTCCTGAAAAATATGATGATCGCCTCATAATGTAAGTCTCAGCTTTTCACTGAAAAGCAAGAACTTTTTGCTAGAAATACGTGTGGCGATTTCCTCCTCGTTCAAACTATTTACGGTGCGGTTACATTTGAAAACAATCTTAATTTTACTGTTTCAAATTTTAAATCAAGATTCTCAGTTTATATCCGTCATTATTTGGTATCGATTTATTAATATGACTTTAAAACTACTAATATTGTTTTTAGTATTTCTATAAATAATACTCTACAATTCGATTCTATATTTGAGAACCTCTGCTGATATACGTAACTATACCATACGTCGCGCACTATGCATTTTTGATGCACAAAATATAACACTGTTGTGACAATTGTAGGCAGGCGTATGAAATTTTAAATACAAAATGGAACTCATTTACTTCCATAGCGTTTTATTGTGTAGCCTTACTTGATAGCGCAATAGAAACAGAATATTTATTTCAGCTTGTGACAATTTAATTGGTAGGCACTGGCATACGAGTAACGGTATACCTACGAGTACCTCTTACTGAATAATGAACGTACCTATTTAGTACGTATTGAAAAAGATAAGTGTTGAATTTTAATCATAGCATACATACGTAGCTAGGTACTAAATAATAGGTACTTAGTTTCAATGTGCTGAAAAGAAAACTTTTTTGTAGCTACTTGCATGCAAAGACTGGCTGAAAAGCTGTTAAACTATTTAGTCTTGAAATCTCGTGTGAAAGGTATATGAGCAATGACCTTTTTTGAGCAAATATCTATCAATCTAAGTACCTAAATACTTATCCTAAAATACATAGGGATATAAGTAGATGTGCAGTAAATATTTTATACACGTACATTTTTGGTTTTAGTCTATATCTAAGAGGAATTAAAGCTATTTAATACGGTAGGTAGGTACTTTTACTATATATGACATCATAATTCATGAACATTTAGGGAATTAATTATCGCTACCTTTTTGCTGCATTCTCGCAAATAGGTGAAATTTCCGTGAAACTTTCAAAGGGTTATCAATTCCATCAACCTACACTTGTGTTAGACCTGTGCTCTACAGTTTCTACCGATCAGATGATAGTAACAAATCGATAATATTGACTTCTACATGTCCCGATTTTACTTATGTGACTACGTAGGTACCTACTGTTCTTGAAAATTATATCAAAAATAAAAAATCATTTTCACAACCATGTCATTGGAGAAGATTGTCCATTGACAGCCCGGGGCGACGTTTATTCCGAGCTATCATCTGCATCGATATCCGGGATGCCTGATGACATAATCGCGCCCCGCGGCGTTGCTCTGATAACTGCAGGACTAGCTTGCGGATTAATTCGCCGGCGCCGTGTCAAGTGCACTTAACGGCTGGATAGCTCTATGATTATAAAGCTGTGAGGGTGCATGCTGGGTAAACTGTATCTTTAGGGTCCCTGTCATTCGAACCCTATTGCAAAGGTGTGAGGGTGCACGGAAGATTGTGTTTTTTAGGGATCCGTATGGCCCAAACCCTACGACTTCAACCCTTCGGTTTATTCGTCTTTTTGTATTTACTAAATTTAAAGAGTCTTTTGAATGAAGAGTATTTTATCATTAGGCTGCTATTTAGTTGAAATTTTCACAAACTTTTATTTTTTTAAATATTGAAGTAGCAAACGTACATACAGACCGCCTGATAGTGGTCATCGCCGCCCATGTTACCCAAGCTATACGTTGCCACTCCTAATGAAGATGATGATCGCCTCATAAATCCTACGTAAGTTATTCGGCTAGATATCTTTTGGCATTTAAAATCATGCGATAATCAAGTTTGCTATTGCCCAGTTCTCCATAAACTTACACGGAGAGGAGTGGAGTAGACTTAGTGAATATTTACGTACATGTGCATTCAATATTTGCTGTAACCCAACTCTTAGAAAGGTAGAACTACTTAAGAATTATTTTAAAGGTTCATAAAGATATTTTTTTTCCATTTTCCGCCATTCCGTTCAGAGACATTCCTAAAACGCTGTAAATAATCTGATCGCTTCCAAATACCTAAATACGAAAATATAGCAATTTAGGTTGAATATAATAGTCCGGTATGGTAAAGCCTGCAACGGGGTAAAATCAAGTGAAATACCGTTAAAAAGCTTCATCTGACTATAAAATAGCCGACGGGCATAAGGGATAGTCTTGCCTCAGTGGTATATAATAAATATTACAATATTATATTTTCCTAAGACTTAACTAGGCTTGCAATTTTAACGGGACTTACGCTGACCTGCATCGTTATATTCAAGGAGAGATAGGTACTACGCTGGTGTATCCCAAGGTTGAGCTTTTGGTCCGTTATTATTCGACATTTATAAAGACATCGATCTGTCGATTTCATTTATTGATACTGGGGTGATTAACGTTTTCAACTTTGTTTTAATTTTAAAAGATCTTATAATACCTATGTATTTAGTTAAACAAGAATAACATGCAGGACGTACTCATGACTCAATGCATCATTTTCCACCTCATATAACTTTAATATTGCGGTCACTGACTAACACTTAATTTATTGGTTAAAATTCAATCTTGAAAATTAATTTATGTGCACTTGCCCTTATGCTCCTTGTAAATGTACATACCAAGTAGATAGGTAACATATTATTATAATTTGGATAGAGATATGTGAAAATATTGACTTACCGGATTCAAGCCTCGTAAGACATGAATTTTCAAAATTTCAAAGAACCTATCTGATGAATAAGTACGTGTCAAAGCAGCGTAGCATTTAACAGTTTACGTGCAAGACTTCAAGCTCATGTCAGTAAATATATTTCTAGCCTTGAGCGTCGAAATTAGCGAGAATGCTGGTTTTTGGCTTTAATAAACTTTTAAATTGTCTCGTTTAAGTAAATGGTGGATAATGTGGATATGTTGAATACGTAATGCGTGAGAGTTATGTGTCAGGCGTGGGCGTGACGGCGGCCGGCGATTGGAGCGCACGGCACCAATGCGCACGCGCCGGTCGCACCACAGTAGCCTGTCCTAATAAAAACTATGGGTATCACTAAGATACACATTGGAAATACTCAAACAAATGCTACTATTTGGTAAAGGTATAATAATATTTACAAAAAATGTCCCTTTGGTTTTAGGTAAATGTTTTAAGCTACTGGACAAGCAAATATCTTGACTGGCTACAAAATTTCTGAATTAATACCTACTTACATACCTATAAGTATCTTGAATGTTTTATTTTTTAAGAGATAAAGGAAAATATACGTTGCTAACTGTGCCCTTCTACGAACTCAAGAAACGTAGACACCTATTGGAAATATCGAAATGATAGAGCATTAATGTAGGAATGTGACCTTACGATAAATAAACGATCACATCCTCTACCAACCCACCAGTCAGCTTCCTTAGAGCGTTTAAGGATCAGATATTACCAATAATTGAAGACATCGGACTATTAAGCGAGTCCGGGCAGGTTCTATGTTGATTACTCGTAGTTATCAAGAATTTGAGCTCCGTTCGAACTATTACGATACGAGGGCTACGGGCGCTTCTTCGTAATAACCATGATAATGCCTGAAATTATATGATTTGTGAGGAATTTTGTTGAAAATGGCGAAAACATTACAGAAAAGTACAGGGGTCGTTACGACGCCGGGCGGGGTTGGCCCGAGGCGAATGCTTCGCTGCCGCCCGTATGCAAATTAAACGTAATCAAAATAATCATTTTGGTAGGCGAGCAACTCCACGCGACGACTCCACTCTTCTCTCTCGCTCCACCACAAATCCGCTTTGAAAGAAGCGTCAGCAAATTGACGGACATGCAAATGGCACGATTCGCTTATTATTTCGTACTGTAACACCGTACTAACGTAATTACACACGCGATAGTGGCTTAATACACGAAATTAATGTAGTGCAAGTGCAGAAAAATACCTATTTCGACGATTACACGGTTTTGCGAGCCTTTCGAAACGCTAACCGCTTTAAAATAACGTAGCTATGTAAAGGTTATCCAGTAGCGACTATTGCATTTACTTCCAATAATAGGTATGTAGCCTGTATCATCATACATACAATTCATTTAATAAGCAAAAGCTGGCATACGGTAATGATATATTACATTATACAATATCCAATGATAGGTTTATAATGATACAGGTAACTTATATCAATTTCTAGAATAGGATTGTTATTTAGATAATACTCGGGTAGTAACTAAGTACCTACTGACTTAACATTAACTGCATATTAAATACTTGTATTATTTATAAAACGAGTGAAACTAAGTTATATTTAAAGTGAAGGAATCATTAAGAAGTTATTGCAAATTCTTTGCTGTGTTTACGTAACGCGAAAAAATATTATAAATCGTTGGGACAGTTAGGTATTTTCAGCACGTTTTTGTCATTGTATAAGTAAGTACCTTTTCTTTGTTTACGAGGGGGAAACTTTCAAAAGGTACCCTATGCCGTGTGAGCGACACGTGGTTATGTGGGATTGTGACCGCATTAAACCCCCCCCCCCCTTCTCCTCCCAGGGCTCGCCACATCCTCTGGTGTGTACAACGGCATGCGGCCACACATACCGCCGTCCTTACCGGGGTCGCTGGCCGGGCGGTTCGAGCTCCCAATCTCGCCGTCCACTACCCCAGAAGCCCCTTTCAGTCGCCTCTTACGACAGTCAGGGGATACCGTAGCCCTATTCTGGTCCCAGACTACAGGGAGAATAAGTAAGTACCTAATTATAATTTTGTCAGTAAGCAAAATGTGAAATCTTTTGAGAAACTAAATGTCTTAACCATACCTTTTTTTTTTATATAACATATGAGTAGCAGACGAGCATGCAGTCCACCTGATGGTAAGTGGCTACTGCCGCCCATGGACATCTGTAATCAACTCCAGATAGGATTAGATATTCCTACCTGAGGTCGGCCACAGATGCGCCGCTACCCCTGAGGACTAAGCTGGAACGCCTTGGAAAAGTCTGTCTCCCTTACCACACCCTTCAAACCGGAACACAGCAGCGCCTACCACTGCTGTTATTAGGTAGAAATAGGTGTGGCGGTGGTGCCGCCGGAGTCGAACAAAAAAGGGTTCTACCACCTTCACAACCTAACCTAACCATTATGTTTGTGTTGGTTTTTTTAACTCTAGACTAAGGCAATTAATTCAAAATGAATAGTCTTACTGAAATAGAATTGCAGTAGTTTATGTATTTCCAAATATTCCAACACTAGAATAGATAGCACTTACAGTGGCAAAAAGAAAGCGAAATAGATACCTCCATGTTGTGATACTCATCATGTCGAAACGTATTAGATCCGCAATATGTACCTACCAGTATTACAGGCATAGCATTAAGGTTCTACCTAGGAATCCGAAGCATACCATAAATGATCCGCACCACGGAATGGGGTAATGGCGAAATGACATCAGTAATTTGAAATTATTTTTAATCGCGTCCAATTGGCATGGCTAACCACCGGTCCGCGGGAAGCCAAGCGTGGCTCTAATTAAACGCTGGATAGAACTACTCTCCGATCATGGGTTTAACTACCTAGCATATGTATACCTAGCATAGGATACATGGTAATAGGTATACATATGCTATGCTATGCTATTCTTGTAATAATTTATAGGTATATAAGTCGATATATATTAAGTAATATTGACTTAAATACTACCTAATACTTAATTACTTAAATTACGACCTAAGGCATTGCTTTTATGTAGAGCAGTAGAAGTCTTTGTTTTAACTACGAAGGTACCTAAAACACATTTGCTTATGAATACCTATTATTCGAGTTATAACTCACTTGTATACTATGTCAAATTACGTTTTTTTTAAGTCTAATGCTTACTTAATATTATAAATCCGAAAGTAACTCTGTCTGTCTGTCTGTCTGGTTGTCTCTTCTTCACGCCCAAACCACTGAACCGATTTTAATGAAATTTTGTACAAAGATAGTCTGAGAGCCGAGAAAGGACATAGGATAGTTTTTATCCCGGAAATCCCACGGGAACTAGGGATGGCGATCTAAGATCGATTAATCGGAGAATCGATCTTTTGGACCCAAAACATCGATTATTTTAATCGACATTAGTAAGGATTGAATCGTAAACTATGCATTTGATCAAGTGATGATCTTTAGCAAAGTTGAAGGTACGAATTTTCAGTTTTATGTATGTTAGTATGTTATATTATTTTCTTTTAAACGCGGGCGAAGCCGCGGGCAAAATCTAGTATGAAATATTCAAAGAATTTCATTGGGCAGAGTGGTAGAGACCTTCATAGTAACAAACAAGCCTACAGTGTAGCTGATGGTACTGGCTATGACCGCCAATGAACATATGTAACCAACCCCAGATAAGATTAGATACTGAGAAGAGCCACACATTCATTTCGAGCATTGATGATTAGTTGGAAAGACTCTGACAAATATATCTTCCTTACAAACTTTCAAACCAGAAACAACGAAACGAAATAAGTGTGGCGGTGATGCTGTCGCACTCAAACCACAAAGGGTTCTACCACCAACAAAATTATGCTGGCGCGGTCATAATCCGAAGAGAATACCTACCACCACCGTCAATCTTTTTAAACAACTCGTCGTCAATCTGTTATTATTCCACTGCTGGACACGAGTTCTCTATCAGACTTTTTAAAGGACTCTCCAAGGTGTAAGTTTCCTTATGATATTTTCCCTCAACGTTATAACACGTAATAATTAATTTCTAAGATAACATCGCACATAACTTCAAAAAAGAAGTGCTCTGGGGGGTTACTACCATCTCTTAAAACAATATTATTTTATCATACTTTTACTTCTTTTTGCAAGAAATTTAACTTTTTAAGCAAAATATGACAATTTCAGTTGGTTTTATACAATGGATAAGCGAAAAATTAATAAGGGTTTAAGTTTGTTTAACTATGTATGACGGAATATTTTACTGTTTTAAGGAGGAAATAAAACTTTCCTGAACTATGATAGTTTTTAAAAGATTATTATAGGCCCCTGATTCGAATCTCGGTCTACCTGCCGAGTTTAACCGTAGGCTACGTTTATTTATAGACAAAAGTTAATATTTCAGTAGGTTCCGCTATACACGTGGATGTATGATTGTACATATATACCTACACCTGTAGCACGGCAATTGAATACCTATTGCTTTGAACAAGACGACAGCTATTACGCAAATGGCTACAAATAACAGACTTACGACAATTAGATGATCATCTCAATTGTTGGTTATGTGGCGTATGCCTTCACCCACATAGAAACGTGAGGAATGACGACGCAAGACGCATCTACCTACTGTTCTTAGAGAACTTGGTTCTAGACCTGCTTGTACCTAAATACCTACATCGAATAAATTACATCCTCGTATGACATGCATGAGATAATGTCTTCATTTACAAAATTGACGACACCAAACTAGCAATTTTGACAGTTTAAACGTGAATAACAAGATAAACGTAAACGTAAAGAACGTAGAACGGAAATGTCACGACAACTTTATAGCGTGCTCAGCGTAATCAAATAACACTGTCTATATATAGGCAGATGAGTTCCATAAATTATTTCTTGAGTACTGCTTACTGATATTTTGAAGAAATTATACAACTAATTTCAAAATAATTAAAAAGCTACAAGCTTCCAGTAGGTAACAAATCAATAAAACCTTGTATATACCTATGTATTTAGACGAAACCTTGCCTACCACACTCCTTTTTAAAAGTCTGTAAAAGGTCGTTCTTTGTCCGGCTGTATGTACCTATATCTTCTCCTCTACCTACATTAGGTTTTTTTTTTATAGACGAACCTATATTGAAAACAGCTAATTTGGATAGGATTTGTACTTAAAGAACTTCACATGTACTGGTAAACATGTTGAGTTCTCCATGTTCCTACTCGTAACATCAACCGCGATAATTTTTTCTCCGAAAATGTATAGTTTCCCGGTATTGAAAAGTCATCCTTGTGTCTACTGATGATTTTAGTCTCTATCATCTCTATGACTTCCTCATTAACATACGTAGCGAAACAGAGTTGGCACCGGCGGCTCAGTTAGACGCGCACAATTTGCTCCATTTGCAGTAATGACAGGCCGCGACTCTACCCGTGGATGCCGCATAATGACCCTATTCTCGATAGACCCAATGGTCTATGTAGACACCGAATTGCAATTGTCAAATGTCGCCTACCTTCGTAGAATGCTACGAATAAGATAAATAGTAATAATATCTACATTATCTAGTACCTACGTAACTTGATAACGAAAGGGTTAAATGGAACTGCTACTTGCATTACCTGTTCCTGTCTTTATTTTAATTTGAAAAGGACTTTTTTCTATTCTAAACATCAACGTACATGAATTTAAGTGATATTAGGTTATCAGTGCCGCTATATTAAAGAGGAGACCTCTGAATTCCTCTAATTTCTTGTTGGAACCTCCGCTTACTCTGTCTTACTCTGTTTAACCCAAAAACAGCAAATTTTGCAACGCTGTTTTAAGAGACAAAATGAAGTAAGTGCTTACCTACTTACTTTAAGGTTTTAGACTATGCGATATATGCATAATTATATATTACCTACCTACATATAAAAGTACACTTCTGTTGCAAGCACTCGTAAGTACAGTCAGCTCTAGAAGTAGATGAGCAGATTAAGATATCAAAAATACACTCAAGCTTTCATAAATAGTTGAACACCGATATGTATAAATGTTACAAATATGATTTGACATTGTTCAGCTACTTTTGACAATGTAGTGTTCATTTATTTTTGAAACTTTACGATGTGCATCTAATTATGATGCTAGTTGTGTTAAGCTACTTATGCACGCTTAAGTGTATATGTATTTCTGCAATCTTAATCTGTTCGACTATTTTTGGAGCCGACTGTACCTCCTTACTGATGCATTTTCGCTCACAAATCTCTATTAGCATATTAGAACAGTAAAATGATACGTCGGCGCTTTACCGGCAGCTAACTTAACGATCAAATGTGGCCCTTTCGCTCCATTTACTGTAATAAAAGGCCACGGTAATTTTATTCGTCGGTGCTCTATACCTAATAATAAGATGGCCTGTTCTATGTTACCTACCTGACATTCGACTTGTCATAGACGATATCAAGTAGGTCTACTGCGTTAGTAGTACCGAGTTTGATTTGTAATCATATGACGTCAGTTTATAATAATAATTGCAAGCTTTTAGGTTTATGATACCTTTTTTTTTACACACACATCGGAGGTTTATGATACCTATACCACGTAAGTAAAATAATTACTATATTTTTAGGGTTCCGTACCCAAAGGGTAAAAGCGGAACCCTATTACTATACTATTATTAAGACTTCGCTGCCTGTCCGTCTGTCACAGGGCTCTATATAAGGAACTGTAATAGATAGACACTTTATTTTTTTAAAAAGGATGCATAACGTTATCCGCCATAATAACAAATACTAAAAATAAAATAAAGTTGAATATTAAAGGGGGTTTTCATACAACAAACCGATATTTTTCGACATTTTTAGATCAATTGATAAACCGTATTAGAAAGACAGTTTAAATTTTTACAATGCGTTTACTACTCTAACTGCTATTATAATAAATACAAATAAGAACAATAAAATATATTTTAATGTAGTAATTTTATTTGTCGTAGTTGCGTTGTTTAATGCGAATAATTATTGTGACGACTATTTCTTTTAATTCCAAGTAAGTAATATCATTGTAATACTAATTATAAACTTAGGATTCTAATTACATTTTCGCATTGTTGCCATATATAAATATAATGGACATTTGATTGTACAGAACCCTCCATGTGCGAGTTCCACTTGTACTTGGCCAATTATTTTTAAACGCATACGTACGTGAGTCTACTTAGCCAAACCAATAGGTACCCAACTTACTTACCTAAATATTTACATAATACTTGTATTTTAAGACTTTTTTGAAGTGTTAAGCTTTATTATTCCTATGATTATATCCCGCATAAAGTAAATAAAAATGAAGTTACGAATGAGCTTAAAAATGTGCAGATTTTTTTAAAATTGGAGTAGCATGCCATGCACAACTGTCTACTACTAAACGACTTTACTAAACGAGAATATTTCAACAATTTCGCACGTTTTGAAACAAAACACACCATCTCTTAACACTGCTGTTATAACAAAATAGGTGTGCCGGTAGTGCCAAGTATTCAAAGTAACGTCGCTTTCAGCAAATCATTATTGGTGTTCAGTTAGACGCTCCATTTGTTGTAATGACAGGCCGCGGCATCTGCGCTCGGTGTTGCATAATGAGACAATCACTGGCGTGCTTGAAAGGTCATGAATGTACTCAAGTACCTACACATGCATGCATTATGAGGCTTAAGATGTGTTAACGCAAATATTGAAGAGTGAAGACTTTGCAAAAGGAGAGAAAAATGTCTTTGTAATATAATGTTGCTGCATTTTTTATTTGTATGCTACTGTTTAAAGGGCCATTTTAGTCCTATGAACATGTCACTCGTCATTATTTTAAAATACTATTAATTGATATATGATTTGAAGTTGGTAGAACACTGTGTGGTACGACTCCGGCGGCACCACCGCCACACCTATTTCTTCCTATTAACGCTTAGTAGAGGCGTATCTATGGCCGACCTCAGGTAGGAATTTAATCGGGCGGCAGTAGCCAGTTACCCTCAGGTTGACTGCATGCTTGTCTGCTATTCCATATTATAAAAAAAAACATAATAATCTATAGTAATTATATATTGCCTATAATATTTTAATCGAATAATTATTTTGGAATAGTTTTTACAGTTAGCATAACATAACATTGCCTGAACGCCACAAATTTTTGGGAGGAAAAGCTCAATTTAAGGGCTGCTTAAACAAAACAAGCTCTCAAGCGTAGAGGGTTCACCGCTGGAACGAACGAGTTACAAAGCATATGTTTTGAGCGCTAGAGTACACCTTATCATTTACCGAGTTACCTGCGCAATGATTATAGTAATCTGCTCATGAGGGAACAATAGCATCACCCTGCCACCACATGCGCTGCCATCAACAGGATGTTTCGAGTTGCTTGTTGTTTGCTCACAAAGTAAACTGTAAATTGACAGTAACTTGGATGATGTGAAGAAATACGTAAATATGTAAATATTTAAAATTAAGTTAATATTTGTCGAGGATGTCAATTTAGTGCGTAGAGTTATGGCCAATCTGGTCATAAATGCCTAGATTAGTTGGACAAAGAGTCGTTCTAGTAACAAATTTAATTTTAAAAATCGGTAATTAGTACCTACCTAGGTAGTTAATACATGACTTTAAATCGTAGTTTTGCTCTCCTGACAAGTTGTAATAAAAGTTTTAGTAAATAATAAAACTAGGAATTTTAAGGTTTTTTAGTAGTTCCAGCTTACTAATAGATATTTAGCAAGATGTCACAACAAGAAATATGAACAACTACTACCTACTGTATATTACCGTATCGGAGTGTAAATTTCTAACTTGAATCTTTAATTCAACAAAATGTAAAAAAGTGTTAAAAAAGGAACACCATATATGTGTTATTGTACAAATGTAATAGAAAATATGACCCTTTTACTGTTCCACATAATTAAGGAGTGCGCGACGGGACAAAGCCGATCGGCTACACGTTGCTAACAATGTTTTATTCGTTGGAATCGGTTGACAATGGCGGCGCACGGCACCCTTTCTTCGACAATTTGCCGACCAGCAGGCTCCGGAAGTGGAACCCTCAACCTGGAATTAGGTACCTTGGTCACACCAGGGCACGTATTGTCGCGAGGCGAACTCCGCCCCGCAAGACTTTTGATGCTTAAGTCAGCGCGTGACATTTCAAAGCTTCGACGTTCTCTTATATTTTAATTTCAGGGTGTATAAATGCATAAACTCCTAGAAACCGTTAACTTGGAAGAGGCAGTCCTATAGGCAACGTTTACCTAAGTACTACCGATATTCTACGTCAATGTAGGTACGCGCTGATGCAAGGGACCTATATCGCTTTCAGTCTTAGACTAGTTTTGTTGTTTGGATGAAAAGCGTTGGAAATAAAATGTTGGAAAATTATATTGATGGGATTTTTTTTATTGTAAATCACACCGAATTTTCATAGGTACCTATAAGTATTTGTTTTATTTATTAATATAAAGAAATAATATAAATTAGTAATATTAATATAAGTTTTTTACTTTGAATATCAAAAAAAACATTTTGTTTGCGCATCCTAAAAACGAAATTAGTTACCACGATAACACAAGTATGTTAAATCATTGCAGATTTTGCGTAGGCACCTCTACATATAGGTATCTGTGGACATGATTCAAGCCGTTCAAAGTATGGAGACGTAATAGCTACTACTTAGATGATTAAGTCGTATTACCCAGATTTTCCCCGCCTAACGGGCCGCCATCGAGACGCCATCGACTCTTAAAGCCAAATTATCTCGTTGAGTCCCGACGGTGACCTTGCCCAGCCCTGAACTTGCAACCACTGATTACCGAATTACCAGTCCCCTCGTCTATACTTAGCGATCGCACCGATTTCAATAATAAATATCTTATCAAAATAACACCCAGCTATTGTTTTACCCTCTCAGCGAACTCCATGCTAATGACGTATATTAAGTCGAATCGCTAATAAAATTAGGCACACTACGTAATTTGACTTAATTTTGCTACAATCATGTCTGACCGCAGATATTAAGCAGAAATCGTTGCTGAATTATTTTTTGGTGAATCAAGTTCCCTAATGGCAAACGCTGATATCATACGGTTCGAAAATTAAAATTAGTTATTTTATAAAATAGCAACTACCATTTTTGTAATTGTAAGTAGGTTGGTCGATTTATGAAGAATGAATTGGTTTTGAACAAAAACTGGTAGAGCGGCTTAATTAGTTTTAAATCTGTACTTTACAATTTATATTGTAATTGATCAGTTAAGTATCTACCTATCTAGGTAGCTATGAGGTACATATTGGAACATTTTCGAATATGTATCGACTGATGGAAATTGTTCTTTAGGGTCCCAAGGAATAAAATTTACACTAGTTTGATTTTTCCGAGTGCCCGTTTCCGCGCATTCGGTTAAAGACTTTGAAAAATCGATATTTTTAAGCTTTATCAACTTTTGCTATAAAATTTTTACTTTTAAAGATATTTACCCAGTCGAAGCGGAATTCTGAGGGGGAAAGTGTAAATTTTATTCTTTGGGACCCTAGTGAACAATTTCCCACAGTGGCACTCAAAATCTAAAATGGGTCGGCTTTACGAATTAGATGATTTCAAATGGAATGACTCTGTAGCTTTTCATAATGTGTCTCCAATTAAGGAAAAGTTGATGTTGGTATTGGTTGGTATTCGTATGGTAATTTCAAGAAACAATTATTTTTTGAAGAAGCGTTGTTAGGCAACTTTAGCATTCATCTCATACATTGTCAAATTTTGAATTTAAAATGCCTTTAAACAATTAGGTATCTAGTCTACGTTTCATCTGACGATTATAACGAACTGGACCTTAATACTTTTGTGTATTATTACTTTTCGAACTATTACTTTCACTAATCGGCTCTCGATTGCTTAGATTAATGGATATCTTTATCTAGATATTTTCATACTTCGAATAAATATTACTAAGTAACGCAAATTTTAACGGTACTGTAGCAGCTGCGAACTCCTCACTCGAACATCCTTAGGGAAACGAAGACTGGTAATTAATCCGCCATATTAGTTAATTGTTCCGCCCCGCTCCGGCCCCCGTGTTACGCTCCAAGCTCCAGCTCGGATAATTGCCCTTATTTCCTCTCGTTTGCTGTTTTTCTGCCATTATTAAGACTGACGGCTGTGGCATTACCATTTCAATAACTCTTATCACGTATGAACAGGCATTTTGCTTTTAATTCGCTAGTTTTTGCCTGTGTATTTGCTTGTGTGTTGAACGTATGTAGGTAGGTATACTTTTTACCATCGGGTTATTACCGTTTTGTTAAAGGTGTTACGTGCCTTACATATGTGTTTGAGTAGCTAAATAATTAAAACAAGATAATGAATGCAGTAGCTATGGGGAATAGGTTTCTATAATTTGCAACAATCCGTTAGGATCTGAAAGCTACGCCTCATTTACTTCAGCATTATTATTATTAAAATTATAAATACAAATTCACTATAGCTGCAGATTTAATTGTTCCTAGCTTCCTACCTATTTAATTCTTCCTAGATTTGTGGATCCTTCGTGATTAATTTAGTCCTTAAACTAGAATACGGGGACAGTCGTAGTTACAAGGTTGGTAAGTAGGTATGTGGACTATTCTGGACCAGGAAAATCTGAACAATACAAAGGTATTTTCCAAAACTTACCTTTTTACCAACCCTCCTAGACTTCTATTAGGAACTCTACATAAATGCAAAATGCGCCTGAAAATCCCATCATGACTAAAAAGGCATAGGAAGGTATCCTATGAAAAAATTATCCTTTTTTAGGTTGGTCACAAAGTGGTCAGTTTTATCACGTGACAGCGAGGTCAGTAGTGTTATTTTAGATTTCACATGTAAATGCCCGGGCAGGGCGTAGCGGCGTGCGAGCCGCGGGCAGTGGGCGTGCGCCCGCGTCCGGCCAATCGCGAATGAGCCACGTTTCGACGCGAAAGCCTCCGAATATTTCCCTTTTTTCATAGCAGTTACATTAATTGAGGTTATTTGCATAATTCGGACATTACCTCGGAAAATACTCCGCCGGTGTGTTTATGTATGACTGCGCGTTCCTTAATATGTTTCGAGTCTGCCTATAAATTCGTACATTACCTACGCTCTAAATAATATACTTTTGTTATATTACAGGACCTATCTTTAAGTCTAGGTAAATACCATCAACAACAAGTACCTACCTACTGTGGACGGTTGTTTTTAAAAAATGCATAGTCATTCCGTGACACCAAGGACCATAAAAATATGAGTAATTTAATACGTAAGTAGTACCAAAGTAGATTTTATAAAATGGGGCATCATACAGACAAAACTGCAAATAAACTACCTATAGACTACCTATAGACAAGTAACTACTATATCTAATGGATAGAACACGATTTTCGTGTCATAACAAATAATATTGATTTTTTTTTTTTTTTTTTTTCTTCTATTTTGACATCGACAGTTATCATTTAATGTTCATCTTAAATTGTATTTTTTTTGTATTCTGTTTTTTTTTATTTTTTTAATATAATTATTAGAATTTTGAATAATCATGGAAACAATGTAACATTAATTAATACTTAACTATTATATTTTCATAACTTGTCTCTTATCATCATTGACATTTTTTTATTTATTATTATTATTATTTTTTTATTATTATTATAATCAACATCGACATTGTGAATTTATGTAATTTATTTTTATCTGTCTATTGAAATGTATTATTTATAATGATTGTTAATAAGTGTAATTGGTGCATAACCGTTCTTCTTAACATTAAACAATAAATACTTGACAAATAAATAACAGTCACACATATGGAGCGACCATTATACAGGAGCAAGGCATCTGTGATCTACTTCATATAGAACCCCTGTTTTGTATATGGTGCTGCTGCTTGTAGTAAGCAGATTTTCTTGAATCTTATGAAGAATGTATATGAATAGTTAAGTATACTCTAGTAGTCGCGCCAAACTGCTAGTCCGCTCTGAAGTACATAGTTGCGATCAGGTGTAGTCATACAATTTGCTATGGCGACGTGATTCATTTCTATATTCAGAGCGGACTAACCGTTTTACGTGGACTATATGTACATAACCGAAATTCCTGACGTAACTGCTCAATAAAACAAATTAATAAAAAAACTAATAGTACGTATCTAAGTAGTAACAATACATATATACTTAATATAATAATATTTGTTTGGTTCGTATCATCACCAACTATGTTGAAAATTATAGAAATATAAAATCATTAATATCAACATACATACCTTTAGAGATCCCACTGCTGGGCACTAGTCGGAGTCTTCTCTCGGTAAGGCCATTCCACCACGATCTCCAACTGCGGATGGATAGACGAATTAATATAAGGTCTAATTCATTCATAAATATTATTAGTAATGAAATAATAAATCGGTACTTACCTACTTTAATAAAGCAAGTTGTTGTCCCACATCTTGAGACTCTTAAGCCACGGTAGGTATGTTTGCATATTTTCCCACGATATGGCAATATCCAGTAAGGTTGTATTATCAATTTAAAAAAAAAACAAAACAAAATATAAAAAGCGTAGCGAATTTCCATATTTGTGGTTCAAGCATCGAGATGACATAAAAAGGCTTCTTACCCTCTTATATACCTTTACCGTGATTATATTTGCAATTTGAGGGTGGGTAAAGATAATTTGGATCCTGAGGGTAGGTACTAATCCCCTTTGTGAAGGAAGATGCTAAATGGGGAAATTTATAAAGTTATAAAATAGGTACTGTTTAAAATACTATGTATCATATAACATGGTAAAAAAATCTGTATAAGCCCCACTGTTTAGTGGATGGTGGACGAAAAACGGCCATATGGCTAACGACTGACAGGAGCATAATTTCTACTTGGTAGTCGGAAATACCCCGTTGATCTATCGTCGATCAGTTATTGTAGTAGCTTCGGCTGCTCGTAAACGACAATCGACGAATGATCAATGATTGAACCATCGTCGATCAATGATTGAGTTCACCATTGACCGCTACTTGCAAGGTCCGTGTTTTAAAATATATTTGAAGTCGATTGCCGTCTCAGAGCAATACTAGTATTGTTATTCTGAGATTGTCGGAGTAACAACTGACGATTGATGTTAAATGATCGACTCTACCATATTAAAGATCGAGTGAAAAGTCTGCTCATTCATATTTTGTCGCTTCAATTTATACGAAATTGATGCAAGAAAAGTTCAGGTTATCATAGGTGTAGGTATGCAAAAGCAGTGATAGCCTAGTGGTTAAAAAACGCGGCTTCTCGATCGAGGGATCCGAGGTTCAAATCCCAGGCAAGAACCTCTGGTTTTCAAATTTATGTGCGTATTAGAAATTAATTATCACTTGCTTAAACGGTGAAGGAAAACATTGTGAGGAAACCTGCATTCCTGAGATATTTATAACAAAAAATCTCAAAGGTATGTGAAATCTACCATAACGCACTTGGCTAGCGCGGTGGACTATAGCCTAATCCTTCTCATTCTGGGGGGGACCCGTGCCCAGCAGTGGGACAATAATGGGTTGATGATGATGATGATGATGATGATGATGCAATATGTACGAGTAATATGCATATCTAGATTCTCATATCTCATTTCTCTTCATATTTACGCAGATGAGAAATATTCCAAATGCAGATTAAATATTACGTAAATGCTAGTGCACAACTGAAGTGATAAAAGAATAGCAGACGATCATGCGGTCCATCTGATGGTGCCTAACTGGCTTCCAACTTTGCAAATGTGAACAATGACATGTATGGTTAATTATTACTTCTATATTATTAAAAAGAAATGTCTAAACCGGCATGTATGTTAAAAACCATGATCTTTAATTTGACTTCCCAAAAAAAGTGATCCCCGTAAATTGTGAAAACTGGCGCAAAATCATGAAACCTTTAGTTAAGCTACTGCCCAACAGATGGCGATATGTGCACGTACCAAGTATTATTACAAAATATTTGAATGCTGATTAGCAATTTTGTGTAAGTTCTTATTTAAATAATAGTATTTAAAATTATCTTTATCATAGTCAAGGATCTTCCATTTGAGATCAAATATTAAAAAGGGAACAGATAATACATAACTATACTACTTACATAAGTAGTCTGTGGTGATTCCTTTAGCTTAGTGAAATCGCGACGTAATATCATCTGACTGTCACTGCTTTCCTGTCATATATTTTGTCATAAGTCATTGCATTTTAGTATTTTTTGTGATTGAGTGGAAGCTTTGATGATTTTGTAAAATCTATAAAACTATTAAAACGATAGTAATCGTAATTTCAGAACTTTACTACAAAAAGTTCTGAAAAGATTTAATTATTTGCTGCCCACTAACCGAACCGCGAAAGGTAAGATATTCCAGTTCCCAAACTTAACTGACCTATTTGTAAGAGATTATTTTGCTTTAAAATTAAACAAATAAGGTGAACAACTTTAGTTATATGAGCCGTGTTTTTAAAAACTCTCCAAAGATAATAAAATCACTCATTTTATATTCCACATTAGATAGTCTATCAACTGAAGTGGAACATTACTTCCATGGTCATTTAACTCTTAACTAGAACTTTCTTACTGAATTTCTATTTCTTTTATGACCTATGTCTAAACGTGACTTATTATTCAAGAATACTGAATTACATTGTTCATTATAATTGAGCTATTTACTTTACAGATGCAGTTGTCATCAGACCCCAGAAGAGTGGACCGTGAGCGTCGCTATAAGCCACCACCACCTTCTTCAGCACCAACTGAGGATCTAACAACCGATTATATGAATATCCTTGGTATGTGATCAAGTTATACCAGCAACAACCAAATCCAGTATTTTCACATAATTTGAGGGAAGCCTATGTCTAGCAGTGGAATGCTAAAGGCTAATCTGATGATTTATTGTATGCCTAAAGAAATTAAGCGAAAAAAAAGAAAACTTTAAAAAATATAAAATAACTTTCCTGTTGCCATAAATTTTTGAATTAATGATTTACGTAAAACAATGATTATATAAGCTATATTATCGTTTTTAAAGACTTTACTATCACTTTCCAATAATACAACAGTTATACAATTTTGAAAGAAATGTTATTTTTGAAAATCCCAATTTCAGGAATGGTCTTCTCCATGTGTGGGCTCATGATGCGATTGAAATGGTGTGCTTGGACATCTGTATTTTGTTCCAGCATTAGTTTTGCAAACTCCAGAATTACTGATGATACAAAACAGGTAAAATGGTTTCTTTTTATTGATTCATTACAATGCCAATGTGAAATATTGATTTTTTTTAGAATAAGAAGAGCTTATGTTATGGTTACCTATTTTAGTCTGTAATCAAAATCTACCATTTTGATTCTAGAAGACTTATGGCATACTCGATAATGAATTTTTTTTTAATAATTTTTCTTAAGTCTGGAAGGAATTTATACTTTAATCGAAAAATCTTAAGTTTCTAAGAATACTTTTAACACAATTTTCTTTTCTTTTTCAGATTGTAAGTTCCTTTATGTTGTCCATTTCTGCTGTGGTCATGTCTTATCTACAAAATCCAGGACCAATGTCGCCTCCTTGGTCTCCAGTTACATGATAAATAATAATTATATTTGTTATTTTAATTTTATTATAAAAAAATAAAGAGTGTTCAATAAACTATCTATAGCTAAATATTGTTGTTTTTATACCTCTTTCTTTTGCCTTTAACTGTGCTTCCTTTTATACAATAATTTAACATGCAATGCAATATTATGAAAATTATATCTACAGTTTTCTTTGCATCTACCAACTGTGGACCGATAATTTATCAATGTAATCTCTAAATACCATAATCGTTATTATTCTTTAGTTAGTTGCTGAAACCTTCACTTTAGTCTTTTTATCGTGGTTTATTTTGTAAGGAACAATATTGTAAGTAATAATTATAATGTTAAAGAATTTTAATACTAAACAATGTAGAACTATTTCAGCCTAAATATCACATGATATTCATAGGTAAACGATTAATATTTTGTAATTTTAACCAAATAGTCAATTATTATACAAATATTGTTACAGGTCTGTGGTTGATTCAATATTTATTCTTGATTCTTGACAGACTGACAGTTTTAGTTATCTGTGGATCTGTATGACACATGGACTACGGTAAAATACCGCACTTTCGTGATTACAGATTGATTTTCAAAAAAAGATTACATTTAAAGTGATAAACATAGTAAAGTCTAACTTTTAGTTACATACTATTCAGGTATTTTGTAGCTTTGACTATACTTTTATAGACCGGTGTTATTACAATAAGGTTATGAATTTATAGACATTGAGCCTCCTCACTTGTAGTATTAATAGTTTTAATTTACATCCACGTGTAGGTCTGTATATATCTTATTTAAAAGTAAAATAATCTTTAATCATAGTTGTAATAGAAAAAAGGTTGATTTTTCTCCTGTTTTGCTGTATATTAAAATGTACTCGAAATATTTATTTTGTACAAAATAAATAAGTACACCTGTTAACAAAATAGCTCCGTCCAATATTGTAACACAATTTTACAATGTTTATTAAATTGTTACCGTTTAAAAAGTTTAGTAATATTTGATCCTCCCATTTGTAAGTAAAAATAAACAAAAATAATCCCTGTACACAACTTTGTAAACAATGGGACAAATATTTTCAAAAAAGAAATCATAAATAATAAATAAATATTGGTTACATAATTGCGATTCAGACCTCTCAACACCTTTAACAAAAATTATATTTTCAAATTTCAGGATGCCGCCTAAAAAAGTGGAAGAGCCAGAAAAAAAGCCTCTTATTGGCAGAGTTGGAACAAATTTAAAAGTTGGTATAGTGGGTGTACCAAATGTTGGGAAGTCCACATTCTTCAATGTGCTAACGAAGAGTCAGGCGGCGGCTGAAAATTTCCCATTTTGCACCATTGACCCTAATGAGAATAAGTATTTTTATCTTTATTAGTAGGTAATTCATAATATTATGCAATTGCATTGACATTGTCGTTGTCTATAGGATGGAATATTGGAAGCACTAAAGATAACTAACTTGCTAAAATTTGCTTTGAAGCAGTAAAAGATTCTGTCAAATTAAAATTTTCATGCAATGTAAAGTAGGTGAATTTAGAAAGTTGTATATAGTTTCAAATGTATAGTTTGTCAAGTAAGGTAAGTTGTCAAGTAAGTTTGTTGTAAAAATAGTTCATTTTCAAGACTTGTTACAATAATAAATACAACAAAAACATTATAATAATTAAAGTAATATAAAAAAATGATGAAATAATATGCCTTTATTTTAAATTAAATATAAAAAGCTACATCTAAATTGCTGTCCCTGGGATGAGTTCCCAGAATGCTGGCAACATTCCCTTGTTGGATAGCGAGGCTAATTTGCTGTCCGAGGTATGTGCCAGCTTTCTGGTCATTAAAGATAGTTAAAAATATTTTTAAATATGAATATCAAATTTAATCAGTACTGGTACTAGACCAGTACTGATTTTTCTAGGATTAAGTTTTCTATTATTCAGGAAATTGTTGTGCTCAAAGTTATAAATTAATTGGTTCTTTAAGCACTAAATAATTATTTAAATAATAAAAAAAACATTTATTCGCGGAACTTGGCTACAAGCACACATACATAATCATAGGAATAGTAAAAATAAAAAAAAAAAAACAATTATATAAAAATAAACAACCACAAAAAATAAACAATAATTAAACACAATAAAACCTAAAACAAAGTATAAAAAATAATAATTTAAAAACAATAGCACAAAAATTTTGACAAGTGTGCTGCAGCATAACACCGCGAAATGGGCTGAACTCATATTTAATATTAATTATCAGTAGCCATATATAGAACAACATGATATTATATAGGAATTGGCATATAACAAATAGAATAAATATAGTGTCAATGTCAGGTCATCCATCAAATGTAAACAAGCAAAATAATTTCTAGACTACATAGAAATCATGTTATCTTACGAGAGATATGAACATAATATTAAAGTAACAGACAAATATAATATCAATAATATTAAAATTAATAAGGATGCTACATATACTGGTGATTTAAATTTGATAAATAAAACTAAATCCAAAGATGTTGATCATATTCCACCCTTAGCAGCAGCAATAGTTGGCCTTAATAATACTTCTATACCACTGCCTTCTGATTTAGAATTTGTCAATCTGTGGACG